>NW_019167960.1:8013043-8566679 GCF_002303985.1 Durio zibethinus | reverse complement strand
TTTTGTTTGGAGCACCTCTCATACGATAGGTGCATTGGTCTACTGGTTTTACCATACTAGCCTTATATAAGGCATCAAGTAATTGATTAAATGAGGTTTTAATTTCTTACCGTATTCTTTATATAATGCTCTTTATCCTTGTTCAAGGCATTCACTGCATGATTAGGCAATGGATTGCCACTAACATTGGGTGTTGTCCTTCCATTGGTATTGAAATTAACTAACCTCTTTTTGATAAGACTTTGCACTTTGTGTTTTAAATCAGTGCAATTTTTAGTGAAATGGTCGACAGTTCCAAAATGATAATCATAATGAACAGTAGGATCATGCCACTTAAGATAAGAGGGCTTAAGTGGATTTACATGGACAATAAAGACTAAATAATTTTGTAGAGTTCTTGGTAATTTTATATAAGTCATAGGAATAGATCAAAAGTGGGCCTTTCATGGTTGTTTTATGGTTTTTGTGGACCATTTGTTAGGTTGGCTAGGCACATAGAGGCTCTTGCAGTAAGTGAGATGTTAAGGTTGTACATGTTGGTAGGTGGGTGGATAGGAACATTGTGGAACTAGTTAATATAGGAAAGGTGAAGTGCTGTTTATGGTGGGGTAATATATGGGGTAGATAGGTTGTGGGTAAGAAGTATAATTCTTGAATTGTTACCCTTCAAAACTCACAGCTTGAGTTTGACTCTTTTTTTTCTTAGGCACTCTCTTAGCAGCAGAAAACTCTCGTTCTTTAAGCTTGCCATTTTTAATGGCATTTTTAATTATCTCATCTACAATCATCATATTAGCCAAATTTCTAATCGCATCCCCTATCATCTTCTCATAATAGGGCAACTTTAGAGTGCTTACAAACAAAATAGTTGTTTTCTTTTTAGTTAAGAGTGGTTGGACCTAAGTAGCTACATCCCACCACCTCTGGGCATATTCCTTAAATGATTTCATCATGTCTTTCTCCATACTCTGTAAAGAAAAACAATCAAGAGCTAGATTTATGATATGGTAGTATTGATTGATAAAAGAGTAGGCCAACTCGTTTTCATGATTGACACGGATTCTGTCTAACTGAACGTACCACCTTGTATCAGAATCAGTTAAGCTATCTTGAAATACATGAATAAATGGTTTCTCATTACTAATGTAAACTGCCATTTTATGATAGTATATTATAACATGCATGATAAGACATTTTGTATCATCATATTTTTTAAACTCTAGTACCTTAATTTTAGTGGTATAACACATTTAGAACAAAACAGAGCCCAACGGCATCCATGAAACTATAAAAATCAATTTCTTCCACAACTTGTAATCTTTCCTTAAGCATGTTCATCTTGTGATTAGCTTTTGAGTCCTCCAAAGACTCAACCACTTTCAATTTTAGCATCTCTTTTGGATCATCCAAGTTCAACCACTTTCAATTTTAGCATCTCTTTTGGATCATCCAAGTTAGAAACTTGGATCGATTCAGCTATCTTTTCAATGAAAGCAAGGTTAATATAGCTTTGGACATTCCCTTGGTTGGGTGTAGGCGACATTTGAGTAAGTATAGCCTACCAAAAATGTGAATTATTATAATGGAAAGCTTGGAATGGATTGGGCCTGATATTCTATAAATAGAAAAATAGAGAGGGTAACAACATCTCGAATGATGATCTTTAAGCTAGCATTTTCTTTCATTACCTTTCTTTTATTTAGCTTGCCAAATGCTTCAAGGGTTTTGTTCAGTTCTCTTTGAGCTCTTCTTGGGCCTTTTCTATTTTTCAAAATGATTGATGTTTTCCTACTCTATTCTTATAGCTTGAGCTTGAGTACTATATTGATGTTGAGTTGGTTAAGCTATCCTTGAACTTTGTGTACCATTGTCTTAAATTAATAGACTTATTATGAACTAACATGATTAAAAATTAACTATGAATGAATGCAATGCAATGTATGAAAAAGAAAAAAGGAAAAATATTTGCCTCTTAAAGAATTTCAACAAAAGTGAACTTTCATTTATTCTAAAAAAATCTATTTTACATTGAATCTATTATTCTCAACATGTAAAAACATTTAATTTGCTCACATTGATCCTTGGCTTCTTTAATGACGTTCAACAGACGCTACCCATGCTCTCCTATTGGTTGACCTTGTTCTCAATGGCTTAGCCTTTTCCACCAGTTTTCCTACCTTGATCATTACCTTGCTTATCTAGGTTGCAAGATGCTCTATGTACCTTTGCCTTTCTAAATTTTCTTTTTTCCCAAACCATACTTGATATGATAGTTCCTTATGCTCTCTTGTGAGTGCCACGAGGTAATCCCTTTGCCTATTTTGCTTCTTTTTCTGAATATACTTTCTAAGTTTCTCATTCTTTTTTTTGGCTTCAACATTCATCCTTCATTTAGGAGTATTCTATTTTCAACTTTTTATTCTTATAAGTCAAATCAGTGATGTTTATTTCTTTGGCCTTCACTTGGATATGTACCTCTTATGCTTCTGATGCAACTCCATCAACTCGTTAAGGGTAATGTCACGTTCCTAACAACCTTTTAGGTTTTAATCTTAGCTTCTAACTTCTTATGTTTTTGGTGTAGTTTAGCCAAATCATTAACCACTAGTTTAGTCAAATCATTAACCACTATATCACGCTCATTGGAGATCTTATGGGCTTTAATTTCTAGCTCTTTTGCTTTGTCTTTTTGTTGTTCCCTCTTTTTGAAGCCTTTAAATCTCCTATTGTATCTTGTCTATCTTAGCTTCAAATTTTTCTTTGCAAATTCTAACTCTATAGGTATCTCATCCAACTCTTGGTTCACTAGCTAGCAATGATTTTTTAGAGTCAACACAACCTCTTTGCCCCTTTTTGCTCTTCACACCAAATATCCATGATTGACTTTGTTAGTAAACAACCTAGGACTCACTTTCATGGGCTTTTTTTAGGCTTTGATCATGCTATCAATCATCTAAAATGTTTTAGGCTCTCTATATAAGCAATCAAATTGCTTAAGCTTGTGTTTCATTGAAAAAATTGTTTAGCTCATAGTACCTTTCCACCATCAGTGGTGCATAGCTTGTTGAATTTGAAAAAACAAAAAAGAGTCCATACCAATCTTTTTTGGCTAGGTGTGATTGGTCACATATTAAAACTTACATTTTTTAATAAAAATTTTAAAAATAATTAAAACTTTATCAAAAAAAATTTTGGGTCTACGAAATAATTTGGATTTGGGAATTAGTTATGTGTAGGAAAGGGTTAGTACCCCATAACAGTTGTAAAAATAGTACCAATTAATTATGTGTTATCTTTCAATTTTGATAAAAAAGATCTTAATTTTGGTATTTAAAATTTAATTTTCTTTAAAAACATATTTTTATTTTTTTAGTATGCTTGAAAAATAAATAAGAACCTTGCATATTAAAAAGTCTCGAAAAATATTTCAATATTCTGACAATATTAAAAGGAACATCTCACCTAAAGAATCTTTAAAAATCGCTACTCATAATTCTAAAAAATTCTATCATTGGTAGCTTATAATTATTTCCAATTTTTATATTTAAAAAACTCGTAAAGTAAAATTCTATAATTTAAAATCAAATAATATTTTCTAAAAAAATCATTTCTATGCCATTTATAAACATACGAGAAATTTTTATTGAAAATAAATGTAAATGTTTCAATATATTGGTAGCATTTTAGATAAATTTTCTTACCTAGATATCCCTAAAGAATCACTACTCAAATTTTTGTTAATTTCATCTTCAAAGATTTCTCATTTACTTTAATATTTAACAATCATGGAATAAAATTAGTATCCATAAATTTAGTTTAAAAAATGCATATTTTTATGTAAAATACTACTAAAATTAAAAAGAATAATGATAAATTTGAGGTTTTTCGTATTGAAAAGATATTTCTAAATGTTTCAATACTTTGGTAATTTTAGAAGACTTTTCTCACCTAAAGAATTCTTGAGAATTACTACTCGAACTTCTCAGAGTCCCATCATTAGAAACTCCATTTACACTTAAGATCTTGTAATGTAAAACAATAAAGCAGAATATACACTTGAAAAAAAAAATTACTTTTTTTATGTTACATTTTTTGTTACTTGCTTTAATTTTGTTTTAATCTCCTCAATTATATCATAATTATTAATAATTTTTTTAAAAAGCAACAAAGTAAAGGAAATATTATTGAAAATTTTTATATATACCTTAATGTTTTGATAGTATTTTAAAAGAATTTTCTCACTTAAAGATTTCTTAAGAATCTCTACTCGGACGTCCTTAGAATCCCATCCTAGAAGATTACGTTTACCTTCTTCTTTTCTTATTTAATTATTATTCTAATTCTAATTCTAATCTTTAGTTTTGATTAAAATTTTTTATAGATAAAATTAATTAATCACAATATTAATCATCATATATTATTTTATCATTACAATATAATCATAGAAAACATAGATAAATAAAAAGTTTTTTGTATGGAATATTTTCCTAAATACTTAATTACTTTGGTAGTATTTTTAGAGAAATATCCTCACCTAGAGATTTTAAAGAATCACTACTCAAAATTCCTTAATATTTCATCATCGGATAAACAATTTTTCTTATCCTTAATTTTATTTTTATTGTTAATAATCCTTCTTTCATACCTTTATCTTATTATTAATTAAATATTGATTATTGTAAAGCATCCAAAACATTATTTTTATCATCCATGTGTTTATTTCATTAATACCTTTTATTCTTCAATCCTAATACCAAGCAAGCAAACCTTGTAATCCCCATCCATCTAGACAAAACTTTAGTTCATCCATCTATGGCTTCCTTTTTTAATGTTTCTTCATGTTTCAATCCTAAAAAAACAAGTGAACTTAGTCCCCACCTATTTTAAACAAAGCTCTATCTTTGACCTATCTATGGTTACCTTTTTTTTTTAATACATTCATGCTTTATTCTTAAAGAAAAACAAGCCAACCATATTCCCCACCCATTTTAAACAAAGCTCTAGTTCATCTATCTATGGCTTATTCTTTTTTTAATATTTTCATGCCTTAATCCAAAAAAAAAAAAAAAAACAAGCCAACCATGTAGTCCCCACCCATTTTAAACAAAGCTCTAGTTCATCTATCTATGACTTTTTTTTTTAATTGGTTTTCTATTCTTCCATCATAAACCATGCAACTTGTGTAGCCCTCACCTTTTTTTAGACAAAGCTTTCTTTTTTTCTTTATATGGCTTTCTTCCCAGCTTTAGTTTTCTTTTACCCTTGGCTTTATGTTATTCTTGAACCAAATTAAAACATGGAAGGTATGGCACATCTACAATTCATACATGGGAAGGTTTCATGATGGCTTTCATAATATCTTTTGCATATACCATATTATTAGAAACATGAATGACAAAACTATGAAATCTTTTTAAAAATGAGTAAACCCACAAAAACATTTTATGCAAAAAATACCAGTAATCATGAATCAAGAATGGAATCTTGAAATCTTATAAACAGCCAAAAGAAAAGCAAAACCAAACAAGCTCATAAATTCTAACACTATTCTCTTTCATTTTATTTGTTCAAATCTTTTAGATGCTTAAAGAAAAGCTTCCATCTTTCACATGAAACCATTTAAGCAAAGAGGAAAAGATAAATTTTTTAGCAAAAATTGGAATGATAATCCCTATTAGTTGAGTTCTTTTTCTTTTTTTTTTTTGCTTTAACAGTGTTTTATTATGCTCAAGAAACCATTTTCTTGTGACAAAAATCACCAAAAAAATTCAAATCCTAACAGTGTACCAAGCCTCTATGGTTAAAAAAACCAAAAGGGGCTAAAAACTTAACTTTTATAAACTTGTCTTGTATATTCTTGTTTGTAGCTTAAAAAAAAAAAGTGCCTTAGACTTTTTTATGCATGAACTATAACAGACTTTAAAATATACAAGCAACACCTTGTTTACAACCATTTGTTTTTGTTTAACTCAAAGCTAAGTTTGAAATCCCCAGGGATAAAAACGTAAAGACAAAATCCAAACTTGCTCAAGACCATTATTATTATTATTATTATTGTTTAAATTACTTTCTCTCCTAGGTTTCGAAAAGGCATTAACTTTCTTTCAAAAGAGCTTTTTTTTTTTAAGCTTAAACTTTTTTAAAAAATATCAACTTTCCAATATTGTAGTTAACAACCATACAACAACATACAAAAAAAATCAAAACATCCTTTATGTGACCTATTTCATAAACTATTCCTAAGCATTAGAAATACCTTGGTATTTGCATTTAGAGAGCTGCCATTTTAACCTCTTATACCTATCATGAAAAGTAAATAAATTCATTCATGCTTAATAAAATTTATCTGAAATATCAAAGAGCCATTTTATGCTCTTACACTATGCCAGGCATCATAAACACTATCATATGCATTAAAACAAATGGGAGTAGGAATAAAAAGGCTAACCTTTCTATGTTTCTCCCAAAAGTAATAGCTTTCCTATTCCTCCACCGACCTCCTAGCTTTTCTCTAAATTTTTTTTTGGTTTATCAATTTTTCTGCATTTTTTCTCTTTTTCGATATGACTCATTACTCCTTAAAGCTCTCTTTTTCTTCTTTTTAACTCTATTTCGAAAGACCTCAACTTTTTTCTTTTTTCTTTTAAAAAAAACCTTAATCTTTTTCTTCTTCAAGTTCTCTCATTTACTTTTACTGCATCTTTTTTTCCTCACTTTTTTACTTGGCTACCTCTCTTTTATAGCTAAAAATAGATAATCTTTCTCAGTCTTATATGTTCTCTTTTTTGCCCCTTACTTGTTACCAAACCACTAACTTTTATTCTTTTATGGCAAGTTTAAACGTTTATTTTATTTGGTAGCTCTCCAACCTTTTTGTTTATTAGCTGACCATCCCCTCTTTTATAGTTGCATGTCTTCCCTTTTATGCCGTGCATGTGTCCATATGGAAACTCATCATTTCTCATATAAATGGGCCTTAAAGCTAGAATAGTCTTTTGCTTGGATTTCTCTCATAAGAACCATATTCGAGCCATGTAAAAGAAATTTGGGTCCATAAATGGGCCACAAATGAAGCCATGTAATGGGCTATCTTTAGGACTTCCTTCGAGCTTTTAATGGGCCTTAATTAGAACCTTTTTTTATCAACTTCAAGCCTCATTTTATGGTCAACTTGGATCTTTAATTAGGCCAAAAGGTGGGTCATTTTAAATTATCTATTTTGATCTCTATTTTGGTATTTCAATAAAACGAGCCAGATTTAATAGTTTTAGAGCATTTCAAACAAAATTCGATATCTATAGCTATCACACTTTGCATATTTCTAAAAGTCAGAAATAATGCAAAAACATAGACAACAATTTTATCTGAAATTAATGGTAGACAACAATTTTGTCTAGAATTAATGGTTCAAAGTTTTTCAAAAGTTTTTGTTTTTTTCCTTTTTCGTTTCATTTTTTACTTCATTGATTGACTTATTTTTATTTTTATTTTTTCATGAATTTGGTTTTTTTTTATTTTTAGTTTTAGTTTTTGGCTTTTTTTGTTCTTTATTTTTTTTTGTAAAGTAATAAACTTGACCATTTGAAAACTCTTTTAAACAAAAACTTAAAAACTTTTAAAAATAAAACAAAAGATCATGCCCAAAGGTCTTGCAAATCTCGAAACTAAAATAGATTAAGCTTGAAAAACTTATGAATCCTGCCCAAAGGACTTAGAGATTACGCTCGAAGTCTTATGAATCTCGAAATCTTTGAATGCTCCTCATATCAAAGGGGTTGAAGCTTTGAAAATTTAAAACATTTTACCTAGAGGTCCTAAAGATTATGCTCGAAAGTCTTACAAATCTCAAAATCTTTAAATGCTCTTTGTAAAATAGGTGTTGAAACTTTAAAAATTTAAAATGTTTTGCCTAGAGATCTTATAGATTATGCCTAGAGGTCTTAGATATTATGCCTGGGGGTCTTAGAGATTATCTTAGGTGCCAACTAAATTGGGCTTGGTTTGATATGGGTGCCAACTTGACTGGGCTTAGTGTGCTAGCTAATTTGGCCTTAAAGTGCTAGCTAGATTAGGCTTAATGTGCCAACTAAACTAGGTTTAAAGTTCCAGCTAAACTAGGTTTAAAATCTCAACCGTGTATCATCTTTTTTCATTTTTTTAACAATCCTTCCATTTTTTGTAGATCATTTTTCTTTCAACTTTTTAAACCTTTTTGACATTTTGGTCTCTTGTCAAACTATTTTCTCTTTTTTTCATCTTTTCATAATAGAGTTTTTTCTTTTTTTTTGCCCCTCAAAATAAATATAGGTGACTTTTTCATAATGAAAATGCCAATGTTCCTTTCATGTAAATGCCCCTACAATTTTTTTTATGATGTAGATACAATGATGCAAATGTAAATGTCTCTCTTATGATGCAAATGCGAATGGGTTTCTTATGATACAAATGCAAGTGATGCAATTGCGAATGTCTTTTTCATGATGTATATATGAATGCAAATGTCTTTATCATGATGCAAATAAAAGTGCAAATGCAAGTGATGCAAATGCGAATGTTCTCATTTTTTTTTTGCATTATGCATATCAAATGTCTTTCTCGTGTGCACATGTAATTGACACAAATGCAATTTTTTTTTTTTTTAGTTTTTTACAACATGTAGGTCAAACGTCTTTGGCAAATGATGTAAATGCGAAAATTAGTTTTTTATTTTTACTTTTTGGCAAAATGTAAAGCTTTTAATGGGTACTGATCCTTCAAAAAGTTTTGCTTCGTGATTTTTTATTATGGATAGAACCTTGGAACTCCAAATTTTTTTTGGGGCTTCAAGACTAGCTTTAGCTCTAAACTACCATTTTTAGGTTTTCACCATAAAGCTATATTTTCTAATAACGAAGAACTTGACAAAATCTTGCCAAATATTAATGGGTATATACAAAATTTTATGGACATAGCTTTTCAATTCAAGTGTTCATATTTTATCAAAATGAACTTTTCAAAGTATGTAATGTAGGCCAAGGTTCAGGGTTTTGAAAGAATAGATAAATAGGCTCAAAATATATTATTCGAGGTAATTAGGTCAAGGATTTTACAGAGCATTCTCTGGATAAAATGCCATGTATCTTTCTTTCTTTACTCTTTTTTTCTTTTTTTTTGTTGGAAACATCTTATTTCAACTTTAGCATTCTTCTTTCTTGAATTTTGTTTTCTTTTTACTTGAGATTCTAACTTATGCGTTATCCACTTTTTGACCCAAGCTTTCATCTTTGAGGAGCATGTCTTCCTTTCTTTTTTTTTTTTTTGAAGGCATCTGACTTCAACTTTAGCATTTTACTTTCATGAAGTTTTACTTAGGATTCTGACTGAAACTTTATTCACTTTTTGCCCTAAATTTTCATCTCTGAGGTACATATTTTTCTTTCCTTTGCTATGTTTTTTTATTCTAATTGAAGTTTCATTCACTTTTTAGCCCATATTTTTCTCATCTTCGAGATATTTTTTTTTTTTGCTTTCTCTTATTTTTTGAAACATTTGACTACATCATTTCAAATTACTTTATTGGATTCTTGAGATTCTAATTAAAACCTCATTCACTTTTTACCCTAGACTTTCATCTCCAATATCCATGTTAGAAGCTTTCAATTTTAGACACTTTCTTTGAAATTGAGCTTTTGAAGTTATCCTTATTTTGCCCTTAGTGTAAAAGATAATCCTTAGTTAGGGTTCATTTCATAACAAAAAATTTGATAGGCTAAAATGGGTAACAAATGGGTAAATTTTTTATATGTGAAAGATAGAGAAAGATAGCCATTCATCATTTTAAACATGATCACTTAGTTAGAAGAGTAAGTTATTTGAAGAATGAGATAAAAGGCTTCTTTTTACTTTTATTTTTATTTTTATTTTTTTCTTACTTTTTTTTTTATTTTTGTGTTATAACTATCAATTATTTTTGCATGACTAATGCCTCATCTTGTTTCTCACTCAAGGTTCTTATGATAGTGAAAATCATGTTGTATGGGATATTCCAAATTCAACCGCATAGTTCACAAAAATGTTTATTTTAGTTCCAAATTGTATGGCATTTTTGGTAAAATGAGGCGAAAAAGTATTAATGCATGAAACAAATTGTCTTAGGTGAGAAGGAATTTTGCTTTTTTTAGTCAATGTGCCTTAAAACGTGAAACAAGGGCTCTTTGAGAAAAAGTTTATGTATTTTTTGTGTCTATGGTCATTGAAAGAATTTGGATGGTTCAATCATATTGGCAAAATTTGACACACATTGAATTATCAATTAAACATTTGAAAGATTATCTTGGTTTTCAAAATTCAAAATGAATTTTCAAAATTGGCCTATTTTGTTCATTGCCTGAGAAAATATTATTATCTCAATATATCAAAGGATGACAAGGTTTGCAAATTGAAGTTCATGCTTCTAAAAGATTATGACTGGTGAGTGAAGTTATTCAAAAGGATTGAAGCATAGGAGCGGTCAAGGAAAGGTGTGAAGGTATTGGATTAGTTTATTTTTTCATAGTAATCACCAATTACTTCAAGATTCTCACCATTTAAAAAAATTGCATATTTCCCTTTGAAAAGGCCCCATTTTCAAAACTTTTTGATGATCTTGAAAATCACTTATATAGGACTTAAATTAAATTTTTAGTTTTTATTTATTTATTTATTTTTGCTTTTCATTTTATGATTTTGAATGGGACTATTATTCTAACAAATGAATAAAGATAAAATTTCATAAAAAAAAAAAAAAGCATTCATCTCTTCCAAAATAAAGTTCAACAAGATTAACTTAAATAACTCCTAAGGATACTATACACATGTCATACACAATAGGTCAAAGGTTCAAAAGATAATCATCCTATCTTAATCTTTTAGCGCTTGAGACCTTCTTCCACATTTCAACTTCTCACATTTTGTGGTTGGATAGAGTTAACTTTCATTGTTCCATTAGTTCTTGAGTCAGAATACCACTCTTGATAAGATCTTCAACCTTTTCCTTCAGCTATTTGCATTTTTCAGTTGAATGGCCAATTGCCTCTATATGATAGTCACACCTGCTGTTAGGATTATAACTCCTTGCTGATGGATTTGGTGTTGTTTTCGAAGGCACAAGAGTAAAGTATCGACCTTTTATTAGTAAAGGTAAAAGGTGAGAAATAGGGATTAGAAGTTTCTTTTGGACATTTGTTTTTCTTTTTTAATTTTTTGCTAGTTAGGTAATAGGCTCAAATGTAGGGGGCAAGATCATGAATGGCCATTTGAGGAAAGAGATTTGTTTAACAACCTAAATGTTGGCTTGGCTGACAAAGATATAGGTTTTGAGATACTATTTATGATCGAGAAGTAGGGTTGATGAAAAGAATAAGCATTGCATAAAATGAAGTTCTTGGGTAGATGTCCCTCAAGTGTGACTGATTGCACTTCACCTTTATTCTTTTTTTATTTATTTCCCTTTTCAACATCAATTGCATTTTTCAACTTAATCCTACCATTCTTAATTGCATTTTCTATCATTTCCCTAGCAATCACCATGTTGGCAAAGTTTTTGGAAATATTCTCAATCATTCTTTCGTAATAGGGAGTGTTAAGAGAGTTGATAGATAGAATAGTGATTTCTTTCTCTAACAGGGTGATTATACTTAGACTACCATATCTCTCCAACTGTGTGCATATTCATTGAAAGTTTTGGTTGCCATTTTCTTCATATTTTGTAGGGACAACCTATCTAGCACCATATCTTTAACATGCTTGTATTATGCTAAGAAGATGTTAGCCAAATCATTTAAAGAGCAAATCTTACTTTGGTCTAGCTAAGCATACCACCTTGTTACATACCTCATAAAACTATCTTTCAAGTAATGGATCAATAACTTATCATCATGAATGTAGCTTATCATCTTTCGACAATACATGATAATGTGTCTTGAAGGGCATTTTGTTCCATCATACTTCTCAAAATTTGGAGCTTTAAACTTTGACAGAATGATAAGATCAAGCACTAGACTAAACTTCTTGGCATCAACACTTCCATATATATATATATATCATGGCCTTTAATTTCCTTCAATCTATTTTCCTACAGATCATATTTGTCCTTTACCATTGTATCTCTTAATGGATTCGACACCCCATTTAGTTACTTCCATTCTTTTGCGTAATTCAAATTAGGCACATCAATGGAGTCATAAAGAGCAGGCCTGGGTTTGACATTTATCTGAATTAGAGAAAACTTGACAAAAGTATCAAATAAGGTTGATGAGTTGCTAGAGGTGCTTGTGACATATGAGGGTCTTAAATATATGGATATGTGAACCTAGGTGGACACAAGGTGCCTTAATAGCTATTTCCTCCCTTACCTTATGTGTTTCAACAATTCATTTTCCTTTTGTCAAAACTACTAACATCTGTTTTAATTCTGCCAATTGTCTATTTATATTCTATTGTATTTTCATAACTATTTCCTTAATCTCTCCTTGGGCCCTTTCCATTCTGTCTATCTGACTTGCATTTCATTTTCTATGATTTTAGTATAGGATCAAGTGTTATAAGTGCATAGATTTAACTAATCTTGTTTCCTAGGATGCATTATCCTTGAACCTTTTATTAATTACCAAAAGTTAGAAATGCATGACATGAATTATATTATTAAAACTTTCAAAATTATCTCTTTACTTCAAAGGTTTGACAAAAGAATATTCACAATCATCATTCATTATCCTTAGCTGGCATGAAAAACAATAATTCAAACAAATGATGCATGATATGCAAGTCAAATTTTATTAATGAGAATGAGCTCAAATTCCCTCTTAAATGCAAGTGGGGTGATTATAAAAATTCCTTCCACCTCAAAAGTTTGATGAAAGCATATTTATAATCATTATTCTTTTTCACAAGCTCCTTTAAGTATACCATTATTTAAAAATGAAATGTAAATAGAGACATCCATTCATAAAAAAATTCAAAAGTTTTCATTCATTCCCAAAAGTTTCAATTTTACATGTCATGAACCATCGTAGGACAAAGGCTACAAAGTGCTAGTCTAGCTCTTATTCCTCATTGCCTTACCTAAGAAATAAAAAAAAAAGTTGACTATGGTGGGGACAGCCCTTTGCTTTAAGGCTTTTACTTTTTATTCATTATCTTAGCTAGTTTGATTATTACTTATAGCACTGCTTGCTATCTCAGCATGGATTGATGAAGGATTCCTATAAATAATTGGCTTCATTTTGATGTCAAAACCTAAATATCTTACTTTTATCAGTCATTGTATCCTATGTTTCAAAGACGTGCAGTCTTCCAAAGAATGGCTCATGATGCCAAAATAGTATTCATATCAGGCATTGGGTTCAAACCATTTGGGAAAAATGGTTAGAAGGGTTCAACAGAGACATGGGCAATAAGGTAATTCTCTCAAAGTAGTGGGTATAACTCTATATAAAACATGGATATTGGGTTAATAAAGGTTTTCTTTTAGTGTTGTGAGAGTTTTCTATTCTATGGTTGGTTTACTTTGCTAGAAAAATAGTAGTATAGTTGGTCTTAGAGTGAATTGAGAAACTCTAGTTCAAAAATTCAGTTGAAAAGGTGGTGATAGGATAGCATGTTGAACAAGTGGTTGTGAAATGTGAGGTGGTGGAGATGAATTCAAATGTGGAATTCTTGAAGGTTGGATGAAGTTTGGGGGACAAATCCTAGGCACTTGGAAAGGAACTTGAAAGCAGTCATGAGAAGGATTTAGGTGCGGGTTTGGACTCAAGATAGTTGGTGATAGTTGTTTGAAGCCAGATGACTCTATCTTGGAAACTAGACTTTTGAGTTCGATCATTTGTATGGCTAGTTCACCTATTCTTCTCTTAAGCTCGCCCAAACTTTGGTCACTATTCGAATCATCCAATGCCTTAGTATGTTAGGGAAAAGTGTTGAAACCAACAAGAGCCAGATGATATTGATTTGATGAAATTGGAAGTGATAACAATCTTTGAGGAGCAACAAACTTAATCATACCATTACCTTTAAACGTTTCTATTAGTTAAGCAATCTGTTGTTTCATCTCTTGAAGTTTGAGCCAAAATTTCTCTTGATTTAATTCTAATGCACTAATTCTTGCTTTTAATTGATATCTTATTTTCATCATTCTGATTCTCACTAAGATAGATGTTTTATTCTAAGACTTGGACCAAAAATTCTATATTATTAACCTTATTGAATGAATGCCACAAAACAATTTCCAACTTATATGGCACATAGAACATATATATGAATATGACAATGATGAGGATAACAAAATGTCAAAAATGCAAATATGCCTAAGGCAATGGATTTTCACATGTACAGGGCTTCAAATGATAAAATTTTCATCACCGATTAATGTGTATACAAAAATGTATTGTTCTATTGCCAAGAGTAGTGAGGTATATTCATGTGAAGTGCAATGCATGTTCTATAAAACCCCACAATTCATGAATCAATATGCATGAAATGCAATGACATACTTACATGAGTGATGAGATATATTCCTATGACTAATGCCACCTACTTGTATGAAATGCATGACCTACCATGTGCATGAGATATGTATGTCTACATGGAATGCAATGCACATGTTGTGCTAGTTTAATAAGGTTGAAACTGCCTTAAAATATGTAATAAGATGTAATACATGAACTACCTATTAAGATATGCATGGGATGCATGTGTCATTTATCAACATGTGCATGAAATGGAATGTATGTACTAACTATCGATGTGGATGAGATGAAATACATGTATTACCTATTAAGATGCCTACAATATGATGCATGTGCTATCGGTTAGGATGCATGGAATGAAATGTATGTATTATCTTATTATGACATGTATGAGATGTGGTACATGTATTATCTTATTATTTTCATAAAAAAATGACAAAAAAGTATGCAAAAAGATCAATATGAAAGATGAAACAACATTCAAACTTAAAATTCTTCTTTTTCTCTTTTTCTTTCTTTTTTAGGAAAAGAAAAAATTCAAGAACATACATCTTTATCACACAAAATAACTATTATTCAAAGATTTTTCTTTTTTTATCATTAATTTTTATTTAGCCAATAAACAAAAAATTTAAGAAAAACCTTTATTTTTTATTTTTTGTAAAATTTTGTTTTTTTTTTTAGATAATGCTGAAAAAAATTCCTTCATTTTATTTTAAAATGTTTTCTAAAAATGTAAATTTTGGATAGCCATAGAAGGAATGAACTATATGTTAAAAGAAAATTTTCTTTTCTTTCTTTTTCAAGATGTTTTTCTTTTATTATCAATTTCCTCTTTTTCAAAATCTTAATACATATTTGAGTTATTTCTACAAAAAGGTCGGCAACACTCTATCGAAGGCTAGTCCCAAAAGTTCACTATACGCTAAATGAAGATTTATACATCTAAAGGTTCCCAAATTATTCCTCATTGGCATCTACACAAGACTAGTAAGTCTTCTCGATCTTTACCCACTATAGACTACGAACGGAAAGGATTTGATTTGATAGAGAGTATTTTGCTTACTATTGCAGAGGTTATCATCTCATGAGAGCATAAGTACTCTACTCCCTCTTAAAAGGGATGGAGCTCGGATATAGAGCTCATGCATGATATGAATGTGTCGTATGTGAATGTGGGAATATAACGATGAAAACCTAATCTTAAATGCCTTACAATCTATCAAGGATAATATAAAAACATAAAATAATAAATAAATAATTAAAATGAAATGCATGTACAAGTTTTATTACTATTGTTATTTAAACAAAATCAAAATTAAGAAAATTAAAGTTAAATACCAATTAAGATCATTAAATCAAAATTGAGGATAACACATAATTAATTTTCTTGCCTGACTCTCTAAAAAATGACATCCCTAGTAGAGTTGCAAAGTCATTATAATGGTTTTTTGGGCCACTAGATGAATTTGAAAAAATAAAAAGGAGTCGCCACCAATCTATTTTGGCTAAGTGTGATTGGTTACTTACTAAAATTTACCTTTTCTAATAAAAATTTTAAAATTAATTAAAATTTTATCAAAAAAATAATTTTGGGTTTGCAAAAGAGTTTGGGTTTAGCAATATGTTATGTGTGGGGAAGGGTTAGCACCCCTACAACACCTTTAAAAATGATACTAATTAATTATGTGTTATCTTTAATTTTGACAAAAAGGATCTTAATTTTGAAATTTAAAATTTAATTTCCTTAATTTTCCTTAAAAACATATTTTTACTTTTTAGTATGCTTGAAAAATAAATAAGCACCTTGCATTTTGAAAAATTCCTAAAAATATTTCAATAGTTTGGTAATATTAAAAGGAACAATCTCATCTAAGGAATCTTTAAGAGTCACTACTTGGAATTCTTAAAAATCCTATCTTTAACGACTCATTTATTTCCAATGTTTATATTTAAAAAACATGTAAAGTAAAATATCTATAATTTAAAATCAAATAATATTTTTTGAAAAAAATCATTTCTATGCCATTTATAAACATATGAAAAATCTTTATCAAAAACTACTCTAAATATTTCGATACATTAGCGGCATTTTAGATAAATTTTTTTACTTAGAGATCCCTAAAGAATCACTATTCAGATTTCTTTTGAATCTCATTTTTGAAGATTTTTCATTTGCTTTAATATTTAACGATCATGTAATAATATTATTATCCATAAATTTATTTTTTAAAAATGCATATTTTTATATAAAAGACTACTCAAATTAAAGAGAATAATGATAAAATGGAGGTTTTCATATTGAAAATAAATTTTTAAATATTCCAATTCTTTGGTAATTTTTAGCAGACTTTTCTCACCTATGGAATTCTTAGAAATTATTACTCGAAATTTTTGGAATCCCATCATTGGAAATTTCATTTACACTTAAGATAATATAATGCAAAACAGTAAAGCAGAATATACACCAGAAAAAATATATGTTACTTATTATTTTTTTTATGTTACATTTTTTGTTACTCATTTTAATTTTGCTTTAATCTCCTTAATAATCTCACAATTATTAATAATTTTTTTTAAAAAGGAACAAAGTAAAGAAAATCTTTTTATTGAAAATTTTTCTTGATACCATGTTACTTTGGTGATATTTTAAAAGAATTTTCTCACATAAGGATTTCTTTTTTAATATTTATTCACGTTTTAATCCCAAAAATACAAGCTAACTGTAGTCCCCACCTGTTTTAAACAAAGCTCTAGCTTTGTCCTATCTATGGCTTCCTTTTTTTTTTTTTTTAATCTTAAAGAAAAGCAAGCCAACCATAGTCCCCACCCATTTTAAACAAAGCTCTAGTTCATCTATTTATGGCTTTTTTTTAATATATTGTTTTCTATTCTTTCATCCTAAAACCATGCAACTCGTGTAAGCCCTACCCCTTTTTAGACAAAGCTTTGGTTTCTTCTTTATATGGCTTGCTTCCCAGCTTTAGTTTTCTTCTACCATTAGCCTTATTTTATTCTTGAATGAAATTAAAACATGAAAGGTATAGCACATCTATAGCTCATACATAGGAAGGTTTCATAGTGGCTTCCATAATATTATTTGCATATACCATATTACCAAGAGCATGAATGACAAAACTATGAAATCTTTTTAAAAATTAGTAAACCCGTAAAAAAATTTATGCAAAAGATACCAATAATCATGAATTAAAAATTTAATCTTGAAATTCGATAAACAACCGAAAGAAAAGCAAAATAAACAAGCTTATAGATTTCAGCACTCTTCTTTTTCATTTTATTTGTTGAGAGCTTTTAGATGCTTGAAGAAAAGCTTCCACCTTTCATGTTAAACCATTTAAGCAAAGAGGAAAACATAAATTTTTTAGCAAAAACTGGAATGTAAATCCCTATAACTTAAGTTTTTTTTTTTTTTTTTTGCTTTAAAAGTGTTTTATTATACTCAAGAAACCATTTCCTTGTGATGAAAATCACCAAAAAAAATTTCAAATCCTAATAGTGTACTAAGCCTTTACGGTTGAAAAGGACCAAACAGGGTTAAAACCTTAACTTTTATAAACCTGTCTTTCATATCCTTGATTGTAGCTTTCAAATAAAAAAAAGGTACCTTAGGCTTTTTTATGCATAGACTATAACAGACTTTGAAACAAACAAGAAACACCTCGTTTACAACCATTTGTTTTTGTTTAACTCAAAACTGAGTTTGAAATTCCCAAGGATAAAAACGTGAAGAAAGAATCTATACTTGCTCAAAACTATTATTATTTTTTTTTTTTTGTTTAAACTCCTTTCTCTTCTAGGTTTTAAAAAGGCATTAACTTTTTTTAAAAAAAGCTTTTTTTTAGGGAAGCTTAAACCTTTTTAAAAAAATCAACTTTTCAATATTGCTGTCAACAATCACACAATACCATAAAAAAAATCAAAACATCCACTATGTGACCAAGTTTATAAACTATTCTTAAACATTAGAAGTGCCTTGGTATTTCGATTTAGAAAGCTCATATTTTAACCTCTTATACCCCTTATGAAAAGTAAGTAGATTCATTCATGCTTAATAAAACTTATGTGAAATATCATAAAGCCATTTTATGCTATTACACTATACCGAGCATCATAAACACTATCATATGCATTAAAACAAATAGGAATGGGAATAAAAAGGCTAACCTTTCTATATTTCTCCCAAAGGTAATAGCTTTTCTATTCCTTTACCAAGTTCCTAGCTTTTCTCCAAGTTTTTTTTTTTGGTTTACCAATTTTCCTACATTCTTTCTCTTTTCATACACGATTGACTACTCCTCAAAGCTTTTTCTTTTTTTTTTAGTTCTTTTCCAAAATGACTTCAGCTTTTTTTTCTTTTTTTCTTTTAAAAAACTTCCTCTTTCTCTTCTTTAAGCTCTCTCATTTACTTTTCTAGCATATTTTTTCCTCCATTCATTGCTCGGCTACCCTATTTTATAGCCAAAAATAGATGAATCTTTCTCAGTTCTTTATTTTCTCTTTTTTGCCCCTTATTTGCTACTAGATGACTAACTTTGATTCTTTTTATGGTTGCTTTTTTGTTTTATTTGGTAGTTCCCCAACCTTCCTATTTGTTAGCCGACCATCTCTTCTTTTGTAGTTGCATGTCTTTCTCTCTATGCCGTGCATGTGCCCACATGAAAACCTTTCATTTTCTCTAAGAAATAGGACTTAAAACTAGAATAGGCTTTTGTTTGGACTTCTCCCATAAAGACCATATTCGAGCCATTTTAAAAAATTTGGGTCCATAAATGGGCTAAATTAAGCCATGTAATAGGCTATCTTTAGGCCTTCCTTATGGCTTTTAATAGGCCTTCCTTTTTATTAGCTCCAAGCCTCATTTGATGGTCAACTTGGGTCTTTAATTGGGCCAGAAGATGGGTCATTTTAAATTATCTATTTTGACCTCTATTTTAGTATTTCAATAAAATAAGCCTAATTTAATGGTGATAGACCATTTTAGACAAAATTCAATGTCTACACCCTATAAGCCTAAAAGTGGAACCCCTATTTTATTTCCACATTGATACAGCATGGGTTCTTGATTCATCCATGGGACTAACCATTTCACCTGACAAGTTGTGAGCTTTTGCAACAAATACTCCCATTCTTTCTTAGACTTCACTTCTGGCCAATCGCTTTCATAGAACTTTTGACTAGATTTTGATTGCGAAGATAGAGTTTGGAGAAAACACTTTTTTTGCAGTTGAAATGGCTTTTCATCCACAGATACAATAATGGTATACAATTAAGAAAGTGTGCTTTATCATTCTGTCTATAATAATTCAATGACCTTATAGTTTTTGCTAATATTGCCAATGAAGGATTGCATCCATTTTCAATCTACTTAAATAAATCTACCACTTCTATCCCAATATAACCTAAGACTTTAGGGATGATCACCATTTCATAAATTGCTCAGGAAAACACATTCATTCCTTAGTCATTATTGGGATGTTTGACAATGAAATCTAAAAAAAATTCCTATGGAATACCTTTATGTCCTTTTTTTTCTTGAACATGTGAATCTATAAGCTCTTTTTCTACTATTAAAATATGGGCCAACTTTTTGTGATATCCTGGCCTTTTACTTCTTCACATAAACCCTTTCCAGATATTGGAGATGCATGCCTACTAGAATCGAATACTTTTTTATAGTTGGCATCAAATCAACTTCATTGAAGATGAAACAATAATAGAAAGGGTCCTAAAATTGCACCATTACCTTAATGAGTGAATTTTCAACCTTCACCAACAAGAGATGTGCAATATGCTCAAACTTTTAACAAAAAGCTTGTTGTTTTAAAGGAACCATGTTATTCTATATGTCTAACAAGTCATTCAAATCATTTTCTTTGAGAAGCAATCGAACTTCTTTAAGTAAGGTAAGGACATAGCCAAATAGTAAACAATCTCATTTCTCTCGTAATTTTTTTTTTTTTTTTGCTTTTAACTTTAAATCATTTGGTGAAACACTTGAATAACACAGATGAGTCACAAACTAGATGTTTAGTGGGTTCCATGAAAGCTTTTGTTAAAGATATCTTTAGGATAGATATGATATGCAATCTATATGCATGTTTATGAATATGCAAGAAAAAAAAACAAAGAAATTGATTAATTATCTCAATATAAAAAAATAAATATATTAATAAAATGAATGCAATACAATAACAACATGATTCTAAATTTTAAATTAATTCTAAAGGGTAAATGGAATATGGCTCTACCTATAGGTTAAGCTCATAAAGTTAACTATATATAGCTTGGGTCACTTTTAAAAGTTTTTAAATTGTTCCTTACATCATTATCCATCACAGACTGGTGAGGCACCCCAAATGCAATTTCTCTTAAAACTTTCAAAGATGGGATTTCTATCTCCATTGGTAATACAACTTTTATCCCATAAACTAAAGAAAATGGAATACCATAATAGAAGTGCAGACTAATATTCGAAAAGCATACAAAGGAAATGGTAACTTCTTATACTAGTCGCTATATGTGTTAGTTTTTTTTTTCAAAATTATTTTGATATTCATATTTCCACCTTCTATTGTCTCATTCATTTTCAAGGGGTCCGGTGCTAAGTTATGGTGCTTGATCTTAAATTGGGCATACACTCCATTCATCATCTTACTATTTAAGTTCTTGGCTTGTCAAAAATGATATTTTTTAGGAGTTTACATTTGTAGACTATCTTTTTTTTCATGAACTTATAGACCATGGATCATGTCATAATATCAAAGAAGATGTTTCTACCCATTTCTTGAAATAATCAATCATAATGAAAATGAATCTATGCCTATTTAAAGCCTTCACGGTGATAAAACCCATAATATCCATGCCTCACATAAAGACAGCCATGGTAGTGCCAAAACATGCAAAGCAATAGGTGGAGCATGAATCTTATTAGCATAAATTGGGCACTTGTGACTTTCAAGCATAATCAATATAGTCACTTTCTAGCATAAGCCAATAATAGTCAACTTTCATGATTTACCTAACCATCATATGACCATTTGAATGGGCTCCACAAATCTTTTTATTAATTTTTTCAAGAATCTTCTTTGCTTCTACTATGTTTATTAATCTCAAAAGCACATGATTTCTGTTCTTTTTATGCAAGAACGTCTCCATTGAGAAAGAACCCATACCTAGCCTTCTAATAACCTTCTATCATTTTTTATTACATACTTTGGATATTCTTGACTCTTAATATATATCATGATACCATGGTTTCCTATCACTTTCTTCTTCAACACTTGAACAGTGTGTTGGTGAGTCTTTTATGTCTAATATGATAGGTTGAATCTTGGTATTTGCATCTATCTTGATCATTGTAATAAAATAGCTAAATCATTAGTGATCTGGTTCTCATTTCTAGATAGATGTTCAAATTGGATTATCTTAAACTGCTTGATCAATTTTGAGATATACTTGTGATACTGAACTAGTTTAGAATCCTTTGTTTCCCACTTTTTTCATTACTGATAAATAATTAAAGCTAAATCACCATAAACTTTAACACTTTAATTTTCTCTCAATTGCTGCTTGTAAACCCATGACACAAGCTTTATATTCAGTAACAATGTTTGTGCATCTAAAATTCAATCTAGCTATAATGGGGTAATAATCTCCATCAAGAGATATTAAGATTGCCCCAATGATAGTACTAAAATATAATGTTTTACAAGCCCTTTTTAGTGCAAAAATTTTGAAATTTGATTCAATATAGTGCCTTTAATGTTTATTTTCATGATCTTTAGGTATAATGCATATGGGACGTGAAAGCCATGCAATTCATGCAAGATGGTGCAATATTCGACCAAGAACATGAACCATGCAATATTTGGCCATATATTGGAGTTTATAGTTGGACTTCTTAGTCAAGAAAAGATCATGATGAATTGGGCTAAAAAAGAGTTGTAGCGGTAAGATGACTCTTTGTTTATCTTAAAAGAGTATTACTCTAAGAAGAACACTACAAAAGAGGATAAGGATAGAGTTTGGCATTCTCAAAATTTCTTGTTTGCAATCTTTTAATTTTTTTTACTTTTAAATCTTTTAGTTCATGCTTTAGGATTAGTTTTTGGCATTAGTCTTTTACTTCCCTAGTAACAGTAGGTGAAGTTAAAAACCTTATATATACATCGTTTTTAATTTTTACTTGATCCCTGTAACTCGAAAACCCTAATTTTTCATCTATTTAGATATAAGCTATTAGACTTTCACCATTGGTAATTGTGAGCAACCCAACAATTTTTTTGTGTAATCCTTGAAGAGATGATATTGAAATACTTCATTTTATTACTTAATCTGTGCACTTGCAGGTTCTATATAAAAAGAAACAATCACCTAATTGCATGTCCCAAAGCATTTGAAGCTCTATCAAAGTACATTTTCCAAGATTTCTCAATAAGCTTCTCTTTACCAACTTGATAAACATATTGTCATAACATTTAGATCCGTGGATCTATTACCAAATGTAGACTTAGGAGTCGCCACCAATTTTTTTTGTTAGAGTGGAATTGGCCACTTAGCTGAATCTATCCCATTTAAAAAGAAATTCAAGTTTGACTTAGGTATCTTTAAATAGTAGATTCTAGTCCACAAAATCATATTTTAGATTCGAGAATGCAATTACGAATGAAGAAGGTTATAACACCCTCATAACGTCCATTCAAAGTATGGTACTAGTTTTGATTTTAAATTATCCAAGCCTTAAAATATTTTTATAATTTTACTAAATAATTTAATTATTGAAAATTGATTCTAAAATTACTCCAATAACTTGGTACCAATATAAGATAATTTACTCACCTTAAGAGTATTCATGGAGTTAGTATCCCACACTGAAGGGGCTCATTGTCAGATTCATTAACATATTTTATTGAGAAAATAATTAGTAAAATCTTTCAATAGTTTGGTAAGATTTATTTTGATGTAGATCTACCAATAGTTTGGTGAGATATTATTGTAAAATTATGTATGAAATTTATTTTAAGAAAATTCATTAAACTTTTCAATAGTTTAGTAAGATTTAATTCAAGATTTAAATCCTTTAATAGTTTGGTAGGATTAAAATAACATATTTTATTTTATTATTTTTTTATAAAAATTGAATTATGAAATTCTTCAACAATTTGGTAGAATTCATTCTTTTTTAGTTTAAACCCATGAAAATTTTTTAAATAGTTTGGTAGGACTCATGAATTTATTTTTTGTCAAGAAAAATTTTTTCAATTTAAAAAAAAGATAAATAAAGATAAATTAATTAAATAAATATAAGAATTTACCAAATGACTTTGATGAGGCTTAATCCAGCTTAAAGGTGTGGCTCGACTACAGACACTACACGGCTTGGGATGGCACAGCTTGGGACTTGACTTGGCTTAACTTGTGGTTGCTGGAACTAGGTCAGCAATCGGGTTGTACAACAGATTAGATTAGGGTATTGGAAAACACAGAAACCTTTAATGAATCTGGAGCTCAAAATGGTGTCGTTTAGCACTAGTATAAAAAGGCTAAATTTTTTTTTTGTTTCAGAATTCACCTACCATTTTCTCTCTCTATCCTATGTTTTCTCTATTTCTCTCTCTAATATTCAAATGCTTAATTCAAGTTAACCAAAAAAATGTTGAAAAAACCTAAAAGAAAAAGGAATTCCAAATTTTAGCCAATGAAAACTTCAAATCTCACCAAAAAATTCAAGTGATTTTCTAGAAAATCCTAGAATCCAAAAATCTCCAAAACTAAAAATTCCACTACTCAAGAAATTCCAAACAACTCGAACAATCAACCCCCCTAAAAAAAGACAAACAAAACTTTAAAACCAAAAATCACTCACTAAAACCCAAATTCGAAAATCGAAATCCAATGCTTAGGACAACCTTTACCGTAAAAAATTGCTACAATTTGCTTAAAAAATTTTCTATATCGCTATGTGTTTTCTATCTATGTTTGAATGATTTATATAGAGCTCTTCACCAGTAATCTTAGGGATTTCTCTGATTATCCAAGATCAAATCTACCATAAATCGATTCGATCCTAATCATAACTTAATTCTTGGTTAATAATCCCTGTGCTTTAATTTCTCGTTTAATTATAGTCAATTCCAATTTTAATCAACTTTCGTTTTTGGATTGAATTCCCTAAAAAAAATTTTATTTTCTTTCCTTTTTTATTTTATTTTTATTTAATTTTTATTAAAGCAATAAAATAGAAAAGCAAGGGAAAACTATTAGAAACAAAATAAACACATATGGGCTCCAAGCCTACATATGAATGGGAAAACCAAAAGAAATTATCTATTGGGCTTAAAGCCCAAACATCAATTCAAAACCCATCCTAATAACATCTTGAAAGCCCAATGGTCTAAACAAACTCAAAACTAAAAATTCAACTAGAAACTCTAGACAAAATAGGGTATTTATACATCTATTAAATCTTTATTTGAAAAATCAAGTCTCATTGGCTTATAATTCGCAGTGGCACGATTTGTAAGAAATTTAACTATGGTACTTCTTTTAATTGCTTTTTGACTCATATATATGATGTCATATTCAAAAAGCATCAATCCTCTCAGGTAGTAAAGGCTTTTAAAAAATGTACTTGAGAGATCTAACTTCGTTACCAGCTAAGTAGTATGGTATAACATGTATTTTTTGAGTTTTCGAGTTGTCCAAGCCAATACATAACACATTTTTTCTAATGGTGAATACTTGGACTCATAATCAATAAACTTCTTGCTCAGGTAATAAATGTTTCTTTCTTTTCTGTTTGTTTCATCTTGTTACCCTAACACACATCTCATTGAATTTTCATATACTATCAAGTATAAAATGAATGGTCTTCCTAGAACATAAGGCATTAACATAGGCAAACTTGATAGATATTTCTTGACTTATCAAAGACTTTTTGACATTTCTTGTTTCATTCACCAAAATTATGTTTTCGAAGAAGTTTGAAAATGGGATCACATTTAAAAGTGAGCTAAGAGATTAGATGAAAGATGTAGTTCAATCCTTCTAAAAAATCATAGACTTCTTTTGTTGTGCACAAATGAGCCAAGTTTTGGATAGCACATATCTTATCCAAATCCACTTTGATTCCTTTTTCACTTACCATGAAGCTCAACAACTTACTAGATTTATCATTAAAAGTACACTTAGCAAGATTCAACTTGAGCTAAAACTTTTTCAACCTCTCAAATAGCTTTCTAAGATTAACAATATAGTTTTCTCCTTCACAAAACTTAGCGATCATGTTGTCAACATACACCTCTATCTCTCTGTGTATCATATTATGAAAAGGAGTTACCTTGCCTGTTGGTAGGTGGTTGTAACATTCTTCAACCTAAACGATATGACTATACAACAAAATGTGCCCCATTTTATTACAAAAATGGTTTTTTCCATGTCCTCTTAAACCATCTTTTTTTTAATTATATCTAAAGAATTTATCCATGAAAGAAAACATAGAATGTTTAATCGTGTTATCTATTAAAGTATCAATATGAAGTAAAGAAAAATTATCTTTTGGGCTTGCCTTATTCAGATTATGGTAATCAACACCCATTTGAAAATTTCTATCTTTCTTGGGAACTAGGACTATGTTTTCTACCCACTCTGGATGCTTATCCACCTCCAAGAAACCTACAACAAACTGGTTTTTCACTTTTTCTTTAATATTAAGTAGTATCTTAAGTTTCATCCATCAACTTTTGTTGAACTAGTCTACATTATGGTTTTAAAGTAACTTGTGTTTTACGATTTCAGTGCTTAGTCCAGCATATCTTGGTAAGTCCCAGCAAACACATCCACGAATTCTCAAAACAAATCCTCTAGCCTCTATCTGTTGGCTAATGACATGCCAACTTTGACTTCTTTTTTATTTTTATCATTCTTAAATTTACTAATTTTATAACTTCTTCATGAGGCTTAATTAGTTTCTTTTCTTATTCCATAAATCTTAATAAATCACGAAGTAAAGTATAATCGTCTAAGTTTCCTCATTATCAATTTCATCAACATTAATTAGGTTTTTAAAATCATATCATCATGATTATCTTCATATTTGTTATTTAGGGACTTAAAAATATATGAAATTGGAATACTATTAGCAACAAGTATTTGAACATAAAGAAAATGGGATATGGAATCGAAGATATGAATGAAAATGCATCATACTAATCTTTTATTAAAGTGAATAAAACAAATAGCCCATACATGAAAATTTTCCTTAATACTTTTAGGTAAAGGCAATTAGAGGATTAATTCATTACAATGGTTTAGATTCAAGGATAGTGAGTAGCTCTATGACACTCCAATTCTTTAATTCAAATCTTAAAGGATATGGATACATAAGTAGCTCATTATCTTAACTTTTCATCATTCCATCATCTACCATATGAATTGACAGTTCAAAAAAATCTTCATTCAGCGTAAATTCTCCATTAAAAACCATGCATTTTTTGATAGATGCATCCTCTTGATCAAAATGTGTCATAAAGGTAGGGGATGACCATTCGTTCAAATTAGGGTTCACATCCCTTAAAACTCATGATCCATTTTTCTCTTTTCTCATCCAAGATTTTTTTTCCATCCATTTTAGTGACTTTTATCCCTTGCCAAATCTATCCTTGTTACTAACTATGGTTGGTGGTTTTCTAATCCCTTGCAAGTTATTTTCAAGTCCAACCCTAATATGCCAACTTTTCTTAAATACTCACTTAATGACCATTCTTGTAGTTGCAAACGGGCATAGGGAATATAATTTTGAACCTTTACCAACATAGGTGACATTAACAAGCTTAAAAAATCTATAAAAATATTCTAGTACTTTTTTTACTGTTTTTAAATATGGCACAGTCATTGGCTAAGTCACAACAGATCTTCTTCACCAGCTATACACACAAGTTTTCCATTAACATTAAACATAATATTTTGGTGTAAAGAGGATTGAACATCTCTTACCATGTGGATCCAAGGCCCTTTCAACAAGTAACTATATGAAGGAGAAAATCCATAACTTTAAATTTTATATTAAAAGTGCAAAGTCTGATCTGGAACCACATCTTGATATCCCTCAACACTTTTCGATAGGTCTCATCAAATGCCCTAACAATCATTCGGCTATTTTTTGTATAGTGACAAGCATGACATTGATTACAGAACCATTATCAATAAGGACTTTAGCCATAATATGACTTTACATTTGGTAGTAATATGTAAAGCCTTAGTCTGTCCTTTACCCTCGAGAGGGATCTCATCATCACTGAAAGATATATAAATAGAAACCATCAGATTACCAGTAAGGTGATTAAATATTTAATAAACACATTGTAGGCCACATATATACGATTTAATACCTTTACTAAGGTAGTGCAATAAGGTTCAAAATTAAACAATAATGAAAAAAATGAGA
This sequence comes from Durio zibethinus, assembly GCF_002303985.1. Next base: position 8,538,731 of record NW_019167960.1, on the reverse strand, counting down.
TCTTTGTAGGGATCTTATTCAACTATTCAACAATATTATATTCACTATGCTTAACTAGTTTTAAAAATTTACATGTCTTTTTTTTTTTTAACTGGCCTTTGGTATTCCTTGTTGAGAACTACCATGAGGTCACTTTGATCTCTTTCTTCCATGACTTTAGCTTTCTCTTTTGTAGATTTCTCTAGTATCTTTGGAGTATAACATCTCTCACTTTGAGTCATGCCACCAACACTAGTTATGTTTGTAGTACATAGATCATTCACGAACTTGTCCTCATTCCATTCTTTAACTACGATGTCACAGTTGTATTTCCATGGTACATATTTTTTACTTCTGTATGGAAAAAGACTTAAAACATTAATAGTCACAATAAGTCTTGGACTAGGTTTTCCACTACTGGGTTCATCTTCTTATCATAATAAATAGTCAATGGTTTATACAAATCTTAAAGGTGTGTCGATAATGGAAACCTTAGCATTCTTCAAAATTTTCTCCTTCTCATAGAACTTGATTTGATATGAGTCCATTAATCTTTGTACCTTTCGATGAAATTGATCACAACTTTTAGTAGAATGTCTCATTACTTTTTTATGGTACTTATAAGTTTTGTTCAAGTTAAACTTCCCTTGGTAAGGATAAAGATTCATTAGGCAAATCATATTGGCCTTGACAAAACATCAAATACTTCATCCATTGGTGTCTTAACCTTATCTACCTTTTTTTTTTATATAGCAGGCATGACCTTCATTTAAAACATTCACTGATGCCCCAACATGGTTTGATAGAAAGTTTTCACTTACATTTGAGGCAGTCTTCTTGCTAGTATTAAAGTTTATTAAACCAACTTTAAGTAGGCCTTGCACCGTATATTTTAGAGCAATGCAATTTTCAATATAGTGTCTTGCATTCTTGTAATGATAATCAAAATATGCATTAGGGTCATATCACTTTGGGTAAGGAGGTTTCAATGACTTTAAATAGATAAGAAAAAGTAGGTAGTTCTTAGCAAGTTGTGCAAATAAAATGGGGTAAGCCATAAAGATGGGATCAAAAATGGTACTTTCTTAATTGTTTCATGGTCTTCTTGAACCATTGGTTTGGCTATTGGGTCTTAAAACTGGTCTAGTAGAGGTGTGGTGGTAGGGCTATACATATGTGTATGTGGTTGAAAAGTTGGTTAAAAAGTATATGGATAAATAAATAGCGGGCAAATTGATAGGGGTAAGGTGCTATGCTATTTATGGATGGATAATGAATTGGACACATCAATTATAGATATTAAAGAAAATTATTGAATTACTGACTACCATGGCTCATAACTTGAGCTTTAACTTATTTCTTTTTGGATATTTTTCTTTTCTTTGCATTAGTGGTTTCTCCTCTATCTAACTTACCATTTTTAGTGGCATTTTATATTATTTCATCGGAGATCACAATGTCAACATAGTTTTTTGTCCTTTCATAATAGGGAGCCTTTAATGTATTGACAAACAAAACAATGGTTTCTTTCTCAATTATAGATGGCTAAACTTGAACAACCATGTCTTTACACCTCTGTGCATATTCTTTAAAAAATTTGATCACTTTTTTTCCATATTCTATATAAAAGATAGTTTGGAACTAGATCATTAATGTGTCTATATTGAGTAATAAACACCCTTGCAAACTTTTTCTATGAATGTATTTTATCTTGTCTAGCTGGATGTACCACTTCACAATAGAGCTAGTAAGGCTATCTTAGAATAAATTGCTTAACAACTTTTCTTTGCTGGTATAGGTAGCTTGATAATACATGGTGACATGGGTCACAGGGTACTTAGTACCATCATATTTTTCAAATTCAAGAATTTTGAATTTGGGTAAAATTACAACATTAGGAACCAAGCAAAGTCCAACTATGTCTATAGAGCCATAAAAATCCATTTCTTCTTTGGCCCTAAGTCTCTCTTCTATCAAATTCATTTCCTGTTATGAACTTGTATCTTTTTTAGTCTCTATAACCTTCAACTTTAACTTCTCATTTTCTTTAAAATCATGTAGAATAGGGACCTAGATTGATTCTGATACTTTTTCTCTAAAAATTGATTGGCGTAACTCTAGAAATACCTTTTTACAGTTGTAGAGAGCACCCATGGATGTGTGTATGAAAATGCCCTAAGAAAGTGTGCTTGTGCCCTTTGAAAAAGTTAACCTTGATAAGGACTAAATCCAAGAGGATACAAAGGATAGATTATAATGTTGGACATTCTAGTAGACCGAAGCTTTTTCTTCTTGCTTTTTTTATTTAAGTTTTTTAGCATTTTCATCATTTTTTTATATCTCCTCTCAGTGCTTCTTATGCCTTTTTAATATTGTCAAAAAGGCTAGTTGTTATTGTTTCATGATCTTTGCTTGTGCATGAGTATTATATTTGGGGTGAGTAGACTACCTAAAGTTTTTTGAATATGAATCTATCTTTGAACCTCTAATACCACAATTTATAATTAGAATGATATGCTCATGGTATTTTGATGTATAAATGAAATGCACTAATGAGTATTTGCCACATAACTATTATTGTAGAAGGAAATCTCGATTTGAAAATTTGTTTAAACAAATCTCAAAACTGTATTCATAACAAAGCCAAAACAATGTTCCATAGTCCTAAAAACATCAATTCTAATGCCTTTTTATGAACTTTATAATATACTAGTAAAGTGTTATGCCTCATCTAAGAAATTAACCAACTATTGTCCATGAGTCCCAACTAGTTGCACCCCTATCTTTAATTATTCCACTTTTTGTTCCATTTTTGACACTTTACCAACTGCCATGCATATTTGATCGAACAAGTACCTCAAATGCTTTTGGTTCTCCACGTACATATTCTTTTATTGCTCATTTCTATCATCATAAATTTGGCATTCATTAGTCAAAATGCTTACTTGTGTTGTGCATTGATCAACCATCTTTTAAAGCATTTGATTATGTTTCTACACTTTAGTAATCACTTTTTGCTCCTCCTCTACCTTTGCTTGCAAAAGTTCATTTTCTTTTAGGAGTCGGGCAAGCTTAGGTGTGATCAATTAATGTGTTTTGTATAAATTAGTGAATAGGGCTTTCCATTGATCTTTTTCCTTAGTAAGGCTTTGAATTTTATTCTCTTGAAACTCCAAACTCTTTCCCATTTCCTTATTCAGCCATTTATTTTCTCATTCAAGCTTTTTCTATCAATTTGGAGCTTTCTTTTGGAAGTTTCTATCTTTAGTAAGAGATCTTGAGGAGTTGGTTCTATAGAATGGTCAACTATTCATTTTTAGGAAGCACAATATCTTTACCCCTTCTAACATGCCATACAAAATACTTAGGAGTAACATCATACGTGAGTTTCCCTTGGTTAACTCTGATGGTTTGTTTCTATCCCTTTTTTATTCTTTCAATTCTTTCATAGGCCTTTTTTTTCAATAAAAGAGAACTCCAACTGGTTGAGTTTGCATGTTTTTAGAATAAATTGTTCACATCCAGACTATCTTCACAGCATGGTTGGGGCATAGTTAATAGCACCCCAAAAACCTAAATGAAAAACCCAAGGTTGATTCCTACAACTGTATAATACAAAATCATGATGCATCCAAAGTGCTCTTTAAACTATCTCTTGGCTATTAGGCTTGTGTAAACATGAAATCCAATCATCTTTCAATTTTGCCTTTAACCATGTGCTTAAGCAAAATTCCTTGACCGAAATGTTAGAAAAAAGATACTTTTTACAAAACTTGCTTTCTTTGTATTCAAGATAACTTTTCATCTAGACATAAAGTAATTGTACACACTCGTTGAGTCAATTTTTACCACTTTTACAATAATAATTCGAGGATCGGAGGGTTTCTGTTAGAATATTTGGCATTGCATTTATTTTATGCTTCATTTGATCGATAAAATCTACCATTGTAGCTTTAACATATCCGAGCACTTTTAAAAGACTACTAACCCATACATAACTATGGCCATTGCCACTATTCCCTGATCATCATCCAAGTGTTCATGAATGAAATTTCATAGAAAACTTTATGGAATACCTTTACTTTTGCCTTTCGGCTTAACACATGTATCAACCTAAGGAGAGTTGGGTCAGAACATTTGTACAAGCTTCTTGTGATAACATACTTTATTCAACTAGTAGATTTTGTCTAGATTTGACAAATCAAAGCAAAGTAAGACCATGTACTTTTCAATTGTTGGAACTATAACTTCTAGTTGAAGACAAAGCACCTATAAAATGGATCCCAAAACTACATCATAGCTTTTATCAAATTATAGTCCATATCTACTTAGAGAAGTGAAATTGTGTCCCTATATCTATTCTTAAGTGTTTTCTTTCTTGTTTTCCTCATACACTTCCAAACATTGCTTAAATCGATCAAGTCATTTTGTTAGAGATCAAGATGAACTCTCTCAAAAAGAAATGAGACAAAATATTTAGGCAAACAATCACCCTTTTTTCTTTGGACTTCCTCTGACTTAGCTTTCAATTGATGGGAAGATTTGTAATGAGTTAATGTAAACTTTGATTGCATTTGACTTTCCATAAATGTAGATACAAGATTTGGTTTATCAATAACTAAAATGTGGCAAATATTCCCTATATGACAAATGATGCAAATGCACAAAGTCAAATGACTAAATAAACAGATAATAAAATAGTTGGATAACCAATATATAACACGACTATTCCTTGTTGTGTCTTAATTTGGGTTACATCTAACAATGGGTAAGAATGACTTTATTTTAAGGTTGGGCTATTAAGTATGGACTATATGCAAGGCTAAGTGATTTTAACCACTAAAGGTTCCCAAATTATTCTCCACATCATTATCTATGATAAACTTGTAAGGTATTCTAATCCTTATTCATCATAAGCTACAATAGAAATGATTTAATTTGAGTACGAGTATTTTACTAGCCATTGTGGAGATTATCATCTCATGAGAGTATAAGTACTTTACTCCCTCCTAAAAGGGACGAAGCCTGGGTATAGAGCTCATGTAATGCAAATAAATATATGTTTGAAAGAACATATATGGTTTTCAACTTCAATTTTCCCTAAATCAAGGAAAAGATGAAAAACAAAAAAAAAGTTAGTAAACTTATAAAATAATAATTACAATTTAAGACCATTAAACCAAAGATTAAGGTGAATTTAAAATTTTATGGCTCGACACTCTAGCATATATCTCCAGCGAAGTCGTCAAACTGTCACAGTGTATAAGTTCGTAAACTTACCGTTAAACCTAATTTTAGAAGTTACCACTAATCTTTTTTTTTTGTTCAGGTGTGATTCACTACCAAGGTGAATCTATCATTTTAAAGAAGTTCTAAACTTGACTAAGAGTTGCTAAAATGATAGGTTCTAGTCTGCGTTTTAAAATTAAGTTCTAGAGTTTAGTTACGTATGAGAAATGTTATTACAGCTCCACACACCTGTCTAAAAGATAATACCTACTAATTCAAACTATCTTAGGGATCCTAGTTTTAATGATCATTTATTTTAATATTTAAATATTGATAATAATTTCTAAGATTTTTTCATCAATTTGGTAGAATTTTTAAAAATATTTTTTTATCTTGAGAGTATTCAAGAATCCTTTTTATTTTCTTAAAGAAACTTTATAGTCAAAAAAAGTTATCAATCATTTATGCTTTTTATTAAGTTTTATTTTATAAAAAATATATCTAAATGTTTCCTATTTAAGTTAAATTTAAAAATATTTTCTTACCTTAAAATTTCTTAAAAAATCATCCGTTTGTGATTTTTAAGAATTTCATCATCGGACTTATACTTTATTTTGTAAGTTTTATTTCTGATTTTTTATTGTATTGAAAATATATCTAAATTCTACCATTTAAGCTAAATTTATAAATATTTTTCTTACTTAGAAAATTATCCATTTGTGATTTTTAAGACTTTTATTATATAGCTTTATTCATTATTCACTTCCTAATTTTTAGAATGAAAATAAATGCCAATTTTTTTTTGAAACCTTATCTAAACTTTTCACCATTTTGGTGAATTTAGAAAAGTTTTTCACCTAGAAATTTTTAAGAAAATCAATCATTTATGATTTTTTAGAGATTTCATCTTTGAATAATTGTTATATATTTTTAAACAAATTTATAAATTATATTTTTTTATTTGATTTGAAAATTAATGTAATTATTTTTGTTAAAATTTCATCTAAATTATTTCACTATCTAAGTTAAATTTAGATAAATTCTTCACCTAAAATTTTTTTAAAAAATTATCCATTTGAATTTTTTTAAAATCTCATTATTGGATAATTCTTAACTCATTCCTAAAATTTTATAAAGTTTTTTTTTACTTTAAAAATAATATTAATTATTATTGTTGAAACTTCATTTAAATTCTTTCTTCATTTGAGTCAAATGTAAAAAAATTTCATATAAAGAAATTTCTTAAAAAATTATCTATATTTAATTTTTAAAAATATCATCTTTGAATAATTATGATTTATTTTCCAAATTTTATTAAAGTTTTATTTAAACAATTTAAACAAACAAAATATGTCAAAAACACAAATAAATAATAATAATAATAAGAAAATAAAACCCATAAAACAATTAAAATAAAGAAATGAAATAAAGAAAATAAAAAAAGGAAACCTGCGGTATGGAACGGGTTGAGACCGAATGGATGCGTGGATCCTAACGGGTCGACACGGGGGTTTTGCAAAACTTTTTAAGAATAAAAACATCGTCATTTCGGCGTTGAATAAACAGCCCAAAGTCATATTTTTCTTTGGTTAACCTTTTCCCCTATTACTCTATTCTCGCTACTCTTTGCCTTCTTTTTAAAAGTATAGTAGTGATGATGGCAAATCTGACCATTTTTTAGAAATTGAGGCTGAAAATTTAAATGTACATTAAAAAATTCAAAACTTTTGAAAAAGTCATTGAAAATTATAAATATTGATAAATTTTTCGTCGAAAAATTTAAAATTTTATCATAAACTTAAAATTTTTTTTTAAAAGTTTTTAGAGAAAACCACAAAAACGCCAATTTGAATATTTTGGGTCTCTCGAATCTTTCAATAACACTGGTTTCTTTGAAAGTAAACTGAATCAAACTCCAACAAAAAATCAAATTCCCCAAATCAAATCTCTTTAAATTAAAACTTTACTGTCAAATTATTTTTTTTTTTAACTTGCTTCTCTTTGTGATTGCCTCATCCTCTCGTATCTATTTTGTTGAATTATTATTGCTTATATAGGTATTTAGTCCCAGCTCATTTAGAACTCTAAATCGAAACAAAAGGTTGATCTTAAAAATTATCTTAGCTTTTATCTTTAAAAGATTCAATTTTGAAAGTTTATCTTCACAGAGATTAGTTTTAAGAACATCCAATTCCCCTTTCTTTATTGCAGATTTTCAAAATGTACTATTTATCATTTTCTTTATCTTGTCCTAATTTTTTAATTTCAATTTTAATTTTTTTAAAAATTTTTACAAAAGAGATAAATAAGATGAAAATAAAATTCATCAAAAAAAAAAAATTGAACTTGGTTTAGAGCCCACACACAACCCAATAATCCAACTAAGGCCACATTGTCGTATCCTACACTCAATTGCCTATTTTAACTCACAGAATCAATTGAAAGCTCAAAAAATTTATTAAATAAAAATAAATTTCAGAATTTACATATGATCATAGACTAAATAGGGTATTTATATTAACCACACATATATCACATATAACACGAATATTAAATATTAAGTAAAAGAGAAAATCATGTGTAATAATTTCAAGTCATCTTCCCTAAACTTTTCTTTTGCTCTTGGCACCTTTGTTCTCCTTCTTTTACCTTAACCTCCTTCGTACGACTGACTTAATTATCGAAATGTATCCTGAAAATAAACTTCCAACACCTCCTAATTATTCTTTCCTTCCTGCAAGTTCAATTTCCATCTATCGGACCATCGAACCATCCAGTTAAGCTCCAGACCTCCACTGCCAAAATAGCCGCAACAATTAAACGTAAAGCCGGGTCAACATTTAAATTGACCCGAAACACAGCCCGGCCCGAATTATAATCCGATAGCATTACTGAAAGCTGCAGCCCTACAAAGGCAAATCAACAAAAACCAGTTAAACAGACTTTCACTTATGAAATGAAACAGGAACAGTGGTTTCTCATTCCTAAAACAACATAAAAAAAAATGTCAATGTTATCCGTCCACCTCTCCCGCCACCACTTCCCTTTCTCTTCACTTCTCTCTCCTTCCTCTCTTCCTTATAAACACGCCTTCGCCCCCTCGCGCCACAATCTTCGTTTCTCAATGCTCAAAAAATTCTCTTTCCGGTGCTTTTCCTCTCTCCCCGCTATCGATTCGGGTATGTATTGGTTCAGACATTTCATCGAGCAGGTTTTCGTGTTGGATGGTTATTCAACTTTTTAAATTTAACTGTCTTATTTGGAAAGTTGCAGAGCATAAGGGTGCTGGTCAGGAAAAGTTTGATGTTATTGTGGTTGGAGGAGGACACGCAGGTTGTGAAGCTGCTCTTGCGTCCGCTCGGATGGGTGCCAAAACTTTGCTGCTTACCCTAAACATTGATCGGATAGCGTGGCAGGTTATCTCTCTTTTATCATCTTATTGAATCAAAGTTAAGAAATTGCAGGCTATGACACAAATATTTGTTAATGGCATAATTTGAGTTTTTGTTACTTACAGCCTTGCAATCCAGCGGTGGGTGGACTTGCAAAATCACAACTTGTACATGAAGTGGATGCGCTCGGCGGTGAAATTGGAAAGATTGCTGATAGGTAATGTCCTCAAATCTCCAAGTTTTTGTTCACCAAGGTTGTTGGCTTTGCTAATTGTTTTTACTCTGGGAAGCTAATGCCTAAAAGCAAAATGTGTGTGAACATAAAACCAAAGAATATTTATGAATAATTGAAAAAAAAGTTTAACTTTTATGGGATATGAATTTGTATATTCGCTTATTTTTTTTTATCAGATATGATTTTGTTTTTTAGCAACTTCTTGGGAAGAACAACGCGCAAAAGCAACAATCTCATTTTAACTGTTGATGCCAATTAATTTGTTTTTCATGTGAGACATAATCCTTTTTGCAATCTCATTTTAGCTTAGATGACAATTAGTTCTTCCTTAATGTAATAGAAACAGTGATTACCCTCTTCATTTTTGACTTTTGGCACTTTTGGTACTTTTAGGTGCTATTTACAAAAGCGTGTTCTTAATGCTTCAAGAGGTCCTGCTGTCCGGGCATTGCGTGCACAAACTGACAAAAGGGAATATGCAATGCAAATGAAAAATGTGGTAGAGAGGCAAGTTTCTTTTTGTTTATTCCTATTTACATATCCATTTGTAGCATCAATTATCAAATTGTATTTTTTAAGTGTAATTAATATATTTTATTAAAAGTAAACCTTGGACAGCAGTAACAGTATCCGATCAGCTGATTAACTTCCCTATTCATGATATTTCCAGCTTATAGTTAGGCACATATCTTATATGAGTATTTGTGATTGAATTGTTATACTCAAAAGCAATTGATAGAGTTCTTAATTCTGATATTAAAAAATCATGATAAAGAAACAAATGTGCCCCTCATATTGTTGCATTTTTGTAATATAATGGGAGGTCGACTAAGTGTTCACAGGCGGTGGTGGTATAAGTTTGTTAATAAAAAAATTTCCCTTCTGGGACTGACAGAGAATGACTACTGTGATCAGAGTCTCACGGTTTGCTTTTAGATTTGAATTCTTCAGAGAACGGTAGAAAATCAAATAAAGAAGAGAAGATGAATAAATTCCAATGCTAACCGTTGGTCCTTGATAGCCACAGCTGAGGTTGATTGCTTCAAACAGCCACAAGAGCAATTATGTTGGAAAACTCTAAAAATGCTTCTCTACCATAATAGAAATATTAATTGAGATCCTTTATTTTCCAAAATCAGATCAAATCAACTTGGTTTACCGCTTTTTGCCTACTTTGGGCCAGGTATCTATGTTTATAATAATGCGAACATGCACGCATTCATGGATAATTTTTTTTTTCTATTCTTTTCACTGACCAGTAGGTTGGCTTCTATTTTCAGCACTCCCAATCTTTCAATTAGAGAGGCAATGGTGACAGATATTTTGCTCGGAAAGAATGACAATGTTGAAGGTGTTTGCTCATTTTTTGGAATGAACTTCTATGCCCCTGCTGTTATACTGACAACTGGGACTTTTATGAGTGGTAAAATATGGGTTGGTAGAACTTCTATGCCTGCTGGAAGAGCTGGTGAGTCTGCATCACATGGTCTGACTGAGAACTTGCAACGTCTTGGATTTGAAACTGATCGATTAAAAACTGGAACCCCGGCACGAGTGGATTGTCGTACTGTTGATTTTTCTGTTTTGGAGCCTCAGCATGGAGATGAAGAGGTCCTTCCATTTAATCTCATGAGTGGGTTCAGTGGATTAATATTGTAAAAGTCAGGATATTAAATCATGCTTCAAAATTTGCAGCCTGCTAACTTGTGTATAAATTAAAAATCCTTGGGCTTTATATTAAAATTCTTACATTCACCACAGTGAGAGCGGCAAAGTTTCCAGTTTCACCACAGTATGAACTTTATTGTTTCAACTACGTATGGCACTGTATTTGGCCTAGAAGGGATGGGCTGTTCCAGGAGCAGAAAATTTTTTGGTTGATGTCATTCTTCTTGATTACAGAAACTACCTGTTAACAACATAAGATTTCATGATGCAATATTGTTAGCTTGTATGCTGCTTAGAACTTATCATACCTTTTCCTTTTAGTGATTAATTGCACTAGGAAGTTACTGGTATTTGTTTTGGTCAAAATAAAAAAATAAAAAAGGAGAACAATTTACTGATATTTTTGGTTCTTATAATTGTTTTTGAAATGTGAATTAATAATTTGCAGGTCAGCTGGTTTAGTTTTGATCCTGATTTCCACATTGAAAGGGAACAAATGTGTTGTTATCTGACGCGGACTACAAAGAGTACCCACCAGCTTATTAAGGATAACTTGCATGAAACTCCTACCTATGGAGGATGGGTTGAAGCTAAGGGGCCTAGATACTGCCCTTCCATTGAAGATAAGGTAACTTTATATCTATGGTGTTTCACTTATTGCTAGTTGAAGTATTTCCTTTTAGTTTTTCATTCTTACATGAACTTCTTAGAGATTTTTAAACTGCTACTATTTTCACTTGTTTTTACTTTCATTGGTTGAACTAGCATAGAAAAGTCTTGTTATGCTGTAGTGCTATATTTGTATGTGGTGTTTCAATTATCCCTTATTGAAGTCTGTCCTTTTTGTTTTTCACTCTTACCATGCACTTCTTAGAGTTCCACATGATATCTTAAATATTTAAAGAGCTATTATTTCACTTGTGTTCATTTTGCTATAAGATTGTCAGTTGCAATAAGATTGTGAATATTCACGTACTTCTGTTTAAAGCTAGATATATGAACAGAAACAGCTTAGAGTTTAGCCACCTGTATATACATATATTAATGCCTAGAGAGAATTCTTGCTATTGCTGGAGATTTTTATTTGTTGACCATATTCTCATCTGATATTACATCTACAAGTGTAACTCTGGCTTTTTGAATTGTTTCTGTATGGTAGAATTATGTAATTAAAAGCACCATAATCCACCGAGCTATTTTTTAATAATACATAGATGAATCTTTTTACCTTTTCAAAATGTGATGTTTTTAATACAATTTAAGCCTTCAAGGATGCTGCTGCATTGTTGGTTCAACCTTATTTGCTGATAATATTTCTCAAAAAAAGTGCCCTTTCTATTTAAGCATTTGAATTTGAAATTTCCAAATAATGTAATTTACTTTCTTTTGTTACATTTTTTCCCATTTGTTTCTTTAGATTGTGAGATTTCAAGACAAAGAGTCTCATCAGATTTTTCTTGAACCAGAGGGTCGGACTGTACCTGAGCTCTATGTGCAGGTAATGCTTTGGTGCCTCCTTTACCAATAATATGGGGAAAATGGGACAGATAATTGCTTGGCTATGCCTTGTGACTTGATGATAGCTTTTCTTCCATTATGTATGGAAGAGTTGCCATTTATAGATTTTTAGCCTAGGAAAATGGGTTAGGAAGGGAGCAAAAGGATGATGTTTGACTTCTTTGAAGGGCATGCTATGAAATTTCTTTCTTTATTCTACATTGCCTTTCAAATTACGTGGAAACTTTGATTAATCCTTGCTCTTTGAAAAATCTTTTTCTGCTGAGGTTTAATTTGACTCATTTAACTACAATATGCATTATTGTTTGTTGGGCTATTCTATGAAGGGTATCCTATGAATTCTTACTTTTGTTCTATATTGTCTTTCAAATTAAGAGGAAACATTGATATTAAAACCTTCCTCTTTGAAAAATCTTTCTCTACCAAGGTTCTGAAATTAGTTTGTTATTGGGTTGTCCGATGAATGTTTTATTTCTGGTTTTTTTTCCACTTTTTCTATTATAGTTGTTGTGTTCATTGTTTAAACATGCTGAATATGTGCTGGGTTGCCTATTTATCATATTAAGAAAGTCACATGTTGCTTTTTAGTATGTCCGTATCATGTAAATTCTCATGCATCATCTCCTCTTTAACATAAATAGTTGATTGTTTTGTAATAGTTGATTGTTTTGTCGCTTTGACAGGGGTTCTCAACGGGTTTACCAGAAAGACTACAGTTACCACTCTTGAGAACTTTGCCTGGACTTGAGAATTGTTCGATGTTAAGACCTGCATATGCTGTTGAATACGATTATTTGCCAGCTCATCAGTGCTCTAGGTCTCTTATGACAAAGAAAATTGAAGGTTTATTCTTCTCTGGTCAGATAAATGGAACTACTGGCTATGAAGAAGCTGCTGCACAGGTTTACACATTTAAGTTTCCAGTTTCCTGCTGTATATTATGGTGCCTGTACCCAGTGGAAATAGAATTCCTTATTGAACTTTTTGAGAGTTTCTGCATTAAATATCAACAAACCCTTGTGGCTCTTTTTTTTATTTTTTTTTTTCAAAATTCTTTTAAACAGGGCATCATTTCTGGTATTAATGCTGCCAGACATTTGGATGGGAAGCCCCTTATTGTTCTTGAGAGGGAAAGCAGTTACATAGGAACACTGATTGATGATCTGGTCACTAAGGATCTTCGAGAGCCTTACCGCATGTTAACAAGGTAAGCAGCTCCAGATTCATGCTGTTGTTATGATGATTTCTACGCTTATAATGCCAATCCTTTTTGCTCTTTGATCTCGTGTATGAGAATAATGATTTGAGCATAGGGTAATTACACATTCTTCACATATGCTGTTACATCTAGTTTCTTATATGAAGATTCATATGAATTTTGAAGACCTATTAATCTTCATTTAATTTCACAGACCATTTGTGTAATCCTTTGTTACCATCATCATATATTAGCTGAAATAATGATGCTTTCTGTGTTCTTGAGCTGGTGATGCGTGTCCACAACCTGGGATTTATTGTCTTTGCCATATAGTCATGCTCTTTGTTACATGGACTCGCCATTTTGAGTCACTGTATTGGTGTTAGCATGACATGACACCAATACGGGCACGATATATGTGTCCAACAAGGCATTTATCATACAGACACAGTCTCTGCTCTTTGGCTAGCTACACTTGCACCTGAAAGAAGAAGGAGAATAGAGAGAGAGGGAGAGAATCCAAGTCTGTATTTTGGCCACTGGCTGGCAAAAAAGGGAAGAGAAGATAGTGCTGCTCCAGCACTGAAGTAGACAAAGAAGAATATTAGAAAAATCAGGGCTTTCCTTTTAATTATAACTGGGACATGTACAAGGAGCAAATAGTCTGGCCCAAATTCCATTCCAATTAGTCTAAGTCCAAAAGGCAATAGGATTATCTCTTGGCCTCTTGCCAAGCAAAAATATTATATGGGTTCGAGCTTTGAGATAATATAAAAATATTTAATTAGTTTTTTTATGGAATAAAACTTTTAAGTCAACAATCAAATATAATTTAATTAGTTGCTTAAAAAAGTTTTATTGAATTTACATTTATTTAGAGTTACTTTGCTGGCCTTTTCAATAGAATTGTATAATGTTTGGTTTGGTTTTTGAAAAAAATTCAGGTTAAATTGAAGTATTTAGGTTTTCAATAGGAAAAAACCAAAACCAAATGGAATTGGGTAAAAACTTGAATCAAACTAAACTGAATTCTCATGGTTTGGTTGCTTGATTTTTATTAGTATATTAATGTCTTTATGACTTCGTATTTTTAAATTTAGAAAGATTAGTATTTATATTAATAAAAATTAAATTTGGCTTAGTTTAGATTATTGGGCTTTGTTTTATCTGAACTGAATATTGTTCATAGTTTTCCAGACCAAAACCATTAAAAGCTGTTCAAACTGAATTGAATACTATGGTTCAATTTGGTGTTTTGGTTTCTGCATTTTTTATGCACAGCCCTGAAATGAATGTACTTCTGGAACTGCTTTGCAAATCTTGGGTAGAGAAAAAAACTAGAAGGGAAAAGGCTTTATGTCATTCTAGCTATATGCTAATTGCTAGGCATTATTATTCGGACTGCTGTTTATGAACTCCCATTTTAGTTTATAAACGATGTTTCTCTTTAATTTTATAATCCATTAGTTCTGTCTTCTGGTAGACTTGATTGAGTGATTTTAGCATCAAACTGAACAAATTAATCATGTCTATTTGTCTCTTTTCCTTTTCCTTTTCCCCCTTCTCCCCTTTCTAGTCGTTCAGAACATCGATTACTTCTTCGATCGGATAATGCGGATAGTCGTCTCACACCTTTGGGGCGTGAAATTGGGTTGATAAATGATAGGCGCTGGAAAATATACCAGGACAAACAAGCAAGGATTTCAGAGGAAAAAAGGCGGTTGAAAACTGTCAGGATTTCAGGTTTGCGTTCTTTCTTTTTTTTTCCCCTCCTCCTTGACAGCCTGCAGCTTGCAAATTATATCAGGAACTTTTTTATTTTTTAATTTGGAAGAAGACTAATAGCTAATGGAGTTGGGAAAGGGGAAACTTTTGTGGAAGCAATTTAGCAGATTTGTACATGGGGAACATTAGTTTTTCTCTGCTATTCAATTTGCTTGCTGTATGAGAGACCAAGATTGATCCTGTATATTTATGGATCATCAATATTCTTTGTGTTACTGTGCCTCGATTTAAATCTTTTATTGTTTTATTAGTCCTCCACCCACCATTGACCTTTTCTTTTCTCGACCTTGCACGATAGGACTAATTGATGCAAATCTTAAGAGAGTAAGGCCGTAATTTCTTATGTGTCTCTGAGCTTTCTCTGCCCTTGAGAAAAATATAACCAGAGCCAAATTGAAGAGAGTTGCCATCATAGTGCATGGATATTGTTCCAAAACAATAATAAATTGGAAGGTTTGGCTGCAAATTTCATGGCTGTTGTTAGTGGCCTCTTCTTTTCTAGATGCTTGATCACTGAATTCTTTGCATCAAATTTCATCATTAATGTGAATTTCAGCTTGATTAATCCTTCATAGTATTATAAGCAATAATAGAAGTTTGTGACTTTTTGGAATTAAAAACTGGGCAACATTTTCTGGTTTCTATCAGGAGGAGACTTGGCTGCTAATGTTTCTCACCTTTCTGGTCAACCTGTGAAGGAATCTTCAACACTAGAGTCTCTTCTTAAGAAACCACACATAGGATATAAAGTTCTTGATAAGCATGGTTTCGGAAATGAAATGTTATCAAGAATGGAGAAAGACTGTGTTGAAATCGATATAAAGTATGAGGGCTTCATTATTCGTCAACAAAACCAGCTCCAACAGGTATGAATTTATAATTGCAGCCTGAAACATCATTCTATTCCACCATAGCACTTGGTATATTAGCCACAGTCTACACTCCTTTGCATCAATTTATAGCTATGCAGTTTAATAATGTTTCTGGTTTGTTTATTTTCTTTGTCAAATTTCCAACCCTTGTTCTTGCAGATGATCCATCAACAACATAGACGACTTCCGGAGGACTTGGATTACTATGCAATAACAACTTTGTCTCTTGAAGCACGTGAAAAACTCTCCAAGGTCTGTAGCATAAAAATTTGGATTATTAATTTCATGAAAGATACATATTTTAATTCATGCTACAAAAGGAGTGGAAATTCGTTCCTTTTGGGGATCTTATTTAGATTGTCATCCAGTCGAAAGTAACTCAACAAGTGATTAATGTGTGATTGTCTGTGTGTGTGCTTTGAAATATTTTGCTTGCAAACTATATTAAGTGATATTTCTTTTCCAGTTTAACCTGGAATGGCTTGAATACACAACCTTTAACCCGAATTTACTTGAGTTGTCACTCAATACTAATTGAGTGATGGACTAAGTTCACAATAGGGAGAGAGTTAGCCTGGATAAATTGTTCAAAAAATTGTGAAATCTGGTTCTCCTCAGATGAGGTTTTGGTCAATTGTAATTGAAGTTTAAATGTAATCCTAACAGGTCAGGCCACAAACAATTGGTCAAGCAAGCAGAGTGGGTGGGGTTAGTCCTGCTGATATCACTGCTCTTATGATTATCCTTGAAACCAATAGAAGGAAAGCTCATGAACAGAGAAGACACCAGATGCTTGCTTCTGTCATGGCAGATACTGTTGAAAACATGTCCGATTCAATAACAGAGGCAGTTAGTAACTAGCAGCAGAATGTAAGCCCATTTAACTAATTTGAACTCATGCATGTCTCACTATGAGTGCAGGCTATGAGGAATAATTTAGGCATGCACAACCTGAACGATTGAAACGTTGAGGAGCAAGTGCTTTGAAGATTTTCAGAGGCTATAATCTAGCATTTGGACCACTAATTGGAGGCTCTTTTATGTTTAGTCACTCCTGAAACTTCTAAAGTAAATATTAATGATACTTTATCTTGCCACTTTATGCATTTTTCGTGTCATTTATGCCTGTGTAATTAGCACAAATATTCAGTCTGTAATTAATTACCACATTTATTCTTGACTAATTTGTTGAAGCTCATTTTGGAGTTTTGCATGGGAAGACTCATGGGGTCTCGTGCTACCAATGCATTCTCATTATGTAACCTCATTGCATTCTAGCACTTCAAATATAAAATTTCCAAGCAGAGAATTTCAAGTCAAAGTTGTTGGGTTGTTTGCTTAGGACAATGTTTCGGAACTTTTGTGCATCAACAATCTCTCTTTGGTCGTAAGGGTTCAAAATTTTCTTTCTTCTCTTTTTTTTTTTTTTTTTTAAAGAACTGGTATTAATGATGTAGAGAGAATTTAAAATGAATGATTGGAACAGAACAGACAGTTCAATTCCGTCGGGAAAGATCAGTGTCTAAGGATATTGAGCTTTAGTTACACTTCAGTTTTTTTGTTATTGAATTATAATTTTATAATATATTGCTACCCTTATATTTATGGCTTGTTTTTATGCGGTGAAAATTAGAAAGTGTTTGCTGTTCGGATTTTAGCTCCGTTTTTCCCTTTTTTTTTTTTTTTTCATATTGAACGGTAATTTTTATAGTGGAATCTTTGCTAATGTACACGAGCATCTTTAATTGCATTCTTCTTTTAAAATAATATTTAATTGCCTTTCTACATTAAAAAAAAAGTTGCTGCGAAAAATGGTACGGCGGAACCAAATCTTGTAAAGTGCTTGTATTTGAAGTGTCCGATGGACGCCACTAAAGAGAGTTTAGCAAGACAAATTGAAAAAAAAAAAAAAATTGCTAAAGATAACTTTGAATAAATTGCACTAAATATTCATAATTTTTGAGTAGTATTTTAACTTTATATTTGATTTTTAAAATTTAATTTTTGAATTTAACATTTGTAAAAATATTTCAAATTGATCTATTCTATTTTTGAATTTATGATTTTAAAAAATATGTTAAATTCTTCGTAATTTTTGAATATATGGTTTTTAAGATTTAGTTCCCATTTCGTGCAAAAAGAAACATGGCACTTTTGGATTGAAAGTTATGTCACATGTATATCTACGTGAGATTGTAATTGATATATTCTGTTTCAATTTTTAATGATATATATATATATATATTTTTTTTGAACTTATGAATTTAGAATATTTTAAATGGTCATGAATTAAGTTTTTCAGATCATATGATTGAAAATGAAATTTATTATAAAAATCACGTATGATTGGTTCATTTTACTTAACAAGTTTGTTGATAGCAATTTATTTTTTAAGGTGTTAAAGACAAATTTATCACTATACTATAAATCATACAAGGAATATAGAACTATTTTGAGTCAACTAAATTTAGTTTTTTTATATATTAAGGTAAGGTTTGTTTATCTTTTGAGAGTTTGTTAGAGAAATCTAAATAAGTTGTTCAATAGGTGTTCTAGAAAAATACTTCACTAAATTAACAATTCATTTTGGAAGGATTTGGAAGAGAGGATCCGTGCTTGCATGAATATCCAAGTTATAAAGGACATATTTGATAGTAAGGGTTTTTCCTTAAAGCAACTGGTCTTTGCATTTTATTTACTGTTTACGTTAAAATCATTGTGAGCATATTTTTTTTTTCCTTTATAAATGGAATACATAGATTAATTGCCATAATGTTGGATTAATCTAAAAATGATCATCATTAAGGTTGAGCTAGTTATACTAATTTAAAATTAATGATTAAATTATCAAAATATAAATAGTATAAAAAGATACCAGTAATGCAAATGCTGAAAATTACATACTTGTGATGTATAATTTTGAGCTAACTTAATAATTTAAAAATATAATTTTTCTTTGTCTTAGGAGGTGAACATATTATCAACCTTGCATGACAAAAATATAAACCAAACACGTTGTCTCTCTCTCTCTCTCTCTCTCTCTCGCTCGTATTTCTCTTCCCCTCTTTGTGGTTTTGACACAAATTAACCATATTTTACGTAAACAAACTTTTGAACACGTCTAAGCTCTAACCTCGGAGAATCCCACCATAGCCCCTTCCACCCTGCAACAACGACGACAACAACCTGCCTAGGGAAAATCCCACTCTAATGGATCCTTCTGATCCCATTAATCAGAAACATGGATCATCATGAGAAAGAAACTTATATTTATTTGAATCTTTTTGTAGATTTCCCAAATGCCTGAACCAGATCCAAAGGCTGGTCGCACATGCATATGGGCCATCAGTTGCATTTTATTCATCTGTATAGCTGCCGGAGGTGGCTGCCTTTTGGCTTACATGACCGTTCCTGAATCTCAATCCTCGAATTTACTTCCTTTTCTTGGTTTCACCCTTGTTTGCATGCCTTGGATATTTTGGATCTTAACATTAGTATATCGGATAATGTCAAGGGCCTTTGGATTCAGGATGGTAATTGGTAGCTTGTACGGGAACGGTGGTGTTGCCACCGAGGGTACTGGCGATGGTGGTGGTGCAGCTGCCGGTGTTAATGATATTGATGGTGCACAAGTTCTTGATGTGAATGCGAAATCTCCACCAAGTTCTCCTGAGAATAATGGAAGGCACGCTCAATTTGGTGAAGCTAAAAATAGTGATATTGACCAAGAAAGAAATATCAAGAGAGCCGGTAGCTCTTCCTCAAGCAGTTCAAATGATATATCCGTTGCTTCACATGAGTGTGAAATGCCATTGGCCTCATCAATGGTATCATGACTAAACTTTGGTGAACCATTTGCAAAATTAATTAATTCCAAGGGAAAGGGTTGGATCTCAAGCCTTTGATTATAATTTTTCACCAGGAAAGGCTCTTTCGTTGCTTCTTAATACATATATGTTCATGACTGTAGATAATTATACTGATCTTTTTCTTTACAAAAAAAAAAAAATTATAGTGATTGTGTAAGATCCCAAGTTGTTGCTTAAATTCTATATAGAGGTAGCCCTTTTGCGCAAACAAAACTTTATCTTCGTCCTAAGAAAGAAGAATTCTTGCCATTCTCACGGCTGGTATCATCTTTGTTTAACCTTTCAAACGCAGCATTAGACTAATTTTTGGTTTCCCCATCCTCCCTTTTTTTCTTCTTATTTTTCTTCCTTTAGCTTCTATGCTTAAGTCATTAAGACCTTTTTTTTTTTTTTGTCACATAGATGTAGTTTAGAAATCAAAGGCAATGTAACCTTCTTTTTGCTTCAGTAACTATTGAAGAAAATTTATAATTGTTTGCAAGGAAACGAACTGATTAATTTTATTGCAAAACTATTGCATGAGAGGTTGCTTCTCTGGCTTTGATACTATAAATAAATAAATATATTTTATAATTGAAGTTGTCAATTTTTTAACCTAATTACTGAAATTAAGAATCTAGCACTCTACTAACACCCACATAGATGTTGGTTGCTTCCATACTGGTATATTCCATATTGTAATTATTTTGTTTGTTCTTGATTTTGACTTGCTGATGAAATTTGCAAAATATCTTTAAAACAAAGTTTACTTATGAATTATGATTACCTAAGCCCTTATCTTGATGAGAAAGAAATTAGTCTTGGGACCTCTAAGATTTAGGTTTCGAGTCCTATTGTATTTGGATTCTTTTAACAATTTGTTTAATTAATTTGTTTTCTGATTTCTTATAATGTTGGTTTAAAAGTTTATTGCAACACTCTTCTTTAAAATTTATTTATTCCTTTTAAAAGTTGTCATTTGAAATATTAATTCTTGCTTGTGATACTTACTGGATTTATATATTTTGTAAAGTAGGATAGTAGTAAGTTTATGAGTAACTCAAAATTCAAATCTATTTTTATATGATATTGCTAGGTTTTATGTCCTCACATTAAGAGTTTTTTTTTTTTTTTTAATAAAATTGGTAAATGAATCACATTTTTTTAAATATTTTCGTCGAATTATATTGAGAGTGAAAAGAACATGGCTTTTAAGACTCTCTTTATAGAAATAAAATAAAATTTTCAAAATTAATAAA
The DNA here is from genome assembly GCF_002303985.1 of Durio zibethinus. The sequence goes on along the minus strand of NW_019167960.1, from coordinate 8,517,748 downwards.
TACAATTAGTAAACATACAATTTATGTGTTAATTTTATAATTTTAAATTCATTCATATTTTTTTATGTACAACGAAAATATCTTCAGAAAGAGAAAATAATTTAAATATTTTAAGTTAATAAACATTATTCGTTTCTTGAAAGATAAGTATGGTACAGTGTAAGTACCAAATTTTACATACTTGAATTAATCAACGGCGATTGGTTAATTTCTCATGTTAACAAAATTAAGCAAAAATAGGTTAGCTAGCCAATCGATAGGCTTATTTCAATCCAACAGTGGTTGGATAAGGGCCAATTTGAGATGAAATTACGAATTGGTCTTAACTTTGGGCTTGACAAATGCCTAAAAAGTAGACATCCGTTGATCGGTTGCAAAGAATCCAACTTGGATAAAGAATGAATCTAGATGAGTTTGGAACTTTGTCAACAGAAAAAGGATACCGAATTGATCGGTTCGCACGTGAAGATGAGGCCTAGAAATAATTCTCTAAATTTTCTCTTTGATAAATCCCAATATCTTTGAGATTTATCAGGTCCAAAGGATTGAGTCCGACCCACCCTTGGACTCACTCATTGGTCATCCTAATATCCTTTCAAACACTCTCCTATAAATAGCCACCTCCTATTGTTCATTTTCTTCAACCAGCAACAATTCAACCTCAAGCTGTTTCCTAAAATTCCTCCCAAAATTATGAAGCTTTATAGTAGGAATGCTTGAACCAAACTTGTTAACTAAATGAATGCTTGCAGAAATTTAGATCAAGAAAACAAGATTACAAAATAGAAAGTAAAGTAAAACTTGAGCTTTTGAGAAAGGAAGAACTTGAATAAAGAATCCTTTTATAAAGGAAAGTTTAAAAGACAACTGAAGTTCCTGATAAACAATCTTGATTGTGTGATCTGTCTTGATGCAATCTTGATTCAAACTCCTTCCTTGATTTGGCTAGGGTGGAATTCAAAACAAGATAATTGCTTTTTATCCAATCTCTTGAAATTCAAAGAGATAAAGTCCTCTTCCATTTGAAATTCTTCAAAGCTAAACAAAAGAGTCATCCTTGGATAAAACTATCTTTCGTCGAATGTACTAGAGTCCACATTAGCTTGCAATTGTTCAAATGTCACATGGAAGCTTGCTCTATAAGATAGTCGAATGGATAGAGTCTTTTTGGAATGGATTGGCTAAAAGGCTAGAGTCCAAATGCTTGCAAAACTCAATCAAATGTGCATTATCCCTACTTACAATTGAGAGTCTTTGATCTGGTAAACTTCTTCAAATAAGCTCTATTCTTTCTTGCATTTGTAATGGCTAAATACCATGGGTAAAGTAGAGGTGTCTTTATGCATGTAAAACTCTTTCTTGGCTGTATGGATAGGTGGCAATTGGACCAATAAGGTTTGGCTACATTATCCCTTACATGGTCGAATGTGATCTTGCATGCATGGATTGCATGGCAATCATGTCCAAAGGCTTGAAACCCTAGAATCATAAAAATAGCATTAAAAGTACCAATTTTGACCAAAATTTTAAATTTTAGCACCAATTTTAACTGGTAAAATTCCTATATTTTTAGGTGTTATCATTACCCCTAAACTTGAATCTTTGCTTGTGTTAAAGCAAAATTTTGAAATCAGTATAACTAAAAATCATCATATATACTCACAAAGTAAAAAATTACATAAAATTCAATTCATGCACTATCATATAATACAAAATTTAACTATAAACATAGATCCACAAGATATTTTTTTAAAAAGCAACTCTCAATATCTTATGCTTTTTATACATATAAACTTACTCAATCCTTAAATCATGCATATAATGCTAGCAAAAAAAAATTGTAAAACATTTCATCACATTTCAATTTAAAAACAAAATAAACTTGATATGTTCATTTTTCCTTTCCCTCTATATTAATGTTAAACTTATATACTTGACTCAAGATTAAAAATTCTTTTCGGCTTGTAGTGTAAGGCTTGGGTCAAACTAGAAAAAAAATTTTAGGCTTATAAACCCTTAGTTTCCTTTCTTTAAATTTCTTAGATTTTAGATTGACAATTTTAAGAGCTTTTTGAAACTTTGAATACTTGAGGCATCACTTTATTCTTTTATTCATAGATTTTTTTAAAAAAAGAATTAGCCATTTTTGGCTTTATTAGCTTTGCCTTGCATTTGCCATTTTCTTTATCTTTTCATTCCTTATGCCTCTCTTTCTTCCAAATACAAAAAATGTCCATTATAAATGAGTAAGTATAATTGGGCTAGGTAAAAACAAAAGAAAGGATTGTAATCAAAAGAAAAGGCTTAATAAGTTTATTATGTGGTTGAAATAACAAAGGAAAAGAGAGTAATATAATAGGCTTAAAATATAAATACTAAGGATGCATCATGTCAAATATAATCTAAAATTTCACCTCAAGGGTTAAGTAGATGAATTCTAGAGTTAAGATTCATATTTTCAAATGTCTATGCAACTTAACATCTCACAAACTCTCAGAAGAATCAAAACATTTCATATAAAGAGAATAAAAATGCATGCATAAAACTCATATCTAAAGAAAATCATACTTTTGAATTCATTCCAAATTTCCCTATACTTATCATCAAACTTCATATCATACTCAAGTTATTCTTTGAATATATGTAAAGTTAGCTAAGTATACATATCAATGAAATCTAGCAGGTAAATTTGGTTTAAAAGAAAAAAGGTTAAAATTTTGAAAAAGTTCAAAAAGCATTTTTCCCTTACACATAAGTTGAATAATATATTAAAACAAAAAGCAAAGGAAAAAAATACTCATTAAAATTTTGCTTAAGTCTAAATCTTCATTTGTATGAGATATCCTCTTTACTTCGCTTCATTCTTATCAAGATAAACTTAAACAAAAACATCAAAACATATTTATCCTAATAAAAATAAAGAAAGCGTAAACTGTTAAAGTAAAACTTGAGTTGCTTCTCAAGCAATGCCAGTCTTGTTGATCAAGCTTGAACATACCTAAATCTATCAAAATCATCTTATCTCTTTAGGAAAGAGTTTGCTTTATTGCATACTTCTTTGAAGAATGACATAAATAGAATTAGTCTTATGAAGTATACTAACTTTCCTAGCTGCAATCACATAAACTGAGCTTGAGTTCATCATGGGTTTGGCACTAATAGAGCTAGGTGTTGTCAAGTAGCTTTGCATCAATGAATCAGGAGGTTTAACCACTAAGTTAGATTTCCTAACGTTTTTCTTTACCTTTACTATGTTCACATTATCTTCATCCCTAAAGATACCATACTTTCTAATTACAAACAGTATTTTTTTTGTTTTTGAATCTAAAGGTCAAGTTACAGTTGTATAAATCAATTAAGGCTTTGGCAGTCAACAGAAAAAGTTTACCTAACAATAACGAAACTGTATCATCCTCCATATCTAGCGTAACAAAGTCTACAATAATGCATACTTACTAACTTTCACAAGAATATTTTTTCGACATCTCTTATGGTATTTTGATAGATTGGTTAGCAAATTTCAGGTTGAATTTAGAAGGTTAAGGTTTCAATTTTCTACATCTTAGCTACATGAAAACATTTAAAGACATTAAGTTTATGCTAGATCTAAGATCACAAAGAGCTTCATCAAATTTTAAAAGTCTAATTTTATAAGAAATAGTAAAATTTTTTGGATTTTTTTACTTTTTCGACAAGAGTTGTTAAAGTTCAAGATTCTAATCTTTCCTGAATGTGGCCTCATTTAATTCCTTGAATGACTTTTTTTGAATAAGCCTTGGGGTAGGTGGTGTTACATTAAAATATTATTTATACATTTTTATAGTCATCTTTGACATTTTTTACACTTCTTCTATCTCTTTTTCTTAAACTTCCTCCTCATGTTCAAGTTGAATGCTTTCTACAAGTACTCTTTTCACTTGTAATAGCGTCTGACATTTTTCAGTAGATCTTTCAATATATTCTTTAAGATCTTCTTTATAATTTATTTCAAAATTTTTTTCTTCAAGGTCTACCTTATAAAGTTCAATACTCTCAAGGGCTTCTAGTGCCATAAGGTCAAAACTCTTCAAAATTTCTTTTCCAAACCTTAATAGTTCCTTATTATCTAATATATTTTTCTCCCACAAAGTTTACCTCAAGTTGTTTTACAAAAGTATGAAGGTTTACCACTATTGGTTCATTCATGATATCATCTCCCTCATTAGATTTATCTTATCTTAATATCTTCAAATGAATAGATAGCATTACAAACTTTCTTGCCTTGTCTTTTGAAGTTGGACTCGGTATTGTTGGATAAGGTACCTACAAGATGATTGACTATTGCTTGGGCTAGTTAACCTATATGGTTTTCAAGATTCTTAATTGATGCTTATTGGCTTTGGATATTGGCATTATTAGCTTGAATCAACTGGGTCAACATATCCTCAAAACTTGTTTTTTTTTTTGGGTTAATGTAAGTTGGTGGATTGGATGAAAGTTGTTATTTTGGGTGTTGGTGGATTGGTGATTGGGTTGATTCTAAGAAAAGTTAAGGTGATTTACCAGCTAAGATTGTAAGTGTTGCTATATGGATTGTAGTTGTGCTTGAATTGTTGGATAAATTAGACAGATTTTATTTTAAATTAACATTTTTTGCTTAAATAAGGTCTTTCATAAATATCACATGAAACAAAGAGACTTTGGATTACATTCACATGGTTGGATTGGGAGTGGGCTCCTAAGGCTTCTATTTTTTTTTTTTGTTAAAGTGGCTAACTAGGAGTTAATGGAGGTGATTGCATCAATTTTAAACAAATCAGCAAACTTTTTATTTACTTTTCTTTCTATGCCCCATTGATAGTTGTTAGCATCTATTTCTTCAATCAGTTTATTGATCTTTTCAGTAATTTTACTCATTATAACCCCTCTAACGACTGAGTCAAGGTTGTTCTCATAGGTAACATGAGACTATTATAGAAAATTTGAATTTGTAACATTGGGTAAATCGTGGTGTAGGCATTTCTTTAGTAGCTCTTTACATCTTTCCCATGTGTTATATAGAGTTTCATCTTCTATTTGCATAAATGTTGTGATTGCATTCAATAACTTGGTTGTCTTGGTTGATAGAAAAAACTTTACCAAAAACTTTTGTACCAAGTTGTCCCAAGTTACAGTAGAGTCAGATGGTAGTGATGTCAACCAACTATTTGCCTTGTCCCTAAAAGAAAAAAGAAAAAAATCTTAATTAGATAATATCATCAGAAATACTATTATATCTAAATCTATCACATAATTCAAGAAATTTTCAAAGAGAAAGGTTAGAATCAGCTCTAGGTAGTCTTCCAAATCGCACAAAAGTTTGGACCATTTAGAGAATTGAAGGCTTGATTTCAAAATTATTTGCTTAAATTGCTGGCTTTCGAATTAATGGTTAGAAACCATCATTATTAGGGACTGCATAATCCTTCAAAGTTCTTTGAGCTTCATTGTTTACGTTGACCATTGGTGTTGGTATAATTGGTGTAGATTGCTATTTTCTTCTTCTTCTAAAAGTCTTTTTAATTTTTTAATCCACTAGAACTAAATCAACATTTTTAATCTATGAATGCAAACAAGAATAGATCAAAAAAAGATAAAAGCAAATAAAAGTAAAAGATTTTAGGTTACTAAAGTTTAAAAAATCTTTATTGATATTGAAAACACCGCTATAATCACCGACAATAGCATTAAAACTTGATTACTGCTTTTTATATAGCTTATAAATGCACAGATCAAGTAATAAAATGAAAATACTCCAGCATCATCTACCAATGGATTATAAATTATAATGTTAGGTAGTTTTCAAGTACCAAAGGTGAAATCCCAAACTCTTTTATCTAAATAGATGAAATATTAGCGTTAATTTGTAAAATAAGAAAAAGAAAGATTAAAAATAATATAGGTTTAGATCTTAACTCCACCAACTGTCACTTGGCAAGTTAAAGATGTAGCTAAAACAAGATTTAAAATAACAATGATTGAAAACAATAAAACTTGAAATTATCGAACATGTAACTAAAGAATTGGAATATAAAAGAATGACTACCAAAACTTAGCTTTATAGTAAGAATGCTTAAATCAAACTTGTAAAGTAAAATAGTGCTTGTCAAAATTTAAATCAAGAAAACAAGATTACAAAATAGAAAGTAAAGTAGAACTTGAGCTTTTGAGAAAATAAGAACTTGAATAAAGAATTCTTTTATAAAGAAAAGTTTAAAAGGTAATTTTGTTATGAGCAAATCTGTCACCTAAGCCAATAACTTAAAGAAACTAAGAAAAACTAAATCTAAAAAAAAAAAAAAAGAAGAGAAATGAGAAGTGAAGGATGATGAAATGAAGTGAATGACCTTCCAATTTATAAAGAGAGTTTGGCCAAAGTAGGGATAAGGTTACAAAGTTTGATTTTAAATCAAATGTTAAAAGATATGGGTTATCCTAATCTCCATAAAGCTAGGCTGAAACTTAAACTCTTCATGGTGGAGTTGCTTTGATCAAATGAAGTTCTTGAGAAGCAATCTTGGCTGTGTGATTCATCTTAATGCAATCTTAATTCAAACTCCTTCCTTGATTCGGCTAAGTTGGAATTCAAAATAAGATATTTGTTTTTTATCCAATCTCTTGAAATTTAAGGAGATAAAATCCTCTTTCATTTGAAATTTTTTAAAGTTAAACAAAAAGATCCTCCTTAGATGAAACTATTTTTGGCCGAATGTACTAAAGTCCACATTTGCTTAAAATTGTTCAAATGTTGCATGTAAGCTTGATCTCTAGGATAACCGAATGGATAGAGTCTTTTTGGAATGAATTGGCCAAATGGACAAAGTTCAAATGCTTGCAAAACTCAATCAAATGTGTATTATCTCTTCTTGCAATTAAAGTGACCAAATATGATAAAAATTGGAAAGTCTTTGATCTTACAAACTTCTTAAAATAAGCTCCATTCTTTCTTGCATTTTTAATGGCCAATTACCATGGATGAAGTGAAAGTGTCTTTGTGCATGTAAAACTTTTTTTTAGTCGTATGGATGGGTGGCAATTGGAAAATAGGTTTGGCTACATCCTTCTTTGCATGATTGAATGTGATTTTACATGCATGGATTGCATGATTTGCATAGTAATAACGTTCAATGGCTTAAAACCCTAAAATCATGAAAATAGCATTAAAAGTACCAATTTCAACCAAAATTTTAAATTTTAGCACCAATTTTAAGAAGTAAAATTACTATATTTTTAGGTGCTATCACTAATCTAGCTAAAACTTTTTCAAAAAGTCTTGATCCAACTAAAAACTTCACTCAATGATCAAATTGATCCACAAAGTCAATAGTCAAAGTGGAATACTACCCAATCTAATCCAACTCATAAGTCCATACTTACAGCTATCATTTTATATCTTGTATCAACCAAATTCACTCAAGTATATTTATGATTTCTTAGGCATTTTAAATCTCCTATTAAATTATGAGCATGTGACATATCATCAATGATCACCCACCATATAGTATTAGGAATGCATAATGGTTTGTCATTTAAATATTCTTAAGATTTTACTTATTACTAAAGGCGGTGGATATTTTATAATATAAATGCACTCCTAACATGTCATGTATAATCGTGTTATATTGATTAAGTATGAAAAATGGATTGTATTAAAATGCTTTTAAGACATCTTACAAATGTTTATGTATGTCATTTAAAGTAGGTTGTATTACATGCTTTTTTAGTTATACTTCATTGTTGTTATGATGATGGCATGAACTATTTAATTTTTTAACTTGATTGAAAACACATTGTTTTGCATCATTTAATGGTTGATAAACCCCTCACCAAAGGCTCAATAATTTTGAATTTTTCATTTGAAAAATATTCCTCTCACCAGAGACTTGCTGACTTTAAAAAAAATTGAAAATAATTCTCTCTAGAGGTTTGATAACTTTAAAGGAATTTGAAAGGCTTAACAATTATAAAGAACTCATTTTGAAAATGTTTTTTCAATATAGGCTTAATAACTTTAAAAATCTTATCTTGAAATATTTTGTTCAATTAATGTTTACAACTTTAAAAATCTCATCTTAAAAATATCATTATCGTTAATGATAGCTAACATCTTGAAAAAATTTTCTCCTTTAAGGGTTTAAAATTTAATTTTGAAAAAGTTTTTGTAATCAAATATCGAAATCTTATCTTTGAAAACTTTACTCAACCAAAGATTAAAATCTTGTTTTTTATAAAAAATCCTTAACCTCTTTTACTAAATTCAATTTCACAATTTGAAGTCTAAGCTACTTTCTTGTCTAATAAATGTATGCAATGCATGCAATGCAAATATTAATAAAAAATCAATATCATACACCTTTAATTATGGTAAAAATGTTTTTAAGACTACCATTTCTATTTTTTTTTCTTTTTCAACTTCTCAACACATTGCTATAAAACTCATTGTTAACTAATACTTCATCATTTTTATTTTTCAATCATAACATATATATTTTTCTAAAAAAAAAAAATTCTCTTTTCATTTGATATAGAGGCCTTAAGCATTAGTATTCTTTTATGCTTCTTTCATTATTCGAATTTACTTTTTTTATTTTTTGCCTTTTATCATCCTCAGTTTTCTTTTCAAAATAATGTAGGGATTTTTTTGAATATCACCATTCAATTATCCATTATCATTCCAATTTTAGGACAAATGCAATGTAAAAAATAAGAATAAGTCTATAAAAGTTAGCAAATGAACAAATTCAAACATCACTACATAATTTAAGGTTTGGGTGGGATAACGCATCTAAATAATAAATATTTAGACTATTTTAACAATAATTTAGAATTCTTTCTCAAAAACTCATTCTATTGATACTTTTGATCTTTTAAGTTCATTAAACAAAACTTTGCCCTTATATCAAAAGATTTTTTATTGATATCGATTTTCCTTATACCTAAGCTATCTTTTTAGCTTTCTAGCTTAAATATCCTCTTTTTACTCAAATCGTCATTTAAATTTGAGCTTTCAATTTTCTCAATTTTTTTTCTCATCTTTTTTTTTGTTTTCTTTTTTAATTTTTTTGAGTTGTCTTTGTTCATCACTATTTTTCTCATCAAGTTCCCTATCACTCCTAAGACATAAGAAAGAATCATAATTTCATTGTACTTTAATACTCTATAAGCATGTCATGGTTCAATATATGATTCTTCGTTTAAGTATTCATATTTGATTTAAATAGACTTTCAAGATACATAATGGAAGCTAAAATGTAAGTTATAAAAAGTGAATAAAATAGACCCAAAATATGTCTTTTAAAGGTTACAAACAAAAAAAAAAATCATTTCCTCATCGTTTGAAACACCTAGGCATTTTGTTCCATTTTTCAATTTTTTCTCCCTTTTTCATTTTTTATTTTATTTTTTCTTTCTTTTTTCCTTTTTTTTTTGTTCCAAAATGATTTCAACACAAAAATATTTTTGTTTGCCTTTAAGATATTTGCTAACCTTCACTTTCTTCTTTTGTAAACAAGTTTTCTCAAAATTTTATCTCTTAGTATAGAGCATAATTCTTGATGGATTTCTTTCAAAAATCATAATAGGCTCAAAGGAGATGACAAAATGGATAATTTTACTCACGTATAAAAGGTAAATGAAATATGATCATTTCTTATTTCAAATGTAAATACTCTTATTGAAAAATATTTATTAAGCAAGAACAAACTTATAGATAAATCAACCTAAAGGACCCACACGATTATGAAATAATTTATTAACTTTTACCTTTAATGGGTAAAAGCTACAAGCTAACTTTAGCTTCTTTTGTATAATTTATCTTATTTTAGTCTTACAAAACAATCACCAAGCTTGTCATTATATATGAATAGGTTTTCAAAATTAAATCCTGAATTATCATCATGATTCTCTTTACATTCATTAAATATGGAATTGAAAGTGGTTGAAATTGAAAATATATGTAAGGGTGTATGAAAATAAAGAATAGCAATTTGATTTAATGAAAGAGAAAATGTAATAAAAATGTATTATATCTACTACTTTATTAAAATGATATAATATAAATGAATATCCATCATACATTAAAGACTTTCCTAATAATTGTGGGCATAAGCATTTAAGGAATTGCATTACTTTGTAAGAACTCCAAAAGTGACAAGCAATTCCAACCTTTCTTTATAATCAACCCTCATAAAAGCACTTTTACAATTATATACCCATGTGATTAGGTTAAGATTTTCACTACATCTGACCATTTTTTTTTCAAAATTCAATAAGTCAACTTTTAATTAACCTTTCACCTTATGCTTCAATGGTGTGCAATGTTCTGTGAAATAACTTGAAATCTCAATATGATAATCACAAATAGCATTGACATCATACCACTTAATGTAAGGAGATTTCAAAGGCACTAAATAGATTAGTGCAACAAAAAGATTCTTAAAGAGTTAAATAAGTAATTTAGTGTTGGTCATAAGAATTGGATCAATGAAAGTTCTCCCTCTTTGGTTACTCATTAAATTTTTGGAATAAGCAATTGATTGATTAGCATATACTTTGGGAGATGTTATTTGTAATTAGGTGATAAGGTTCAACATCAACATTCACCTTATATAAAATATGAACAATAACATAGAAACAAAAAATATGAAGAATATTATAACACAAGAATTTACATGAAGAACCACAAACATGAGAAAAATTATAGGTTGTAAAAGATAAAATATATTGTATGAAAACTTATTAAAATCACATATAATTTACCACTCAACCACAATAAATAAGATTCTTTCAAACAATTACTTATCTAAAAGCACTTGCACCCATTATTCTTTTGTTATAAAATACAAAGAGAAAAGAAACAAGAGAAAAGTAAAGAAATCAAATGCTCTGAGACGAACAGATTTTGATTTCTTTTATGGTTACCTCTAATGAAAATAATGATATGGTATTTATAGGCTTTCTTTAAACTTTACAACCTCAAATAATATATAGTTATTAATGCACTTCTTTACACTATATTTTATGCCATTAATGCCATAAACTTCGACAATAATTCCACCAATTCCATCAATCACACTAATTTAATATTTTATATAGCCAATATTTTAACAAATCTCTATCTTGGCCAGATAAAAAATATATATGTAATTATAATACCCACAAAATTAAAAGCATTATTATTTTTTATGTCTTATATTTTTATTTATTGTTTATTATATTGTTTTAAAAACTAAATTAGTTTAATAATAAAAATATCTTCATAATTATCAAAGTATTTATGACCAAATAATTTTGTTGACATAGAAGAAAATTTTAATAATATTGATAATCAACTAATTGTTATTATTTTACTTTTTAGACTCCATAAAGTTATATAAATAAAAATTAAGTTATTATGACAAATAAACAAATTTTGTCACTTTCAAATCAATGACAAAGAAATTTGTAACATTAAATGACTACGTAACAATTTCATAAGATATAATACTAGTGATAAAATTACATGCTTTTAGTGACTTTTTTTTTGTCCGTTGGAGGGCTAGGCTCTTACAAATAAATCTAGTGAAAGCCACTCTAAGGGAGGCAACTAGCAAGATACTTTTCAACTTTGTAGTTGGGCTATGCAAAGAAACAAGGTTTATATGCTATTCAAGATCTTGTTTGGTAAACCAGTCCACCTTTTAGTTCTTCTCTCTTGGAACATGGCTAATCTTTCAATTCTTCCTCATGCTTCAAAGCTATTTGGTTATCCTGATTGTATAAATGTAAGGATGGGTTTTAAGCACTTTAAAATCAAGGATGAAAATGATGCTTTTCAAGTTTGACTCAATTTCAAGATTATCAACAGTAATTTGGTTAGTAAGTTCCAATCCTTGGTTGATGGCCCTATCTTAGCTCCATCAATGCTACAACATCCCAAATATCTCATGAAATCCATTAGTCATTCTCCATGCTCTCATCTAATGTAGTTGCCAAAAGTTGTTTTCTTTATGACTTGGTCCCAACTACTATGAACATTCACTTTTATATCCAAATGATATCTTTTGTTTCATTGAAAATGAACTTTTTTTTTGTGCTATATACTAATGTTTTGATGGCTATGCTTGATAAAAAGGTTGGCTCAAATCAATTACAAAAGACTCAAACTTGCTATTAAAACTTAAAAAGATACCACCTAAGAAAAGAAAATGAAAAAAAAAATAACACTAATAATCCCAAGAAAAAACAAAACAAATTCAATATATAAAGCAAAACATGATAATAACATACTAACTAAATGTGTTCATGAGTCAGAGCAAGATTAGGCTAAGCTCGATTAGCCTTACCTAGGGTTCACCCTGGTCCAATTAGGCCTGCATAAGCTTGATACTATTTTAAATTATTTTTATTTTAATATTTTAATATATTTTAAAATTAAAATTAAATAAAAATATTTTTATTATTTAAATAATATCCTCTACTTGAAAGACATTATCTATAGCCCAATTCAAGTCGAATTAGGCTAGCACGTCCATCTTATGGACAACTCTAATGTTGATGGGCGAGCTCTAATGCTGACTTTATACATAAAAAACTAACAAAAAGATTTTTCTACCTAAAATTTCAAAAATATTTTTATACATATTATTTCTTAATAATTTTAAAGTGCTTTATAAATAAATTAGTTAAGTTCCCTCGAACCTAAATTTATTATGTTCATATATATTATTCTTTATTCTATATATTTATTTTGGATATATATAACAAAAAATTTTATTTGTATTTATTTAAATGTTACATTTCTTTAACTTGGGTTATGAATTTAAGTTTTATATACATATGAATATGATAATAATTAAAATCAAATTGAATAATATTCAAGTGGAATCCTTTTTTTTTTCAACGAAATTTTTTTTGTTATTATATCTTGCATGCTCAATTTTTTTAATTATTACAAATAAAAATAATTAGCATGATTAGCTTAAGTACCTTTTCATTTTTCATAATTTAAAAGTATCAGATAAACAATTAAAAGGTTTCAATTCTTTGTATCAAAGTCTCTAGTCTATTGTTCTAAAATCTATTTTTATTTAAAAATATAATTTTTTATGATTTTTTTTTTGCTTTAATACCTAAAATATTAAATATGATATATAAGATAATATATTAATAATGTAAAAAATATAATGATTTTATTTTTATAAAAAATGTTGCTAGTGATTTGTTCGTAAAAATTGTGAGATCAATTGCTTATTATTATTATTATTATTATTATTATTATTATTATTATTACAAGTTTTTTTGTTATACGTTAGATCTAAAAACTCTTCTTTTTTGTTAGTAATAGATTTGATATATTTTGATAAAAATAAAAAATATAAATTATTGTAAAATATTAGTTTGACCTCTCAAAATTAAACATTAAGATCTGTTGTTAAGTAACTACATATTGTTTGATCTTATTTGAAATGTATATAATGTGGTATTTAGAAACTGTTTTGCTAATAGTCAATTATTTTACACTTCCCATACTAACAAACACAATAACAAATGCATGGAGACATGAATATTGTGCATAATGCCCGGAGCACAATTATTGCAAATGTTGAGCCAAGTAAAGTTGAAGGACCGAGGAAGCAGCAAGGAAACGCTTGTGTTTCAATATGTGCTTTTAGTGCTTTTGTTTCTACATTTGTATCCACATATGCATATGCTTATGCTTATGCTTCAGCCTAATTTGAAATCTGCATCCATAGCTACATATGTTTCTTCTGCTTCTGCTTTTCTATTTATCTCAGGATATATATTTACCTTTTGCCTCCGCCTTTGCACGTGTTGCTATAAAAAAAAAGAAAAATTCCAACCCACTTTGTTCAAGTTTTGATTTTTGTCTTCATTTTTTTTCCACATGGTAGAATGAAAAGAATCAGCCACCAAGAGTTTTGAATAGGTTGACAAGTGATGTGGCTTGACATCATGACAAAGATTATAGGTAATAAGTTTCTGCCCGTCCATGTCATTGTTTGGTGGGACGAATCGTTGAGTGCAATTTGGAAAAAGGATCAAACACATGTATAACACCTCAACTCAGCTTCACCAAGCTTCAGTTTCTCTAGGCAACCTCGTTAGGCCCCTGGTCTCCAAAACATTGGCCCGGCTTCCAGCCCACTGCTGTTAGTCATTTCAGTCCTGAAGTTGATCTCAGACGATGAAATTCAGTTTCAACCAACACTGTTTCTCGTGTCAAGGATGCATTCGAAATTGAATTAAATACACATGAACAAAAATGCCTGGCACTGAAGGGGAGACCCCAGAATGGCTATTCTGAGTTTTCAGGGATTCGGCTATTCTTTGCTAAAAATGCACCATTCAAAATACTTGCTAAGATCCTATCAGAAACCAAAATAAAGATTGTGAAATAAGTGCAGGCACCATTTGCCATTCCACTGACAACTCCCATATTTCATATCTAAAACAAATAAATATTATTAACAGTAAAGGAAAAACAACTATAATAATAATGATAACTGTGGATATAGCCTCAACATTAGAATTAGAAAAGTTTCTGAACTATCAGCTTGAGTATTCAAATTACATTTTTAATTACAACATTCCATCTTAGCTCATAATGAATCTGCTACAATGTAACTAGGAAAGTTTTTTTTTTTTTTTTTTGCCAGAACACTTTGAGCATGACTTGGCAATAAAGAATCAAATCAATGGACTTCATAAGGTTGCAAACCAATGACAACTTCAGGACTACAACATGCGGTGTTATTCACCATCACACACAAATTCTGGCATGGTAAGTACTTAATCCGAATGGAGTATAGTCATCCAACAAGCATCACGAGGGATCACCCAAACTCTTATGGACAACTACCAACGTAGCATTACACGTAGCATTATTCAATGTTTCCGACAGTTAACGACAGATTAGCAATCACTCAAACTATTATGGATAACTCAATGTCGCAATATTCATGTCTACAACAGTAAACTACAAGTGGTTCACAAATTTTGCATCTTGGTATTTTTCATCCTTACTTTGGCCAATGAGTTATCCTTTCACAACATCTCACTTCAAACTAGGTCGATAGCAATGATTTCAACCACAATCCATTTATGACACCCAAAATAACCATCCGCTTAGAATGGAGTTCCCACACCACCTGCTCTCAAAGTATCAAGCACAAGTTCATCCCTTGATAA
Source organism: Durio zibethinus (assembly GCF_002303985.1). The sequence continues at coordinate 8,502,541 of NW_019167960.1, read as the reverse complement.
AAAAAATCATGGATAGAAAAATCCAAATGATACAGCCATTAGCCTCACAAAAAATCAGCATGATAACACTGGCAAAACTTGCAGAAGCATACTCCCTTTTATATCTAACAATCATGCCCAATCACCTTAAACCAAATTAGTAAGAATTTCGTCTGTTCAATATTAAAGCACCTTTTGCCCTTTTCCAACCTTTTATTGCAATGACAATTGAGTCTTATTATGAAAGAACCTATTTTCCTTGATAAGGACTCCAATTTTAGGAATTGATGTACTTCAACCTCTCAAGATTTGAATGAAAAATAATGATTTCATCCAAGGTGATGCTTTATCACCTTTTCTGACATAGGCTTAGGTTTAAAGCATTACCTCAAACAGAATGATCTTTACCCCTAATTTGGTACGTAATACTTAAATAGAGATCTGAAATACACGTTTATACGAATGCATAAACAAATATGATTAAACTTGTATTAATACATTAATTTTTTATGAGAGATCCAATTACAAAAATGTAAAATATTTAAGTTTTACACCATTTCATTTCTTATTATTTGATTTCTATTGTCAATCCAATCAATGGATTTCATGCTCTAATCATATAAATCATGCATACTAAATTTCAAGCCAATAAAAAATGTATAGCTATTTATTAGATAACAAAAAATTTTCAATTGTTTAATATATATAAAAAATGTGTTCTTGATCGATGTAATATGCATATGGAATTGACTTGAACTTTTCAATGCATGATGAATATGAGTAAGTTGTTAAATTCAACTATTAGCTTGTTAAAATATTAATTTTACATAAAGTTATAGAAGGATGTAAAACTTAATTAGTTTTATACTAGTGTAACTTAATCCCTCCGTTTTATTTTTTACATAATAAAACTCATACTGAGATTATGCAATTACTATATATTAACCTATTATATATAATAAATAGAATAAATGTGTATTTATATAGTTCCAGTAATTTTGTATGAACATTAATGTTATGGGTGTAGTAACACCAAAATTTTTGGGATGATTACATCATACTAAAAGAATATTTATGCAAAAGCAACTTGCGTTCTACCACTAATGCAATCAGTTATGCTAGACGTAGTTGTCTAAAAAAAAGCAGATACATAAAAATTTGAGGATACACAATAGGTTTAGGCCATCCAAGATGGTTTTCACCTTTCTAAGATATGTTCCACTTCTCTGCATGAAACAAAAACATACACCGTCTAACACTTCCAGTCAAAGGACCCTCATCAATTGCTATGAGTATGGAAGATGTTCTTTGGTTATGCTATACATTAAAATGTAAACCAGATTAAGGTTGTAATGCCTGAGTCATACCCTCGTAAAGATTTTGGAAAGCATTTGTAAGACTGAACAGCATAACTAACCACTACCACTCCTCTCCATGTTTTATACTAATTAGTTCATACCCAATTTCAAGTTAATTTCAGCAATATTAAGAAACGCCACCATATAGAGAATGTCATAAGAGTCTTAAGAACTGAAAGCTTGTATTTTTTTTTTTTTAATCTTGTTGAGTGCTTGTCTACAAACAGTTGTCGACTTTCATCTTTCAATGTGAGAAAAAGGAACTACGTTTGCGCCAAGACTTTTACAAACAAAGTTCTTTGAAAGCTGTTCAAAATATGTTTTAAGATTTGCATGCTACAAGACATTCGAATGACACATTTAGTGATAGCAAATCTGCTTCAAGATCAAAAGCATTTTAAATTTTGTGCATCAATGGCAGTTTCATTGTTAGCGCAAAATCCCCAAAGAAAACCACCAATAATTTAGCCATTTATACAGGCCATTTCCATGGGTACACTTGCTAATTCCCTGCTTTCATTGGACATAATGCATAGACAACTCAACTTCTCATGCTTTACTCATCAAGTTTCTATCAAATAAGTGGAGATGCTTTTCAAATTTTCAACACAATTTCTCGACCTTAGTTGCTGATATTTTTCATTTTTTCTACATTCATAAGCCCCCACATGGTATCCTCATTGTTAAGGTTAAAAGAATTGTTGGCCTACCATTATATGCACATCTTGTTCATATAACCAAGGACAATTACCTCACAAATCAAAACAAATAACCACAAAAAGGTGTTCTAGAGGCATTTTTCGATGACATACACTGGCAAATTCCTTGCTTTCATCAGTCACAATGACATAGACAACTCCAATATCCACCCTTTACTTCTGAATTTTTCAAATAAAACTTAAAGACTTTATAATTTTAACATCACTTGACCTTAGTTGCTGGTTTTTCTTTTCATTTTTTCTGCACTCATAAGCTTCAACATAATATTAACATTGTCAAAGGTGAAAGAATATTTATTTGCCCTGAATATTTTGTCACACGTCTTTATCATATAACCACGGACAATCATCAAACCAAAAATAAATGCACATAACAACCACAATAAAAGGAAACTAAACAAACTCATGTGAAGAAAAGGGTTGAGCTATTAGTCAATGCCACCTGACAATTCCATTGTAAGTTCCAACTTCCAAACAGTAGCTCCAAACACCACTTCCATGCTGCTGTTGTAATCAATTTAAGCTTCTTAGCTTCATTTTCACAACCATAGCCAAATGAAACCAAATATCTTTCTCTACCTTTGGCATAGCTTAATTTTGTCCAATAATAGACAAAAGAGAAGAATCCACTGAATCTTTTTGAAGCTCATCAATATTTAAGAGCCCATCCTCTATAAAAGCGTTTTGTCTATCTATCTATTTACCTATCTATCAATGTTTTCAATTTGAGGTATTTTTGTACCTTGTGCCTGTTCTCATGATACCTAAACCAAAAATACTTGCTGACTTTCAATCACCAACCAAATAAGCCTTAAGCTTTGAGATGAAGATTTTACCCTAAGAAACCCGACTCCATTAGGGCTTAGAAACCCTTGTCTCCTCAACTTGAGAAAAAAAAATGGGGTCAATAGTGGACTTCAAATTCTTCTCAATTTCATGGGAATTGGAAAGGCTCATTCGCATTAAGGACTTCATGCATCCCCATTTGGTTACAAATACCAACAGGCAATCACAACTTACATTGAAGAATAAATAGTCTGACAAAATTCCTCAACTCCTTAGATGAAATCTTCAACTGCTCAGAACTTATTCACATTCAAAGCCACGTCTTCTACAAATTATCAACCAGCCACATTGCCCGACTTCTTCTCTAATAAGATCGTTCTTCACACCAGTCCACCAGATTTAGCTTGTCCAACTAGCTTCATGACAACAAACAGAACGCTCTTTGCACACAATCTGGAGCTAAACAACTTGAAAACAAAGTGGATCAATTCTATCCATAATCCGGTACTGCTATGCAAACTTTCTACATAATATCTCCAACAACATCAAAGGGAGCAAACCTTTTATAAAAGTCAACCCCCACCCCCCAGCTTGCCATGTCCAGAAAATCTAGCTTGGTGCCCTTTGGCATGTGGCAAGATGGTCAGCCTAGAGAGTGGCACATAAACTAATTCAATCTACTCAAGTCTGTAATACTAGTTCTACTTTATCCTTAGTGGTTCTAGTTGATGAACCATGAATCTTGCTTACTCAAATTCAAGGATTATTGATTGATGATTTGCAGCTCACTTCTTTGGCTTTTAGAGCCCCCAACCTCCCATTATCTACCAGGTCATATGGATAGTCATCCCATTTTCAATCAATCAGTGGCACTCTAAATTTTGTCCCTCTATGACTGTTAACTGTGGGGATTAATGTAATTAAGGGCCAAACCATTTTAGGGTTTTAGAGGTTTCAAGCTGAATTACGAAAAACTGGGGATTTAAAGATGACAAGTCAAGGTTGTTTATAGAGGCTAATCACAATAGAAGAAGTTTAGAACCTGAGAACCACACCGAAGGTTTTCAAAGCAATCAAATCTAAGAGAAAATGCATTCACAACCTCATCAGAGTTGAACAACACAAAAAGAACTCCCTTGTTAAATCTCTTGAAATGAGAAGAGTACATGACAATAAAAGCAGATTAAGTTGACTTGGCCTTTGATTATTAGATAAGATCCAAATATGCCATTGGACTACATATAAAGCCAGATAATATTACTAAATGCGCCCACGAGAGAACAATACTTGTGTCTAACAAGGATCGGATTAAAATAATTATTCTTGGCCTGATAAAACTAAACCTCCAATTTATTTTTCCTTTTACTACTTGATTTCTGTTTTTCCAAATTATGATATAAAATAAAATAAAATAATAATAATAATAATAATAATAATAATAAAAGAAAATAAAGTTGTTTAAAAGGGAAGAAATGGCTAAAAAGTAAAAAACTAACACCAATTCAAGTATGACCACTCCATCTAAAAACTAAAATCATTCTTTTTATTATCCATAACAGTCAAAACTTTAGTTTCTAATTCTTTAAGAAAAACAATTGCATGTGTACCTCAATTAAATTTTTTTATGTATTTCCAAAATAAACAATCAAAAGTAGATTAAGAAAACTCAATAGACTATTCAAAATTTTAAAAAAATAAGAAAAAAATAAAAATAAAACTTGACTCAGCCAGAAAAGTTGATCAATCTACATCCCATGTCAACCCTAAATTCTTATAGTAATCCCTAGCAATTGAAGTTTAGGTATTAGAACAACTTTTCTCTTGCCTTTTACCTATACTTTACGTATCATCAATATTGTTTCCCATCAAACAAACAAGACCTACTGTCACTTTTGAAAATCAAACAATGAAAAGTCCATGAAAACAAAATCACATTTTATTTAAAACATTAAAAAACTAAGAATCAGTTAAATTTATAACAATGAGGGACTTTTTAAAGAAATATTAAGATCTAATCAATACTTTTCCTTATGTAGAAACTGTTTTTCTGAATTTTCAGATACCATACAAATTTTACATATAATCTAATTAAGATCAAATATTACTTTTCAACCCTCTTGGTTTCTATGAAAATCACTTCAGGTTTAACAAAACCTTTAAGAACTTACATCTCATATTCCATGATTTGTTACGTTAGAGAATACATAAGGAAGTTTAAAAAAAAAAAAAGATTCATATCAATATTTAAAAATTTTATGTTGATAGTAATTAGGTCAAAGAAAAGTGAAACTATGAGATGAAAATCTTAATTCCTCAAATTGATGGTCTGATTAATACAATTGTACAGCGGCGCAGGAAAAAAGGGGAAATTTCAAATTAGGAGAGCAAGTTGTACCATTTGACTAATAAAACATTTGTGGAATATCTATTCCAATTTGACAACAGAAATTTATAGCAAATCTCAATAAAATAACATGCAGACAGAAGCTATTATAATTTATAGCAACTAGCAAGATATCAAGATGTTCCAGCTCTTATTAAGAAAAGTTAAAGTTGATAAATGAAGATACAAATCAATACACCTACCATTAAAAGGCTACTCTTACTCAACAATCTTTTAACCTGAGCTTGCATAATTCAACATAAGGATGAGAGAGTTCTATTTTAGCACGTTAGATATTCAAGATATGGTGAGAATTGTATGTTAGTAAGTCACATAAACAGAAAGGATGACTAGTTTCCTCTAGTTATATTTGCAATTTTACTGCCACATTGATGATGGCAGTCAACAAAATAAATCATTGAACTGCATTCCCTAAAAGCAGTATAGATAGATGTTCACCTGTGAGTTTTCAATTACTGTAATTCATCAGCATTTCAATCTCTGCTAGCCAGTACTCGTCTCCGCTTGCACAAATTCTCAGAACGTCGTGTACGTCTACCACAGTTGTTGAACAAATTTTCTTTTCCAACAACTTTTAATTTCATCCTGCGCTTGTAAAACAAGCCATAGAACCTGTCCTTGATATTAGACCCTTGCTTGTGCTTCTAGATCATTAAAACAAGACTACCATGAGAACTTTCATAAAAAAAAAAAGGATTGTGTTAGAAAAATCAAGACATCAAGAAAACTGATATTTGCACTGAATCTGATAAATGTTCAAATACTAAAATTAAGGGCAGATAGATACAACTGATTCACAAACCAATAACGTTTGTAATTGGACCCAAACAATATATGTAGTATTAATCAACTTCTTAAAGTAAATTATATGGGAAAGAAGTTTGAAGGAACCAAATTATTTTAACATAAAACAGCTGACATGGCTGTAAATCTATGGAACTGTGGAATAAAATATTAAAACATTAAAAGCACAAAAGAGAGAAAACAAAAGATAACCTCACCATAAAGACATTTGACGTATTTCCTCCCAAATCAAAAGATTTTTCTGCAAAATCTACAACAAAGAATACCAGAACAGAGTGCTAAATATTGAAGTGCAAAATTGTTAGTCAGTAATAAAGAAAGTGCCACAAGTGGTACCTCTCATCTCCTTATTAACCATAGAGTTCCTAAGGAATTTCTGTAACATTATTGTCCCCTGGAAGGCCAAAAAAGGATAACCCAAGAATTGTAGCCTTTCTGAAAGAGTCATTTCCAGGAAACCAAAGGATGTTTCCCACGTTTCTCTTAGCTGCGGTATTGCAGGCAAGACTAATCTCTCGATGCTCATTTGAGTGAGCAGCTGCAAATAAAAATGATGCATTCATATCCATTATAGAAAAATATATCCTTTTTCCATGCATCCATTATATAAATCCTTTTTCCATGCAAACAAAAAACATGTAAGAGCACAACAAAGGAAACTACCTTCTCCAACTCCTGCAAAAGAAGTCGACACATACCCTGCCGGCGATATTGGAAAGGCGTAGCAACAAGAGGAATCTCTGCAGCCTTTAGCCCATGGATCCTGAATATCAAATATAACCAAAATGCAGCTTATGGGTAAGTAAACTCCGCAACCATCTACAAAAACAAAATAAAAGAGAAGAAAACAGGTACCTCACTGTGGCTATAGATAAAATTTCATCACTGTTATGGAGAACCATGGCATAGAACCCACGAAAATCTAATCGTTTGAGTTTGGACCTTCATATAGGAATATAAGAGAGAGAGAGAGAGAGAGAGGATAAATATCAGTAACTACCAGTTCATGTAAGATCCAGCTTTTAAAAATGATTAAGGGATTTTAACTAAAGAAGGAAAAGGAGCAAAATTTGCTGCAGCTTACAAAGTTTTAGGACAACTAATAATCAACAGAAACCATGACTTCCTTAGTGTAAAATGATATATATATATATATATATAGAGAGAGAGAGAGAGGGAAAGTTTATTTGAATCAAAATATATGTAAACAGTTTATTTCAACATAGAAAGTTTAAATCCTGTTCAACAAAAATGAACAGACAGGAGGATTATGCAAGCTTTTAAAATAATTGCATTAACCTAATCTAGAAGCATCAATTCTAGAAAAGTATTATAAAGAATGGAACACTACATAATACACACCAAAAATCTTTTGTTTGAACAGAAAGCCAGGCCTACATAATAACACTGTGAACAGTTCAACAATCAATGGCAACCCAAGGTCTTCAAACTAGCAGATTGAACAGCCCGGAAACATCAAAGGGAAGTCAAGAAAATAACTAAGAGTACTGCTAAATGCACCACCATTTTTTCTTTCCAAACTGCAACTTTTTTTTTCAAAATTTTTTGTAAGTGAAATTACTTAATTACCCTTCTCACAATTTTCTGAAGTTTTATAACTTTCCGGAAATGAATTTCCAAAAAGTCATATAATTTTCCAGAAAGTCATAAACCTTATCAGAAATTTAACTTTCTGGAAATTCATTTCCATAAAGGTTTATAATCTTCCAGAAATCCATTTCCGGAAAGTTATATGACTTTTCGGAAATCTATTGCCCAAAAGGTTTATGATTATTTGGAAATCCATTTTTGGAAACTTGTGTGAAAGAGAAAAAATAATTAAGTAATTTCACTTACAAAAAATTTAAAAAAAGAAAAAAAGCTAGGATGTGAAGAGAAAAGGCTGCGGTGCATTTAGCAGCACTCAATAACTAAGCACAGTCACAATTATCAACTACTCATTATCACTTCGAACATTAAGTCCAGAAAAAATCACCTATGGAAAATCATATCAGATTTAAACTATGTTTCTTGGACAAATTTTGGAAAAATAAAAATTTCCACTTTAACAATGTACATGACCAACAGGGCCTAGCTAAGGTGGTTGGTTGACAGCCAAAGGTTGAGGTAGAGATCCAAGTTTGAGTGTAGCACCCTTTTCTTGTGACCATTAATAAACTTCAGTATGAATCACATGTAGAAAATATTTGTTAAGCTCAAATTTGATTGAGCAAATTGTAAAGAAACATGTAGTAAATTCTGGCAACATAGACAACACTAATCATGACAAGGATATGATAATAAGCCAAGACTCCCCATGCTCTACGCAAAAAGTGACAAGCCACTGGCAATATTATGCTTACAAAATGATAATATTCTAACATCCTTTAGCAATGATATTACGTTTTTTTTAATAAGAAAAAGCCTTTCCAAGTAGCAGTATTTATTTAACCATCTCCAAACTATAACAACTAAAAAAAAACCTTACCCTGAGTTAAAAACAACATCCCTGACCAGATCTCTGTTGGTATGAGGATCCTTGACAGGCTCGAAACACTCATGGATAACCCTTAGTACATCAGATAGCTTAATCCAGGTATGAGGTTTTGACATATCAGGAAATTGATACACATTTTTCAGCGATCTCATCAGCGTCCAGCTTAAGCCATCCACAGTAGTGGGATTTGAAATTCCCAAAAGTTGATAAAGTTGAGCACATAACTGAAAAGGTATACATGTTGCCATATCATAAACTTGTTGGAATGTCAAATAATCTCAGTCCACTGTTCTCACTAAAGAAGACAATCAAATCCAGCAAGATGACAAAAATAGATCCAGAAATAACACCCTGAACATAACTTGATTCTGGAATTCAGAGAACTAAAATTTTCAAACTCAGTTGAATAACTCACCTACAACATGAAAAAAGAGAAAGAACCAAGTACAGGGCTGGAGTGGAGTGGAGTGGAGTGGAGTGGAGTGGATGGATAAAGCAGATCCTAAAAGCTAATCGCAGCCTTAAATGAGCTTAGATACAATAAAGGGAATTATACCTTATAACAAGCCTCACTACAAAAACTCCCAAATGGATAGTCTGTAGGAGATGGATGCTGAGCTTCACTTAGGCAAGCAACATGATCTACAAAGAAAAATATAGATTTTTTAAATACATATAAAAGATTTTTAAAAAATTCCCATGAACTAAACTCACATTGGCGGGAGCATTGGAGACAAGTTTTTGTAAAAAGTTCACTATCACTCTTGGAATCTCTCAAGCCACATAGTCCACAACAGCAAGATGGACAAAACCAATTTTCACCAGGTACATCCTAAAACAATAAAAGTATGAATCAAAAGTCAATCAAAATGAACCACTAACCCTATTTGAAGCAAAAATATCAGAATGTATATAAACTAAGGGATTTAGAAATTTGCAGTATATCAGCCACCAACACTTTCATAAAATAATGTATCATGTATTCATAAAGAAAGCCAATCTCATCAGATTCCAATGCTACACTTAACTCAAAAAAAAAAATTGAACGAACAGATTAAGAACTCAATCATGAAGAAAACTTAATGATGATTCATCCTTACAGCTCCAGGAGCGAAAGGACTTTCTAAAAGAGTGTGGAGGGAAAAAGCCTAGAGCGGTAGCATAGCAAATACTGCAGCAAGACACTGCACCACCGTAGCATGTTTTGATTATAAAGTTTTATGCCTTTTGGGGCTATTTTCTTTAAGTTATTTTGGACAGCCAAGACTAGACTTAATTAAGAGCAGGGATTTAATCTGATAACGTTTTATGCTATACAAAACACTCTTATTGATGTAATCAAAGTAGTTCAGGTTTTATCCACAACTATACACAAGGAGGAGAAGTTGTTTCTGTTCTCGGGCCTTGGATACCAAGGGTCAAGGAACCACCAATGCCTGCTCCTTTACTCCTCTCTCTACAAGCCTCTCCTTCTCTCCCTTGGTTCTCTTTCTTCCAAGAACCCAATAATAAATAATAAATAATAAATAAAAAAGAAAAAAATCCTAAATACCCATATAAATGACAAAATAGGGCATATTTACCCTTAAAAAATTTTAAATGCCAACTGAGTCCTGAGGACTCAACTTTTATATATTGTAGGATTCTATATTTCATATCGAAATTTACTGTATTCGTTATGCATAATTGCATATATCCAGCCAACGCCTTTGTGTTCTAGATGCATTTTTTTTCTTTCAAATAAGTTATAGATCTGTTTAGACATCCTAGTGCAAGTAGGTGATCACATGGAGGGTCAATTTGGTCAGGTTATACCAAGGTCAGCATGAGCAAGCAAGCAGTCTATATTATAGCTATATGATATAACTAAAACCAAAAGTTTAACTTGTTTCAACAGCTTCTGTATGCATTAAGCAATGCTTAAGAAAAACAAGGTTAATTAGTTAGTATTATATTCTACTCCTTTGTACCCAAAAAAACAAATTTCTTAGGACAGCCCCTAGATTAATTTCATCACTTTTAATAGTTATTTTTCTGATTTCTTTTCCTTGCACTTAAGTCAGGTTTCTATCCACAAGCTTCCTTTTTCTTCTAGCACTGTAATGATATACCAGACTGCAATCTTCCAAGCATAATAGAAAGCACTAGTCCAAATAACAGTAATAACTATTTCCCGACCTAAAAGATTTTGTTTTTACACCAAAAAACAAAACTTGGAAGTAGAAATAAACCAATATTTTACAATGTGAATTTAGGCATCCAAAAAGAATAAAAATGCATGTGTTACTATGTATTCAACTAGTGGAATCTGTAAAAAGTTTTTTATACTGCAATAAACTGAACCACAGAAACAAAAGACACAACAGTAAATAGGTGATACAGGAAGAGAACAGACCTTGAGGTTAATGCAACTTAAATGATATGCACATGGGCAATGATCACATATAATAAGATCTCCAGCATAGTGACAGACACTACATATTGTATCAAACAGTCGGGAGGCACGACACTGCCACTTCCTCTTGCTCCTCCGAGAGCAAGATACCATGTCTTTAAGCCTAACCTTTTTTCTGCAGTTATCAATGGGAAGACTCAGACTATGGTGACCAGCAGCTAAATCATCTTCTTTCTGAATGACATCTAGGCCTTTCTCCTCTTTCCTTGGGATTGCTTCAACTTTTGAATCAGCCTCCTTAGGTTCCTTTGAAAACCTTTTCCTCCTTACTAAATCATTGTTCCGCTTATAAACAAGAAGGAAAGAAGCCCTGTTATGCCCCTTCTCCACCTTTGATGGCTTTGTAACCTTTGAATTTGGTTTCTGACACATCTTTGAAATCCTTCTTCTCATCAATGTAGATCGTCTTCGCTTATGAATAACAGAGAAGAACGCTAGCCTGCTCACATGCATTTTGCTACAGTCAGGAAAATTGGCAGCAAGATTACCGTCGATCTGCCCATGCTTTTTGAAACTATTGCAAGCTGATTGATTGTCTTGAACATGAGAAACAGCATAAGAAAAGGTTTTACTTCCTCCTGAGCTTTCAACACAGAACTGATTAGCCCCATTTTCACAAAGTGTAGGAGACTTTTGTTTGTTTATTTCAGATTCAAGTTTACCAGACTCCTTTATTTGTGTAGGAAGAGAACATACTTCTTTATTATTATCAGTGTAATGATTTGGTATCTGATCAGACTCATGTATCAGTATACTGTAGTTACTCTTTATCAACGATACATCTGATGTCATTCGCTTTTCTCCACATGATTTATCTGCCCAAAAACTTTTCCTGGTAGATTTATTTATTGTAGATAGCTCCTCATGTTTCAATTTTGACATTACAGATCGTTTCCTACCTTTGTGCTTACCAAGAGGACCTCCTTCCTCTCGTTTTTGAGATGATCTAACAGCCTTGAGATCATTGCAGCTTCCAGCCAGCACAAAAGTGTCAGATAAATGGGAATTCGCTTGCCCAGGATCCTTTAACTTATTACCTTTTTTTCCCACCATCCATGCCAAAATTTTGCGATTAGCAAGATTGCGCCGACTTATTCCAACTGCAATCTCCTGAACAACTTCCATGAAATACTTCCTCCAAACGGTCCGAACACCACAAGTCCACTCAGATATCATCTTTATGAACCCATAATTTAAACGTATGGAGGACCAGACTTTCTTTACACAACAAGCCAAGGGAACATCACCTTCAAGCTCCTTCGCTAACTGCACCAATATCCATACACCTCGATCTCTCCAAATGCCCATAAACTCATCCCATTCATGAGCTACACGTAATTGACTCACACTGAATTTGCACTCATCACCCTCATCAGGAAAATACACAGACCGCTCAGATGCATTATCATCATTATCCAAAATAACCCCTTCCCACCATGCATCTTCAAACAACGCATCAACGCAAACCCCAAAACCCAGCTTTTGATTAGAAAGAGGTTGAGATGGGGGAGGCAGAGGTCGTACATGCCCACGATAGGTCAATGGAATGTGGCGACGGCTATGAAGACCTTCAATTGCCTCCGTCACAGGGATGGATTCAATGAGCTTTGACTCACCTGTTTCACACAAGAGTTCATCATATTCAATGGATCGGAATAAGTTTGAAACACCAACAACCACCCCAGGGTGCCATGATCCTCGTAGTCCTTCCTCAAACTGGCGAACCTAAAACCCATCCACAATGGAATTCATATCAGCACAGCAGCAAATCAAATAAATGCAACATTTTGTGAAAAAAAAAATGTAACAATCTTTTTAGTACAGGAACACAAACATCCCCAAAACTCAAAACATTTGTTTAAATAAAAAAATAGTTTCAATGGGACTTTAACTTGAAAACTGTGACAATTACTAGTGAACAACTTGAATGACCAAGCTAACTACAATGTCAGTTTCAACTTAATCTCCTGAAGATCTAGAAAAGGGGGACTAGAGCTTGGGTACTTCTCTTTAATTTAAAATAATTAAAACTTAGTCTATGCATTGGCCTCCTTTACTTAGCTTTTCCGTAATTTAAAAGATTTAATAATTTTAATTTATAAAAGAAAAAGAAACTGTTGTTTATGCTTGTGAATCAAATCTCCATATCATACTCGAAAAGAAAATAAAATCAATAAAATTTTATGAAATAACCCAAATTCAGTAATAATAAATTTTAACAAAAGAGAATTACAAATGATTTTGGAATTAAAAATTTGCCAGAAAAAATGTGCTCTCGCGTGGTTACTCAGAAAATGCGGGAAAATTAATTTTAAATTTGAAATTTTAATTTCTTAAAAAAAATGAAACCAATGTAACAAGAGATCTCGAGGCTTCGATTAAGGAATCAACTCAAACACATGTAATTTTTTTCAATATTTCGCTAAGAAAACAAAATTTTCGAAAGAAACAACAGATAAGTCTCCTGTTTGGCTGCCGGGAAAATGCAGGATAAATAGAAGAAATTCTCAACTTGCAGGTGGATCAGAAAAATCAAAAAGAAAAGATAAAAATAATGTCAATTCTGAAACAAATTTCCCTCGCATTTCTTTACTGAGAAAAGAAACAGAACAATAAGAAGTGAAAATTAAATAAATAAATCAATCAATCAAAATTTATCTTAAAAGAAAAAAAAACCGTTAGCAATTACCTCGACTCTCTCGTTGAGAAGAAGCTTCCGCTGGTTCATGAATTCAATTTTTCTTTTCTTTTCCAAGACAGAGTAATCGTGTGTTGTGTGCGAAGCTAGTGGGTCTTACTTTTAACAGAGGGAAAATTTGGCCTTTTGTTTTATACTTATATTATTATTATTATTATTATTATTTTTATAATTAGCTTAATAATTTTGGGTTTCAGCAGAAAGGAATATTCTGCTGCTCCGAGTTGTACATTTTAATCTTTAGTGATAGAGCAGAGTTTGCGTACGTTAGGCGGGTCGTAAGCTCTCAGCCGTGGATTTTCGGTCGATGTATGTTTTTATTTTAATCTGCGAAATATACGAAACTTCTAGCCCTTACGGAGGATCCGTTATTTATCAGCTATTGATAATATACAATCTAAAAATAAATTCGGATGACGATAATATTGATTTCAATAACATTAAAAATAATGATAAATGTTTAATTAATTATTATAATAGTAATATTAAAATTAATGATAAAATATATATTTAGATAATAAAATAATGATAGTAATAAAATAAAAATAAAAATAATTATTAAAGATTTACTTTAAAAATATATTGGTAAATTATTTATATATTTTTTAATATTATTTATAACATTTAAAATTTTAAAAATTTTATTTAATCAAAATATTAATATATTTTATTTATTATTATTAAATTAAGAAAATTATTTTAAATTAAACAAATGAAAAAACAAAAAAAAAAGGCTAAAATGGTAGAAATATTTTTGTCAAGTTACTGCAACTTTAAGGGTAAAAGAGAAAAAAAAAAAAACAAAATAGGGGCAAAATTGGTAGAAGGCTGCGTTGAGGGAAAGTGATTTTTCACTGGAGCTCTTAGCTCTAGTAGAGAACCGGAGGTCACCAAAACTCACTGATATTATCCAAACACCAAAATAACGCGATTTAAGCCAAAAAGTGATGCAAATCAAACCCAACGGCACCGATCGAAGATCCAAATGACGATCCAAATGACGCCTAAATAGTCAATCGACCATCCAATAGCTTTCCCTCGGACTATAGATCAGTATTCAGCCTATTTTTATGATAATTCACATTTTTTTTAATTAGTTCTTTGGATTTTATTCATAAAAATAAAAGATTATTAGAATTAACGAAAACAAATATATTTTTATCAAGGGATACCCACATGGCATAATAACTTACTTTTCATTAATTTTTATAAAAAAAAATAAAAAAATTATGTCATCTTTTAAAAAATAATAATTTGAATGAAAATGTTAGTAATTCTTAAATTGTAAAAAATATTTAGCATAAAAAATTAATGTAATATTTCTTATTTCCAATAATTTTGTAATTTAAACTCCACATTTTACTCTATTAATATATATATATATATATATTATAAAACATCTGTATGTATTTCAAGTTTAAAAAGTTAAGGTTAAAATTTTTTTAAATAAAAAGAATTTTGATAATTTATATGATATAAAATTTTACACCAACCTTAGCAAATTTGATCCGATCCCATGATTAGATTATGAACAAGATAATTTTTTTCGTTTTTTATTAACCTTTCACTCTTTTTCAAGTTTTCTCGAGAAAAATATTATCTTTTTTTTTGTTTGTATAAAAAAAAAATTAGAGAAGGAGGTCAACTAATCCTAGCCTTACTCGTTGCCAATACTTTCTACCATATTAGAGGGAAAATTAGTTTTGGAGAATATGAGATTTTTCTTTAAAATTTTATTTGTGGGAATATGGTTCATGTTTATCTAATTATTTAGAGTAATCTTAGATTCCAACAATACCCAAAAGTCTCAGAATCATAAACACACTTCTCCTTTTTTTTAGATTTTAAAAAGAAAGTTATTTTTGTTTCATATTTGATCTCAATAAAAAATATTTTTATTCAATTTTATCTTTTTGAAAATTAATGTATGGAAAGAAACTTAACTTTGGTTTTTTATTTACAAACGTAGTATTGAAAATAAATAGTACAAATATTGCGTTTGTTGGAAGTTTTAACATAGTAATTGAATACTTTTTTTTTCAATGTCAAATATGATGTTTTAAGGAAACCAAACACAATAATTATGAACAAATAGTCTAATGAATAATTAAGTAATATTTTAACACGCAATTTAGCAGTTACCTGAGGTAAGGACAATAGTTAAATGTGCCTCTAAAAAACTTTTAATTGGCATTGCAACGAAGTATTACTATCATTGCCTTGCACTTTTTATTTTTCGATATTAACTATAAAGCAAGGCAAATTTGCTCAATTTAGCATACATGAAAATAAGGGATTAGTCATTTGTTAGAAGTGAATAAAAATCCCCTCTTTAATTTTGACAATCTTTCAATGTGGTGTATTATATTTGACTACAAAACCTAGAATGTGAGAGTCTAATTTTTAGAAGTCTAGTTTAAGGTAATCTGTGAGAAGTATGTTTTGCATTAGAACTATGTATTCAGGAATGATGACTTGAGTAGTGGTTTTCACTGCATTTCTTTGTGGACAAACATAGTATTTAAGGCTCAAAATAGTTTTGTTATATAAATTTAAGGCATGTGATTATTTACTGCATTTCTTTTAAGCTAAACACAGTATTTAAGTAAGTAATTTTTTTTTTATCTTCCCACTTGAATACTACGTTTTGAGACTTTGAAACATAGTAATTGTGGATTCTTTACTACATTTCTTGAAAGCTAAATGCAGTATTAAATTTTGACGTTTTCTAATTTTTCACTCAAATACTACATTTCTAGGTTTTGAAACACAATAATCAGGGATTATTTCCTGTGTTTCTTAGATGAACAAAATTTAGTAATCAATTACTTTTTTTTTATAATTAGCCACTCAAATATTGCATTTTTAAGATTTAAAATGGAGTAATTGTGAATTATTTCATTAAAGATTGCCTTTTTGCCAATATTTGACTTCATATTTTTTTTTCAAACATTGTGTTTGTATTTGACAAGAACGTTGTGTTTGTTATGTAGTGAAAGATAATATAGTAAAAATACTTGATTAAGTAATTTCATTTTCCCCCTAACCAAACATAAGAATCTAACAATCCTATGCCATGAAGAATCACCCCTTGCCAAAAATTTACATTTTCCCAAATATCATTTTCTCTCTTGGAATCTAAAATACCACGAACCAAATGCCCTTTTAAAATATTTAACTAGACTACCTATTTTATCTTTTTTCTAATGTTAAATTCCATTGTGTGCATATATAATTATATATAATCTATAAGAATAATTAAAGTTACCCTTAGCTTAAAATTATTGACTAAATCATATATGTTATAAAAAAGATTAAATAGGTAATTTAGGAATACATAATAACAAAATAGTTTTGATAGCATTTACAGATTTTAGTAGGTGAATTACATTTACACCCATATTTATACTCTATACACTTCACTACTAAATACATTCCAAATTCAAACTTAAATTTTTTATTTCTACTAAATACACCCCACACCCCATTTTTCTATTTCCCATTCCTACCATTTCACTCATCCATTTTCTTTTCTTCCCTTTTTTTTTTCAATCCAAAAAAAAAAACCCTAAATCTATCACACTAAGCTCAAATCACATGTGTTTTTCAATTTTCCACTAATTAAAGGTACAATTTCTAGCTTTTTTTTCAATTAATTTGGTTAAATTTGGTTAAAATGCATGTGAATATAGGTTAGGGTTTACGATAAGATTTAAGGTGAATTTGAGTTTCTTGAAAATAGATTTTTGAGAAGACTTAAGGCTTTTTGAAAAGCTTAAATATCCATTTTTTTTATTTTCTATGTAAAGAGGATCGATCCCTTGTACAAGAAGAATCGATCCCCTGTGCAAAGAAGATCAATCCTGTCTAAACTCGAGAGTTTACATGTTTTTAATGATGAAGAAATTGGACTTTTGTCTAATGTCATTTTTTATTTATGAAATTTTGTTAAATATATTTTATAAGCTTAATGAGTTGCTTTTTTTTTCTTACAAATATTATTCGGACACAAGGAAGAGATATTCTTACTCGAGGTAAAGGTACTAGAGTTAATGCCAGTCTAAGTCAAATGTGTCTGACTACTTTCGAAAGAAGATAATGAGAATGAGAGAGGTGAGCTAGAAAATTGTATGATCGATGACATTCCTTAGGTTAAGCTTTCGGCTTTCACCGTGGATGAGCATCACGTAGAGTCTTTTCTAGGAGGTCTAATTGATACTATTGTATAATTAATAACATGATACTGTCCATTTTTTTAAAAGGTGGCAATCGGAGATAAACACATTTCATATGTCATTTGGTGAGTTAAGTATCACATTTGATGATGTGTTCATCTTTCTACCCATACCAATCATTAAGATATGATTTCAATGAATCATTTAATGATGCACGAGGCAAACACGGTATTGTGAAGGTTGCTTGAAGTTTCTTATGAGGTGGTTAGATTCGAGACTGTGCAAGGTAAGGGATTTATTGTTTAACTATTTTGATTGTTTGATACCTTCAGGCATGCCATTGATAGTTCAGATGATGAGGTGATTGCTTGTGCATCCCAAGCTTTTTCTACTATATTTGATAGAAAGTATGCTATTTTGTGACAAGATCACAACAAGAGTCTCGATAATGTACTCACCCTTATTGGAAAACCTTATTACCATAGATAGCTATGCTTGGGGGACGATTAGATTCACTTACTTATATAGGCATTTTGTGATTACGGGTAAGGTATTCGTGCATCAAATCACCAGATATCTTTATCCAGGTATATATTTATAATTAGTTAAAAAATTTCATATTTACCTGATTTATTTATCATTACTTATATATGTGATTATCTAATTAAATATTACTTATATATTTCATGTAGGTATGAATTTTTTAGCATTTTCCATCATTGGGGCCAGTCGTCATATTGACATACTCAAATGATCTACTGTGTACTCGCTGATGGAAGACTTGTACTTATGTTGATACATTGCAAGCTTTACAGGAGTACCTAGATGGGTTACAATATCGTACGTGTGCTGAGAACTATACATCAATTGATGAAAGGTACATTCATTGCACAAGATTGCCTTTTTCATTGGATGTTTCAAATGCAGGGAAATCCTATAATCATATCACCTATAAAGGATTCTACGATAATCTAACTTTGTTCAGACTATTCCACTATGATCGTTGACCCCATTCCATGTTAATTGAGGACCATTATCCAACCAGTATGATGTTGCATATAGCTTCTTGTACTAGTATTGGAAACAATGGAAAATGCACATTGTGTCAATTGAACGTCGAGACTAGAAATGTTAGAGGCCAAGAAATTGGACATCCGACTATGATGCCCGGTTCACAGCTATTTCAAACTTTCAAATTCAAAATCCAAAGCATCTATTTGAATTTTAACCTCAACTGGTTGATACTACACATACGAGTGATTTAGTAAGTTATAAATTTTATCATTTTAAGGTTTTTTTATTAATTAGTTAATTCTAATTATATGATATCAATACTAATAATGTTATTAATATTTTTGTAACAGAGCTTGGCTGCTTTATTTTTGGTTGATCATATCTTGGCTAACAAATTTGGTCAAAGCATTAACTATTGAAAAGATGCCATTATCTAAGTACAAGCCATATTAAACAGGTCTAACCATACTATTATAGGTAACAGTAGTCAGTTTAGATCGACATCGACTCCTGCATTATCAATTCATGCATTTAGACCATGTAAACCATCTATGTCACTTGTGCTTGTTCTTTCCATAATCCCATTGACATTGGCACTTTCGAGCTTGCTTATGCATGCTCTATCAGCATCTCTTAGCCTGGTCGTGATCGCATCGTCATCGCCACCAATAACATTAGCCATATCATCATCTTTGCTTGGTTCTTTCTTCTGCGGAGACAACAGTATCGCCCCTACTAGAAACTTTTACGAAGATAATAGGGCCCATTCTTTCTATACTAGTATATTTTCTAAACAAAAGGCTGAGAGAGAGAGACCAAAAGATAAATATTGATACTAATTTTTTATTATTAGCATGTAATGATACTAATTTTATATTTAGTTAATTATGTTAGGGTATTAATTTTATATTTACTTCATTTTGTTTATATTTAGTTTATATTTATCAAATATTCATTTGATTATTACCTTTTTAATATGACGTATCTCATTACAACAAAATCAAAAATAACAATCGTCTATATAAAATGTTCATCCACCTTAACATCAACAATGTTTCTGTATATATAAAGTATGCTCATCCACTAGATAACATAAGCAAATATAAACTATAAACATTAATATAAACTGTTAACCATTATTGCAAAAAAAATCAAATAATGTCTATTGTTTTTTGAGTTGCCATATCAAAATTTAAACAAAACAATAACTTGAAATCTTCAACACGGGATACATATGAAATCTTCCACCCTCGAGCACAATTATATCAAACTTTACGCCAATTGCATGTAAGAAGTATTGATGAGAATGGCTTCATGAACACCTCCATAAAATAGAAATTTTATTTATATAATGTCAATAACACCTACATAAAATAGGAATGATAAATATAAATATTAAATGACAACACTAAGTAACAGTACTTGTATAAAGTGACAATCATTAACAAATCCAGTCATAATTAATTTTTACTTCAATGGTGTACGTGTATAGCTCTAATAGAGGGATATGTCAGGTACTGTTTCAGACTAATGTGGACTAGCATGACGTTATATCGAGAGACAACCAAATGACCTATATCAAGTAAGGTTATCTACATATTGCATGAGGTTGAAGTGTCAAAATACAATAATATTTGTAACAATTCCTCATCATGCTTTATGGATCCATACAAAGTCACATAATTACTTCGAAACTGATTAAACTCCTCAATTAAATCTCGTCACACCTATACCCAACTATCTAATCCAAATCTGAGTAACCTAGTAATAGAACGAAAACCACAATGTCCACCACCTCAACATCAATGATGCTTTGTATATATGAACGCAACACCATTGGCAAAGTATCCAAATATCATATTTTTTGTTTACTATGGGGTAGGTGAAAAGAAAGTTTAGCGATTTGTTTTATCAATTTTATTGAATTTACAGTGGTTGGTGGTGATGTATTATCTTAAGTTGATAACATAATTTCTCAGTGTGACAGGTCATGTCATATAGAGGTATATGCTTTTATAGCTCTATAACGTTTTGGCTTAGCTATATCTAATTAAGAAATTAAGATAGTTATGGATAGATCACCAAGTTCTTGTAACTTTCTTTTCATCATCAACTTACCAAACTCATCACATTCATTAAAACATTTGATGAATCAATCAACCTTATACTAAATGGTTAACTCTTCAGATATTTCATTTTCTGTGCTTTTAATTAAATCCAACTTCTTTTAATACGGATGCACTTCAGATAAAAAAATTAAACTTTTCACCCTTAAATGTTTTATAACTTCATAGCACAAGATAATCCGTATGTGTTTCTGATCACACAACTATAAATATTTGCATTAAGCCTAACATGATTAGCTTGTTTGACCTCCATCAATATCATATTTAGTGCACTCATTAATACCAAACATCATAAATCTTTGAACAATGAAGGCTTCGATTTATGCTTAACAACAGTAAGATTTCGCTCAAATGAAACATTGATCTCTATATGTTAGAGTTTAATAAGTGTATTACCTATCTTTCATGATGATTCAAAATCCTCTTGAGATGATCCAAGGTGCCTCTTTAATTTCAAATGTGCACTCTTGGCCCTAAATAAAATAACAAAGGTATATTAATGATTTGCTATGAAGCATTAAAATGCACAAATAATCTTAACAATGTAATATAAATCATACCTATTTATTGTAACATTGCCAAAGTTTATTATTTTATTCATCCAAGCAGTAATAAATCTGTTTTTATACTTTGCTAACCATTAATTTTTTATATATTTTAATACACCTGGATAAATTTGATAATCAATTTTAGTTGCACTTAGATTCTTGTCATACTCATCATAGGTAGATGAATATATTAGTACACCTTAACCAAACATGAATACCTTTCATTTCTCCTTTCACTTAAGAAAACTTCTGACAATTTGTAAGCACATTTTATTTATATATAATCTACAAAAAAGATTAATCGTGCTTAGAAACACTGCTTGTATGGTAATTATCAATACCAACTCTTTATCAATAACAATGATAGTAGAAAATTTACTAATAGGCATCAAATCTTTTAACTTACCTAGTACCCAAATTAATTCTTAAATCACTCGGCCTCTATGTACACAAATGAAACAAAAAATATCATTTCAGTGGAAGTAACACCAACAATTTCAAGCAATGGTGTACAATACCTATTCTTTTTATAAGTGCAATCCATAATCAAGACTAATGGGAAGGCTTATTATAACTCTACACTAGTAGGATGAGTCCATAATAGGTCTTCCACACAATTGCTTGACTCATTAGTCCTATGCCACTTTAGATATTTACAATTAGTCAATTTTTCCATCAGTTGTTGCATTTTTTATCTACCAATTTTCTCAATATATTTGTATATTTTATGTTCATTATATATTATTATTTTTATAATGCTAACATTTTTCTCATAATGTTGTTTTATAGTTAATAGTATGTTTCTGAGTTTGACCATACTGTTTCATATATCAGCAACTATTTTCTTTTCTTTTTCAATTAATTGATGCGTAAATGAATATGCTTCTAATTGTTGTGGCGGTAGATGATTGTGAATTTCACAGACTACTTACATGCCTTATTTGGTATCCATTACCAACTTTATTCCATGTAATTCAAACGTGCAATCACATTTTTTCATTCTTGTTCTCTTACATTTCATTTCTTAAACATTGCCCTTATTCTTAAATAATTTGTATTTTTCATATTGTTCACATGTCAATTTTTTTTCTAGGTTTCCTTAGACCTCCTACATTAGAATTTTTAATCACAATCACGAAACTTTGCTTTTTTTCAACACATCTAACCCATAAAATTAAAGCTTCTCAACTACAAAATACATGCACAACATTTTAAACTTATTATGTCTATACAAAGTAACATTTTATGCTTCTATGTCTTTTAATAACATTAAATTTTAAAAACATAATTTTACCTTTTCCATAGTAAATGAATATGTGTAATCATATCTAATATCTAAATTGTCTGATAATTGATTCCATTCTTTTAGTGTAGTTTCCAAATTGACCTACATATCATACTATGTTAAACAAATTTTGTTAAAAGAAATATAAAGATTGCAGAAAATTATAATGTATTTTCGAAAATGAATTTCTAATAATATAATGTAATCCTCGAAAATCTATTTTTGTGAATTATTTTGCATTCTTGGAAATGGATATTCAAGAATTATATTGTATTTCAAGAATTATATTGCATTATTAGAAAATCCATTTTTGAGAATTATATTGCATACTCAGAAATCCAATTTCAAAAATACCCTATAATTTTTGAAAATAAATTTTAATTCTCAAAAATAAATTTTTGAGAATTATATTGTTTTAAAAAATGCAATATAATTCTCGAAAATCTGTTTTTGAGAATTATATTATATTATTAAAAATGAATTTCTGAAAACATAAAAAATTCATACTTAACTTGGTGAGTTTCCATTACCTTATTGAGATATTCTTTCCATCGTTGTTTCTCATTTCTAAATCCATTCTTACACAGTTTGCAGGATTCAATAAAGGTTTCAAAAATTTGTTTTAGTTTTAAAGATTTAAGGTTTAATGTATGAGAAAAATGGATGATAGAGGAAGAAGAAGGAAAAAAATAAGAAAAAAGAAGAAAAAGGTATAGGGTACATAAAATATTGAGGGTATTTTTGTCATTTACTAAAAGTTAAAATTGATATTTATTATATAGGTATTTTTTGATGAAAATTTATAGGGTGTATAAAGAAAATTTTGTGACGCATTTACTCTTCCTCTTTTTAATGCCACATTTAATTAAATCTAAATTTACTTCACAACTAGTTATTGGCAAAATTTGAAAGATTTTGTTGAGTATTAAATTTAATTAAAAAATGCTAGCACCTAAATACCCAAGCAAAAAAAAAAAAATTTCACTACTAAAATCTTAGTTACCAATATGAGCATTACCACTAAAAATAGATTTTGCACTTTCATAATCAACCCATTGCCACCAACTTCACAGGGACAACAACTTAAAGAAAAACAATAAAAATCTAACAATTGAACCATAATTTCAACAAAAAGTTCAAAGAAAAACAACAAAAAAATCCATTAATCTAGTTACCCCTTTTTATACATAAAAGCTAAAGCTCTATAAAACTAATATTAACGAAATTAAAATAAAATTAACAAAATACATTTTCAAAAACAACATTAAAATGCTAACTTTTTCATGCCTCATTGAAACCTTACATTTAGCATTGCCCTTCAACATCTAATAAAAGGCAATGATAGGATGTTGCAATAAAAATAAATATTAAAAAAAGAAATAACTTATAAATATAAATGAGGTATATATTTTAAAGCTATAAACTCGCCACAACCAGAGGTAATGAACCGAATGTTAATGTTAAAGAGGGGTGGAGGCGAGTGAAAAGACCAAGTTACTTTCAATTGCATTTTTGTGGTGACCAACGATGTTTAAATAGACGAAAGTGGCGGTTTACAACCTAGTAATCCTTTGAAAAGGAAAAGTTAAAGGAGGAGAGAAATATATCTCACTTTTATGTGATTTTGAGTTATAGATATGGACTTTTTAGGTGGTGAAATAGTGAGTTTAGGTTTTAGATCTATAGGTTTCTAAATCCTTTCTATACAAACTAATTGAATAGAGGCAAAAAAGAGATTGCAATGATTTTTTGGGTGATATTTGGAAGAAATCTGACATTGGAAAGTGGTGGTTAGTAGTGGACAATACGATATCGAAATTTGTATAAGTGTTTGATGGATGAGAGGGTAAAGAGAGAATGAAGTTTTAAAATTAAAAAAGAATGAAGTTTAAAAAGAGTTTGAATGAATAAATGAAAGAAAAAATATTTAGTTTATGTAGTAGGTGCTAAATGCCTCATTTGCTTTTTTGGTATTGATTGAGTTCCTTAACTATAAGAGTGCATTTGGTTAGTAAAATCTTAGATTCCGGTGAAAAGTGTGATCTCTAAAAAAATGCAATACCCGAGTTTTATTTTTTCATTTTCAAGACATTCTATATTCAGATTCACTTGTTGGTTTGGGAAAATCCACATATATTAATTCTTGTATAAGTACCGTACTCTTTTTAATATATATGATGGCAACTTTTCATTTTATTTTATTAATAATAAATACCTAAATAACAAATGATGCCTTTAGTAGCAAAAGAAAACAAATATTGTAATTGGTTGTTGATTTTATTTATAAAATCTCATCAATTGAGGTGTCCATAAACATTAATGCCTTAATTGATAGGGAAAATTGTTAAAAGAAAGGAACAATTAAGGTGTTTAGCACTTTGCAAGCCTTAATTGGTTCTTTAATTTTTTTTATAAAAAGATTATTTAAGGCATTTTTGTACAAAAATACCTTAAATGATCTTGTTAATTTTTTTATAACGCCTTTTTAAAAAGATCATGTATAGAAACGCCTTAAATGATCATTTAATTTTTTTTATAAAAAGATTATTTAAGGCATCTCTATACGGAAACACCTTAAATAATCCGTTAAAAGGATCACTTAAATTATCTATTAATTTTTTTATAAAAAGATTATTTAAAATGTTTTTATACATAAACGCCTTATATGATCTTTTAATTTATTTATAAAAAGATCATTTAAGGTGTTTCTGTACATAATCCTTTTATAAAAAAATTAAAAGATTATTTAAGGCGTTTCTATACTTGATTGTTTAATTTTTTTTATAAAAAGATAATTTAAGGCATTTCTGTACAGAAACACTTTAAATGATTTTTTTTTAATTTTTTTATAACGCCTTAATTACAATATAAAATTTTTTTAAACTAACAAAAACCTACAATTAAATTTCAATCACTTCTAGACACGTTTTTCAAAAGGGTAATGGTTATGTCATAATTTTTTATTTAGGTTAAATTTGGAAATAAGACACCTTTTTCCCCATAATCCTAGAATATCATAGGGT
This sequence comes from Durio zibethinus, assembly GCF_002303985.1. Next base: position 8,476,670 of record NW_019167960.1, on the reverse strand, counting down.
GAGGTAGGTTTTTGATTTCTGGACTTTAGGTATTGTTGGGAATTTAATATTTTCTCTTGTGATTGGATTACTCTAAACCAAACATGAAAATCAAATACCTACCATCAAGATTCCAAGAAAAAATTTATAGATTTTCCCAAACTGAGCGCACTCTATAGGTTTAATTGGCAAGCTTGCCTTTTTTTTTTTTTTTTGAGAGGCAAGGAGTTTAATTGAATGGGCAATTTCCTAATGATCCCCTTACTTTATGCGTTTGGCTTTTTAGTATGTGGTGGCTTTTTAGTAAAGTTTTCTATTTCTAGAAGTGAAATTAAAATATTGTCAAATGTGTCTTTTAATTATTACTAAAATTTATTATTTTTAAATTTAATACCTAAATATATTTTCAACATTTTTGTACAAAATAGATATAAGCCCTCAACATTTTTATTTTATGCTAATATGTGTACAATCTTTTATTTTTCTATAAATGAAACCACAAACTTTCAAGTTTATGTAAAAAATCTAATTTAAGCTTTATTTATTTTGCAGAAAATGACTTTCAGAAAAGGATTTTTGAAAAATATTTATATTTTCTGAATTGAAAGAAATTTTTTATTGTTTGGATGAGTTAATGAAAAATGTTTTCCATTGTTTGGTTGTTTTTTGGAAAATCTATTTTTTTAGTAATATTAATATAACTATTATAATATTAAAAATTATTTATTATTAAAATGTATTGAAATTATTTGTTATTAAAATTATTAATATTAAAAAATAATTATATTTTAATAATAATATTAAATATTAAAATATTATGTTAATATAAAAATACTTAAAATAAAAATATTTATTATTCTTTATATTATTTATTAATATATTAATATATTATTATAATATTTATTAATTAAATTAATAATATTTATTATTATATTATTTATTAATATATTATAATATAATATTATGTATAAGTAAAATTAAAGTATTAATAAATAGTTTACTCATAAACAGCTTTTTTTCGAAAAATATCTTTTCCTATTCAAATCTGTAAGATAATTTTTTAAAAAATGGCTTTATTTTCCATTGACGGGTAAGTCATTTTCCATTGGTTAGCTAGTTTTTCACCAAACAAACACCTGAAAATGTGAAAATTATTTTTCAAAAGTCATTTTTCACAAAACAAATGGAGCCTTAGTTAAATAAGATTAACGATTATTTGTGTTGCACAGTTGGCATTCTACATGGAATATGACGTATAAAATGATGTATACATGGATTAAGATAAGATTTTTTGGGTGAAGCATTAATGAATGCATGTATAATTAAAATAAAGTTCTTAATAATAGGAATAAGGTTATCTTATATGAATTATGGAAGAAAAGAAAAACCAATTTAAGCTATCTTAAGGTATTGGGATGCAGAGTAATTGTTAAGATTCTTGAACCTAAAAGAAAGAAATTAGGAGAAAGATGAATTGAATGTATATTCTTGGCTATATTTAAAATAGCAAGGCATATAAATTCATAGTTATAGAACCAAATGATTTAATATCAATTAATACGACAATTGAATCAAAGGATGACTTATTTAATTAATATTGATTCAAATCAATTCCTCTTCCTAAAGATATTGCTCAAAATAGTTCAAATGAAATAATGAATGATTCTTTCAACATTGAAGAAGAACACCTTGCACTTAAAATAAGTAAAAGAGCAAGAAAAGTTAAAAAATTTTTACTTAAATTTTTATATATTCTTAGTTAAAGGAACATGAGAAACAATTAACAATCATATTGAATATTGCTTTAATATAGAATTAGATCTTAGTACATTTGATTAAGCAATGAAACTCATGATGTAGCAAAAAGTAGTTATAAATGATGAAATGGATTCAATAATAGAAACAATCACTACAAAAACAAAAGTTTTAATGAGGATTTTAGTGAGCATCTTTTGTTTACTATCACTAATTGTTATTTGCATGAGAGTCAAGTAAATTTCATAGTTGGTCATTCAACTATCAACAAGATCCCAATTAAATCATTGAACTTTAATTTATTCGATAAGGTTATTGAAGTTTATTAAATGTACCAAATGTAATCACTTTGACAGATTCCATCCAAGTTATGGATGGAAAATTGACGTGGTTGACATTTTATCCACCATATCATTAGCCATGTCAAATAAAAATCTAGTCATCATTTTCTTCTTTTTTTTTTAGGTCTAACTTAAACATCCTTTATTTTTTGTTTAACTTTCTCAACCTATACTTTATCCCTCATTTCTTTTTAGTATCCAGCACCGTCGAAATCACTAGAGTTGAATTAGAACATCACCATCATCTTACTAGTTACCACAACTATGCCTATAGTTCAACTCATTACAAATTCGAGACCTTTTTTTTTTTTTCTTTTAAGTCAAGACGATTTCATTAAACAAAACACCAATGGTACAAGACTAACATTTGTTAGATGGAAAACAAGAAGAAGGCTTGAGCCATGTGTAATATAAGAATAAGCAAAAGCCATTAGCAGAAACTCTAAAAACAAAACTCAAACTACTTGCACATATTACCAAAGCAGTAATTATAAAACAAAGTAATTAGCAGCTACTTTAAACTTTGGTTGTGGAATCCATATCATTTCCACCATCATTTTTGCCTTTTTGCTTCAAATTATCTTTTCCACCATTATGAACCATGCCATCAAGGTTTCCATGGCCCATTTTAATTATAAAAACATGTTTTTCCAATTAGTAACTAAAACTAAACAATCAAAGAATGGTGTCATTAAATAGATGATAAAAAGGTCAAATCCAAAATATGTTGAAAAGTTACTTGCTTGAGTGAACAATAGATAGAGCATTAACTAACTATGAGTAAAAAGACTTAGTATCAAGCATTGGCAACAGGTGGTAATGACAACTACAATGTTTGTGGGAGAAAAATTAAATATATTAAGAACAAAATTATGTAGACTGAAAAAAAATGGAATCCACAAGAAAAAAGCTATCATCGGTGATAGATTTAATTTAAAAAAAAATAAAAAAATTGACAAAAGTGACTATTTTTTAGAAAAATGAATCGATTAAACAATTAATGGACTGAGAGGGAGAAAAAAAATTCGCAACTGGCAACGACAATAACTTCGACAATGCCAAACACCAAAAAGAAAGGAAAAAGAAAGTATAGGTTGAAAAAGTTAAAGATAAAGTTAAAAAGAGTAGAAATGATGGTTGAGTTAGACAGAAAAAGGGGAAGAAAATGGTGACAAAATTTTCAGTTGACATGGCTAATGATATGGTGACGACATGTTAGCCATGTCATTTTTTTCATTCATAATTTGGATGGAATTTGTCAAAGTGACTACATTTGATGCACCTAATAAACTTTAATGACTTTATTAAGATAAATTAAAGTTTAATCACTTATTTGGAATTTTAGTGATAGTTGAGTGATCAATTGTAAAATTTACAAGGTCATTTCTAAATTTATTTTACAATTCTCTTGCTTTCATTTATAAAAAGTATACTGAAAAGTTATTTTTTTAATGAAAGTAAAAAAATAAAAAATTTTTATAGGTAAGGTTAAAATAAAAGTGTCTTCTAAAGTTTAAAATGTGATACTTAACTACCTTATGATTTGTCTTTTTTTTTCACTCAAAACCATTATTTTTTCTTTCTTCTTCATTTGAATTCATATTTTCTCTCTAAAAATTTATTCTCTCTCTATAAAACCAAATCAATTCTCTCTCTAAACCTAAACCAATCCATAAATAGCAACCTTTAAACCACAAAAAAAAAATTCATTCCCTTTTCTTTAAACTTCCAAACCTTAAATAAAAAAAATTAACAACTTAGAAATTGGTACTAATCTATCATTCGCCCCTTACTGTCCAACCACTATGTGTTATTCAATAGTTTTTGAAAATCCCTAGCAAATCTTTTTTTTCTTCCTTTAGAATTTCCTAAGCCTCCAATACAAATATAGATCAAAGCATTAAATAAAAATTGCTACTACTTTCTAAACTTCTCAACCATCTTCAAACTCTCAAGAATAACACCAAATGAGTAGAACTCAAAAACCCAAAAACTGGTGACAACTTGCTACCTCCGCCACTATATGTTACCTTATTGAAACCACTGAGGACTTATTCTTCTATTCTTTTATGCCAGTAATGCTTCTTTCCTCTATTTATAAGAATAAATCCTAAGAAACCGAATCATAATCTTATAACTTTATCTATTTTGTTATTGCAATTTTCTATTTTCTTACTTAGGTGGTGATTTCTGGTTTTTATAACTGAATTTCTAATTGTGAATTTTTTTCTAAGGTTGTTAGCTGGAATTCTGGTTTTGTTTTTGAGATGTTTTATTGAGGCTTTAATGATGAATTATTTACTACTTATGTTGGGGAATTTGACTTTTTGGATTGATTCAATTCCTAGCAACTTCCTATTTGTTAGCAGTAAAATTGATATTTTTTGATGATTTAAATGTTGTTGTTTATGGATTGATCTAGGTTTAAAGAGAGAATTGGTTTATTTTTAAAGAGAAAGAATGAATTTGTAGAAAGTGTATGAATTTTTAGAGAGAATGTATGAATTCAGAAGAAGAAGAAGAAGAAAAAAATAAAAAATAAAAAAACCAAAAAATAAAATAAATCATAGGATAGTTAAGTATCACATTTTAAACCTTAAGGACACTTTTATTTCGATCATAATCATAAGGTATATTTTTATAATTTATTCAATTTTATTCAACGTACTATCCATCTTTACTTGATTTTTTTTTACCTTTAACAAAAATAATGAGTAAAAATCCATAACAAAAAGAATAACCTAAAAACTTAATAATGACTCTTACTAAACTGCTTATTTTGGATACTAGCAGACCTTCACTCTTGATGCATATGTATTTGAAGTTTTTTTTTCTTTTTTTTTTTAGGTGATAAAGATGGCAGAGCTATAAAAACCCATAAATCCATTCCTTTAATTTAAAAGGCAAAAAAAAATAAAAATTCAAGAACTCAAAATTAAAAAAAAAAGTTTAGAAACTAAAAAACACAAGTGATTCCAATAAACCAATAATTTCTCAATTTCTTCTCTGAATTGTTTCTTCTGCATTGCAAGCTCTTTTTTTTTCTCTTTGTTTTTGTTTTCATTGCAGATTGTTCAGAAGAGTTTAGTCAAAGGTTTTTTTCACCGATTAAAGATTTTTTGCCTGAAATTTCTTAAGAGTACATTAATCTTTTTTTTCATTTCAAATGCTAGTTACAACGATGAAATCGCAAAGGTATGAGCCAATTACTTGCTTTTTATATAACTTTTTATGAATTTTGAGTAAAAATTGAATTTTTTGAGGCTAATAAACTGAATAGTTTTCAATTAATTTTTGATCTAAAATTTGAATTAACTTAATCTTGCAGTTGAGATAATGTTTTATGCTATTTTTATTTCTTTTTGGTTCAACTATTAATAAATATGGTAAAAAAAAATTTCCCATCTATTTTGATTTTCTGTGAAAAACAAACATCATAGCATGTGTTATAATTTTTTAAAATCCATTACCCTGCTATTTATTTATTTCAAGTTTCCTACTAAAATTTGATGATAATATTGTGAAAAATAAGGTTAAGTTTTTGAATTTTTTGTGTTTGTTTCAAGGTTTTACATGCATTGATCAAGTCCACAATTAATGAGTTTCGCATTCCACCTCAAGAGAGAGAGAGAGAGAGAGAGAGGGGGGAGAGATAAGCTACCTGAACTTGTTTATATAAATGCTTATGTCGGATTTCTCTTTTTTTTGCTTTGGGTTTTTGCGATCTTACTATTTTCCTTCTATTTGTTCTGTTATTCAAGAGTTGTTGACTTTTTTACTACGCTTTTTTGTTGTTTGGATGTTAGTAGGATTTTTTTTATCCTTTTTATAATGCTAGTTCAAGTTTTTGATGATATGATGTGTTTTTTGTGTGTTGGGATTGTGCTAACATCAAAGTATATAGTCGTACTTTTATCATTTCATTGTTTCATATTAATGACTAATATTACACACACATACATACTTATATAGAGCTGTAAACTCTATTTGCAAATTAAGGTTAATTGGTTCAATGATTTTTTTATTTAGATGTTTGATTGTTTTTAAGCTCTTTAAACTTCCTACTTATTGCTCTCTAAACCTAGGATGTTAAAGCTTTTATACTCACAATGGAAAATAAGCTAAATGCCATTAACCTTTAGGTGTATTTTTGCAGCCTTTTGACTAAATCAGTGCTACTATTTTCTCAAAGCTCGTAACTTAGCTTAATGCTGCTACAACTAAGCTTCGAAAAGTTTACAAAAGTTGTAAGATAATAAGGAACCTAGCAAATTTTACAGTTTGGTTAAGTAGCTTTGGTTTGTTTTCATATAATCTCAATTTTTAATGCTTTTTTCGTTGTTTTGATTTTGAGCAATTTGTTTGATTTTTACATTCATTTTAACATTATATATGGAAGACCTTAGATTCTACAGCTCTAAAAAGTTGTTTTGTTTTGTTTTATGACATTGAAAAACAAGAAACTATTATATCAAAAATGGGCACAAGCTAAAACAAAAGTTGCTAGGGTAATTTACTAAGATTTCACAAGTCTTTAAAATATTAGAGTAAAGCTTTTTTTCATAAGTACTTAAAATGTGGTATGCTACTTTGCAAATTCACTTAAAGACTAACAAGAGAATCCTTTTCAATTTGTAGGTTGGGAATGGCTTGTCTAAGGATGAAAAGGCAAAAAAACTAGCCTTCTAACATTGGCTTGAAGTTGTAAGCTCATATAATCCTTGTTATTTAGTACTCTAGCAGACTAGGTTTTTTAAAAGTGGTTTGTTTTGCTAGTTCAAGTTTATGAAAGAACTAAAGACTTGAAAGCATAAATTTTCTTTCAAAATTGGCTTTTCATCCTTCAAAACATAGATATTTATATCCTACAAAATAAGTCCCTAAGTCTGTCATTTGATAAGGTGGCTAGGTGTTTTATAAATTTGTAATGTCAATCATCCTACCAAATAAATTCTAAATTGTTTATCTTTCATGTTTATTAGTGTAATCGCTTCAATAAAGCAATCATTTAAAGAAATTTGTTGGTAGTATTATTTTTTGCCTATAAGCCTTTCAAATTCACTAGTAATTAGTGCTAAAAACTCTCTAGCATCCTAACAATGTTGAATCTGTATTTTGCTTAATTTTTGTAGAACATACTGAGATGCAAGAGCAAAAGGTGAAAATGTTGTTTTTGTTATAGGGTGAAAAATCGTTTACTTCTGTGGAGAATGTGAGAAATGAAAGAATGCAAGTTTTTTGGACCAAAAAATTAGAGAGTACTTAAATATGGTTCGAAATTTGTTACTTTAATGCTTATTTGGTTTTATATAACAATGTTTTTGAAAATTTTTATTTATTTGTTTTTTATTTAGAGAGGTCACAATCTTTAATAAAAGTACTTTTTAATGAGGGTCACTACAAGCATTCATTAAAAGTAAAAAACTTTAAGTGAGGATCAATAAAAGATTACACTAACGGTAAAAGATATAATGAGAGTCAAAATAGACTTTCATTATAAATTTTACATGAATGAGGCTCAAAATTACCTTCATTAATTGTTTACATTTAGCAAGGATCTTTTAACCTTCATTAAATGATGGATATAGTGAGGGTTAAGTTTTATTTTTCATTATATGTAATTGACAAGAGAACTGACAATGAAAACTTATGAAGGTCAACATGGCTCAGTAAAAGAATTAGTAAAGATTATATAAATTTTAGTCAGGATCATGACTTTTACTAAAAGACTATTTTTGTTGTTTGCATGGATTTTGGTGGATGTACTTCCAGGCTACAAACCAATAGGTTGCAAATAGATTTTCAAAAGAAGAATGGAAGTGGATGGTGCTATGACATGGATGGTATTGTAGACATGTTAGTTATTAAGAGATTTACACAAAATATGAAATTGTTTATTTTTATATATATGCGTCGGTAGCAAGAATAGCTATAATAAGAATTTTTAGAGCATTAGCCTCTATATATAAATTAGAAATTCACCAAATAGATGTTAAAACAACATTTTTAAATAGTGAATTGGATGAGGTGGTATATATGAAACAATTCGAAGGGGTTGTGATTCTAGGACAAAAAGAAAATGGGTAATTAAGAATATTTGCAGCATTAACCTCTATATATAAATTAGAAATTCACCAAATAGATGTTAAAACAACATTTTTAAATAGTGATTGGATAAAGAGGTATATATACAACAATCTAAAAGGTTTGTAATTAAAAGACAAGAAAAGAAAATATGTAAATTGATTAAGTTTTTGTATGAACTCAAATAAGCACATAAGCAATGAAAAAATTTGATAAAGTTGTTCTAGCTAATGGATATAAGATTAATGAATTAGATAAGTGCGTTTATAGTAACTTTGAACTTGAAAAAAATGTCATTATATGTTTATATGGCTGATGACATGTTACTTTTTGGTATAGAGTTGAAACAAGTTGAAAGTATAAAAAATTCTTGTCAAATAATTTTATTAAGAAAGATATGGGTGTTGCAGATGGGATTTTAGGAATAAGGACTTTGAGAAAAAATAATAGTTTGATATTATCCTAATCACATCACATTAAAAAAATCTCAAAAAAGTTTAATTGTGATGATTGTGCAACATTTACAACACCTTATGATCTCAATTTGAAGTTATTATCAAATAAGGGAATGTCGATTGCACAATTGGATTATGCAAAGTAATAAGTTGTTTGATATATGCAATAACATGCACTAAATTTGAAATAGCTTTTGCAATTGATAAGCTTAGAGGAATACAAGCAACCTAATTGCTTGCATTGGAATGTCATATTAAAAATATTGAAATATTTAAAGCTAAAATACTAAAAAAACTTGAACTATTTCGTTTTTTTTTTTTTAAATAAACCTCTATTTTTATTATACCTAAATAAGCCATTATTTTTTTATTTGTATCCAAATAAGCTCTTACTTCAATCGAAAGTTCGACTTATGTTAATAGTTTATTTAAGTACAAATTAAAGTTATAGATTTATTTAGATACAAATTAAAGGATAAAGGTTTGTTTGGATGCAAATTAAAGTATAAGGGCTTATTTGGGTACAATAAAAATATAAGAGCCTATCTAAATAAAATGGTAAATTTTAGAGGCTTGTTTGTTATTTTTGCCTATATTGAAAGAAAACTATAATGATGTACCTTTTATCTTAAAAGGAAACACAGATGCAAGTTGGATTACAAACATAAAGATTATTCATCCATAATTGGGTGCGGTTTCTTAGGGATCTAAGAAAGAAATTTGTATAATGGATTCTATTATGACTTCAAAGTTTGTAGCTTTCGCATCAACTTGTACGAAATCAAAATGGCTAAGAAACCTATTTTATGAAGTTCTTTTATGGCCAAAACTAGTGTCACCAATATTAATAAATTGTGATAGTGAAGTTATAGTATCAGAGGCATATAGTCATGTCTATAATGGGAAGTTAAAATGCATTGGCATAGCTATGTCAGAGAATTAATCAAGGACAAGATGATCATCATAGATTTTGTCAAATCAAGTGAGAACTTGAAAGATCCATTAACAAAGAATTTTTTAAAAAATTAGTGTCTAAAACTTCCAAAAGGATTGACTCAAACCCATTAATTAAGTCACATATGATGAAACCTCAATTTAATGCTTAATAAGACATTAAGTCTTAAGTTTTAATAAGTTCAAGTACATTATTTTAATGTAACTGTAAGTACTTAAAGTTTATACACCATTTTAGGGTTGATAAGTACTTGGAACCTTATGTACATGGGGAGATTGAGTTGCAACTCTTCATGAATCCATAACAAGTAAATAAAGTGTTAGAATGCATTATATGAAGGTATTTCTAATGAAGTTCACCTACACGAATCGAAGTGGTGTTGACTCTAAAAGCTAAGGGTTTGGCTCTAAAGCATTTATGAAAAATATACAAGAATATGGCCAACAAAATTGTGTCAAGTTTTGCTAGATGACTTTTGTTGAGGAGTAAAATCTTATGTGTGATTTGATGCATGACTAATTGCATAAAATTATTGATTCAAAACCATTGTTCTACCATATAATTTTGATTATCAACATTATCACTAAGGAAAAGATTTTAAATTAGGATTGATATCTTCTTTATGTATAAGATTTTAAAAAATATTTGACTTACTTTATTTTAAAAATGGGGGAAAATTGTTAAAATATTTTAAAAATAGTGAAAGATGATTGGTTTAGTGTGATATTTAATCAAGGATTGAGAAACCAAGATAATAAAGCTTGAATAAAGCTTCATGATGAATGTAAGAACTGACTTGCATGTAAGAATTGTTTGCATGACTTCAAGTCAGGACATTTAAATGCCCATAGAAAGGCAGTCGAATTTTAGCTTTCTATTTTAGAATTTCGCTATGCAATCGAATGCCTTAGTAAGGAAGTCGATTTACTTAGATTCTGTAATGAAGACAGTCAAATGCCCTATATAAGGTAGTTAACTTCCCTTAAAAAAAAAAGAGCATTCTGGAAGCAAATTTACAAAGTGGCAACCGAATGCTTTGGTTGAGCATTCGGCTGCTCAATCTCAAAAGTTATGATTTTTTGTAACATGGAAATGATTTCTTTTGGAATCAGTTATAATCATTTATGAAATGATCTTTCACTTATAAACGATGAATGTGTTTGATGATTGAATCAACACAATCCACCATTGGTTTCAATATTTATAAATCCAGCGCAAGTCCTGTATAAGATCTGCAGTTTGTCTTGACCCTAAAATGGACCCTCACCCTAAATTTTTATGTACAAAATAAAAATTGCGAATTCAAACAAAATGTTCATTGTATATCATAGAATATTTCGATTAACCTCTTTTGTATCCCAACGAGGTGAAATAAGTCTAAAAAAAATGTCTTTCACATGAAGCCATTTCCTTCGAGCATTCATTTCTACATTTTGGTGCCAAAACAATACTACTATTGGTGCTAGATTACTTCATCAACACGAAGAGTTTCAAAACAATGGTAAGTAGGGTAGAGTGGTTAAGTTGATGGTCAAGAAAGGAAAAAGGTTAAAAGCAGACAAAAGCAGGATACAGTGAAGAGTTTGTTGAAGCTAATGAATAACTATGATGTCAGATATTTCAGTACAGAATTTTTGATATTTTGATTTTTTTTGTAATCACAATGATGATATTTACTTAGAATTTTTTGTTCATGGAGAGTTTTAGTTATTATGCTTATTTTAAGGAGTGTAGTTGGAGATAAATTACTTGGAATAGTTGTAGCTGGTGAAGACATAAGAAACTTTGTGTTGTATATATACTTTTGAATGAAAATCTGTTTCATGAGCTTTTTCCAGAAATTTTTTTTCCAAGGCAGCAACCCTACACAAAGTTTGATTTATCTATTTTTATTTTCCGTTTTTTATTCCAAATTTATAGTGCCATGTTGCATAACATGGGACTACTTACAAATATTTCTATTCTTTGCTGTACTCATAATTCTCTTTCCAGTTCTTCAAGTTTAGTTGACACAATCTTCTGCATACTCCATACTTTGGAAAAATTAATCTATTAATAATCCAAAAGAAAAATTAAAGCAACCAAGACTAACTGGGTTTACATTATAATAAGAGGTTGTTGTGGACTGCGGGCATTCCCCTAGATGAGAAGTAGGAGAATTGAAAGGCAGGCACAGGTTTCAACATCTGAAGCCAACTCAAGAACATTTTAAGAGAGGAAAGGAAACCAGATAATTTAATTTTTAAGTTGTTATTTTAGTACATTACAACAAAGGTCCAGTTGTTGAATACCATGACAGGTTTCCAAGTTCCAAATCCATACATCAGATAAATGATTACAAAGGTGATAAATCCAAACCTAAGGTTATCTGATGGAGTAAAAACTGGAAATGATACTTTATTGATGTGAAGAAGTAACAATCTACTGCTTTAATTTAGCTATAAACCAAATCATACCAAACCATCAGTCATATTCAGCACAGCGCAAAAGGAATACTCATGCATGCTTATGAAACCCGGATTGAACCATCGAGTTATATAGAACCAGAACTATAAGGTGCCTTTGGCTTGCTAGATCATGAAAGATAGCTAGAAATTCAGCATAATATTCTTGTAGTTTCACACATGAGCACGTTTGTAAGAATCATATCCTATTCCAACATTGAGGTTTTCAACTATGATGCTGTCATGATTTTCTCTTGCAATCAGGATACCAAATGATACATTAGATAGAAAAATCTTTTCAGCAACCCTATCTACAATTTGATATTTGAAAGCTTGACATGACAAATGCTAATTTGTATAAAAAATAGCAAGTAAAGCACGCTAGCTCTTATCAAGAAAATCATCCTTTGTCTCCCCAGCACAAAAGCCAAATACAGGTGATGACAATGGTTATCTCCTAAACATACCAGAACTTAGTAATGTTCTGCTATACTCAGCAATAATAGGAGAGCTCTTCACCAATTCCCATATCCTGGCAGAACTTTTTAACCAGTCACGTTCAGAAACATTCCTTGCAAAAGAAGGGCAGTTCATGGATAAAACCTGTAAGTACACTTGTTATATATCTGATATAATGAAGCAAAACCTTTTGACTTACAAAAAGCTAAAATATTACAGGATTTCTTAAAAGGCAGAAAAATAAAGAGGCAGCGCCAGGAGAATAGCTGCTAGAGAAGAGGGGTGCATAAAAAGAGACCTGATCCCGCAATTTCCAAAGTGAGGAGACATAGCTTTCGCACTGAGCTCCGGGAGAGTCATCTTTGTTCTTACATGGAATCACAAATAAATCCAAGAATGCTGTACCCTTAGCATTAATCGGAGTCGCATAAGACAGATCAGTGGCTTTATTTCCACAATTACGTCTCATAAATGAAGAGGAGCTGAAATATTGTAAAAGTGCCTTCTTTGTTTGCACAATATTAGGCGGAGAAAGATCTTGATCTTGTAGCCTATAAACATTAAGAACACAGATATGTTACAGTTGTGGACCTTTTAACGATCTCTGAGTATAAACAATGTACTTGTCCATCACATACTTGTAGAATATGAAATTGAAAAGACTATAAAGTTCTTGCAGGTTTACATCATGTAATAACCTTGAGATCTTTTTAAGATAAAATGTAAATAACGCAATCCCTAACTCTTAAATCATGCACATAATATGCCAAGATTTGCATCAATATTGGAAAAGGAAAATATGTGTCTTCAAAAACTGGCTTTGTCTAGTCGCTTGATCCAGTTTAACCAGGACCAAGTAAGCTTTCTCAGCCAGACAACCCTCTTGACCAGGAAAAATTTGAAAAAAATATTTTATTTAAGAAGAAAAAGGAGGAAGAGAACAATGATACCGGACAATGAGAATGAAGTGAATTTGAGATTTAGTCACACTTACAAAGAATAAGGATAATCTCACTTTTTGAGGATACAGAACTCACCACCCAAGAAAAATAAAGAAGATAACTCTAGCTCTAGGGATACAAAACTCACCACACTAAAGAAAAGAGTTAGGAAAGCTCACCATTCTAAGAAAATCCACCCAAGAGATACTGAACTTTTGATAAAAACAAGAAGGTTATTAATTTCAAAACAAATTCTTACACTACTGGCTCATTGAATCATCTTCCCTCATTATAGATTGGGGTTATTTATAGGTGATCTTAGAACAACCCTCCAAGACTAGGAGGTTGGAAAGACTACCTACATGTAAAATACCATATATAATAACATAACTAATGGACAAAAATGGACAAAGCATGTAGGCTGGAATAAGATCGCCATGCGACAAAAAAGCAAATTCAAATAAACTCCAATTTATCTACCTTGTGCTGGTACAAGTAAGCTCCCTTGAGTTGGAAAAGGAGTTTGAAATCAAATCACCAAATTGTCAAGTTGGATCTAGTATGAGTCTTCTCATATACTGTAAAAGGTATTTAAATTGGAATAATTCTCCATTTGTCAGATTTAGAGATGGAATAAGTCTTTCAATGTGCTGAAAAAGTTGTTTGAGATGTGAATCAACAATGATCATACCTGAAGTTGGATTTAAACTTCTCATGCAAAACACCATTTTGCCAAACTTGGAGTTGGTAACTTTTCCCATGTTCTAGAAAAGAGACTTTGAAACGTTAATCTCCAAATTGTCAAACTTGAGCTGAAAAGTCTTCCTTGTCCCCAAAAAATGGGTTGGATGCTAAACCATCATCAATTTGGGCCTTTGAATGGATATTTTCAGTAGGCTCGAATTGATGGTTTGCTCCTGCATCATTCTCCCCTTATTGAAAAGAACTCATTGTCGAATTCACTTCTAAGTATGGTATAATCGTAGAATGTTTTCCATTGTGAAGTCTCTCTTTTCAATTCAAATCACCATCCTTGAATGTAGCTGACCTTCCATGTTTGTTGGCTTGCACCACAATCCTCTCCTTGTTTTGATAGCCATCATGAAAAACCATTCCATCATATTTCCATGGATTTCTCAAAATGTGACAAGCTTCCAAAGGTATATCTTCACACAAAACAAAATCTTCAAATGTGGATTTGGTTGTAATTGAAATTTATCTACCATGGTTGTTGCCACTATAATTGTGCTGATTCCACTAGCAGAAATAACATTACACACCTTTTCTTGAGATGGGTCTATTGTGTTGAATACATATTCATGTAGCCACTCATCTTTTACATTAACAATGTTAAGATCTTTGTGGAGAACAAGAACTTCACTTTCTTTTTCCACATGCCCATCATATACAGGTTCTGTGAGCTCTATTGTTTTATTGAAGGTGCCTTTGCATTCTTCCTCTTCTTCCACATATTTATCATCCACAAATCAAAGAACTCATCAGATTGCATAGTCTTCAAATTCTGGAATATCAAGTTTGACATCATGATGACAGTCACAATTGATATGATTTAGTTTACGATGACCATATTCAATACTAAACTCTTCCCTCTCTTTTTGATAAAAAAGGTTGGGTTCTTCTCCTTAATTCTGGATGCATCAACTCTTCTAGCTGAATCATGATTTACCAAATGGTCAAGACGTTGTTGAAGTTGCTAGATCGTTCTTCTTATCTCATCCACTTGTAGATCAAAAACTTGTCTTTGAAATCTTCTTCAAGAACAACAATGATAATAGATTATAAAAGCTTTGCACACATCGGGTATCACATGTTCCAAAGCTAAGTACATCAAGTTTGTACGAACCAAAGCTAAGTACACTAGGTTTGCACAAACCAAAGCTCTGATACCAAGTTGATACCAGAAAATGAGAATGAAGTGATTTTGATATTTAATCACACTCACAACACTCACAAAGAATAAGGATAATCTCACTTTTTGTGAGAATACAGAACTCACAATCTCAAAAGAAATAAGAAAGATAACTCTAGCTCTAAGGATACGGAACTCACCATCTTAAAGAAAAGAGTTAGGAAAGCTCACCACTCTAAGGAAATCCACCCAAGAGATACAGAACTTTAGATAAAAACCAAAAGGTTTATAAAACTCTTACAATTCTCACTTAATGAATCACCTTCCCTCATTACAGAATGAGGTTATTTATGGGTAATCTTGGAACAACCCTCCAAGACCAAGAAGTTAGAAAAGACTATTACAACAAGGTGTAAAATACAATAAATAATAACATAACTAATAGAGAAAGAATGTAGGATGGAATAAGACTCCCATGTGATAGAAAATCAAATTCAAATAAACTAATGATTTTGGAGCAAACCGTCAATTTGAGCCCATTGAAAATATCCATTCAAAGTCCCATATTGACAGGTTAACATCGAACCAGCCCAACACTGTGGCAAGTCAAAGTACAAACCCAATCTTTGGTTAAAATTCTGAAGCAGCCCACTACACCCTGAAATTCTTTGATCAATATTCCAACCAATTCATTTGAATTTGATGACATCATTGGTGATGAAAATCTAAATCTGAAAAATTTTTACAAACTTCAAATTTGTTAGTATTCCAATATCAGCTATAATGAAAGGATGCCCTTGGTTAAACTTACGATTGAAAACAGTTATCTGATTAGAATAACAACGTTGTCTACGCTTAATTGCTTTGACTTCGGGTAGCTTCATACTTCCTATGTCTGATCCCATATCTTTAACAATTTGGGTAAGAAGATCCATGCCTGAGATCTTAGGACACTCTTTCAATGCTAAGGAATACTCACATAGATGATATATCTGAATGAAAACTCCTTTTATCACAGCACCATTATATTTTGCTGCATTTTCCCTCAGTATTTGCTCAATCTTTTTATATACTAACTTCTTAAGAATAGGATTAATATTATCATCAGTTAAATGTATGGATGTGGCCACTCTATATAATACCTCACTTGATGAAGGTACTAGCATATGACAACCCGTAGTGAACTTCTTATAGTTAGCCTCAATATTGCAAGCAGACTTCAATAGCAATTGCAACCCATATTTCCAGCACATAGACTTTTTAGCTTGAAGTTCGACAATTTGGAGATTAACATTTCAAAGTCTCTTTCCAACACTAAGGAAATTTACCAACTACAAATTTGACAAAATAATGTTTTACATTTCAAAACTCTTTTCCAACACATGGAAAATTTAAATCCAACTCCAAGTCTGAGCAATGGTGATTCACATTTCAAACAACTTTTTTAGCATATTGAAAGACTTATTACATCTTTAAATCTCACAAATTGAGATTTCTTACAATTCAAATATCTTTTCCAACACATAGGAAAACTCATTCCAAATCCAATTTGGCAATTTGATGATTTAATTTCAAACTCCTTTTCTAGCACAAGAGAGCTTACATCTACCAACACAAGGTTGACAAATAGGAATTTATTTGAATTTGATTTTTGTCACATGTGGGATCTTATTTTGATAGTACCTAAAATTATAGTGTTTTTATACATTAAAATTAGTGCTAAATTTTAAAATTTTGATGGATTTCGGTACTTTTAATGTTATTTTCATGTTTTTAGGGTTTAAAGCCATTGAATGAGGAAAACATATGATCCATGCATGTAAGGAAGTTTTGGCCATGCAATGTAAGAGGAATAGCCGAACCTCAATGGTCCAATTCACATTTGAAGAGTTTCACAAGCATATGGACACTAGAGACTTTCAGCAAATGCAAGATCCAAGCAAGATTGTTTGAAGACTTCTACTTGCACTAGGACTTGTCATGCGCCCAAGGAAGAAATTGCATTCATGAAAAACTTTCCAATCCTTATCATGTTCATACATTTCAAATCCAAGAAGAAGATAATTATCATTGGAAGAATTTCAAGCCTAAATGGACTCTAGTACATTCGGCCAAAGAGATTTGGAACTTCACCATGACTCTTTTTTTTAGCTTTAAAGAATTTCAAATGGAGGAGAACTTTATCTCTTTGAATTTCAAGAGTTTGGACAAAAAGCAAAATATTTTGTCTAGAATTCCACCTACATTCAAGAAAACCAATCCAATTTTTATTTAAACACCTACACTCAAGATTGGGAGGATCATCCTAGTTATGCATGGGGAAGCAATCAAGAGCTATTATCCACATATACCCTAATCTACCTTATGAACCCTCCATCTCAACAATACTTTCCTCAAACATATAATCCACCTGAGGAAAATAAGTCGAACCTAGAAATGCTAACCCAATTGATGCAGTCCAACAATGCAACAATCCAAAACCAAGCTACATCCATCAAAAATCTTGAAAGCCCAATAGGTCAACCAACCCAAGCAATAGCCAATCACCCTGTAGGTACTTTGCCAAGTAATACTAAGTCCAACCCAAAGAAAAAAGGCAAGAAGGCATGTAATGATATGTGCTCCTATGGGGAAGAGAGGACTTATTTTTCTAATGATGATGATGAAGAAGATTTAATTGATAAACTTGTGATGAACCTAACTAGTTTTGTGAAAGTACCTGATGAGAAAGAAGTTCAAGAGGAATATCCACAAGAGGATGATGATGAATATATTGACTCTACAAGGGAAGAGGAAAAACTCATCCTAGCTGCAAGAGCACCCTTGGCAAGTATAGAACCTAAGATGAAAGACAACTGTGAAGACATGGAGTAAAAATATGAGATGGAGGAATATGTTGAAGAGCAAAATGATGATGTGCCTATTATGATTGATCTGCCAACATTTGTTAAGGTGGTGGATGAAGAGATGGTAGAAATGGAGGATCATTTTGATAAAATGAAAGTAAAGGAAGTTGAATCGATTTTAGGATCTAACATTCTTGAGGAATCTAGCAATAGTCCCTTTGAAGGTGAATCTGAGCCTTACAATGCACCCTTACCAATTCCCCTAACCCTACAAAGATCATGATTTGTGGAAAAGCCAGTTGATGAGGTTTGTTTGGTTGATGAATTGCTCAAACCTTTAAAAATACCCTTCATTAAGCCTAAGGAAAAGGATGAGAACGCATCACCCACTTTGATGAAACCAACCATGGAGGAACCTTTAGTCTTCAAAACTAACCTTATAGTTTCCATGGTTGTACCTTTTTCGTTGGTACTGAACCTAATGGTCACCTAATGTAGTCCAGTGGTAACGAAGACATTGCTAGAGGTGGGAGATCTAGCCACAATAATTGAGCCACACTGCTAGTTAGAGTCTGTTGATGAAGATGTGGTAGTAAGAAAAACCATTAAGTGGATAGATGCTGGTGTTAAGTGTGGGGTAGTTACGTACCCAATGGAAGAAGGAATGGTCAAGCTTGACCAAAACTAGTGCTGCTTGGGATGCAACCAAAGTTTTTCTTTAATGGTTTGTGTTTTCTTTATTTTTATTGGGACATGTATGTTTTGATGTTTTTGTTTGAGCTTGTTTCGATAGGGATGAAATGGATGCAAGGATGATGCCTCATCCAAAGAAGATTCGGTCTTAAAGTGAATTTGGGGAGTATTTCTTTTTCCCTTGTTTTAATCAATTTGATTTGTTATGATTTTTGAAGTTGGGGGCGGGAGGGAAGGGGGGGAGGAGAAAAGAAAGATTTGTGAACTTAAATGTTTTTTGAAAATTTGCAATCCCGTTTTTGCTTTCAAACCAAATTGGCATGCTAAATTCCATTATTATGCACACTTAGTTAACTTTGCATATATTTTCAAGATTAACTTGAGTATGATATGAAGTTAATTATGAGTATGGTGGAACTTGGAAAGAATTTTTAAGCTTGTTTCTCTTTGGATATGATTTTTGAACATATATTTTTATTCTCTTTCAATGAAATGCTATGATTCTTGTGAAAATTTTGTGAGATGTTAATTTGCATGAAAGTTTGAATATAAGAATTAAGTACTCTAGAATTCACCTACTCAACCCTCGAAGCAAAATCTTAGATTGCATTTGACTCTGGATGATCTAGGTATTTCTTTAAATCGTTTGAGCTTTTCAAGCCCACCTTTTGTGATGCATCCCTAGTACCTATATTTTGAGCCTATTAAATTTATCCTTTTTCTTTGTTATTTTAACCACATAATAAGCCTAAGCCTATTCTTTTGATTTTTATCCCTTATTTTGTTTTTGCCTAACCCAATTGAGCTTACTCATACATTATGGACATTTTTATGTAATTGGGAGGAAGGGAGGCATAAGGAATGAAAAGAAAAAGAAAACGGCAAAAGTAAAGGCAAAGGCAAATAAAGCTAAAAATGGTTAAACTAAAAAAAAAAAAAATGCTATGAAAAAAAAAGGTGATGCCTCAAAAGTTCAAAGTTTCAAAAAGCTCTCAATCGTTCAAATCAAAGTCCATGAAATTTCAAGAAAGTAAGCTATGGGTTTTGAGCCTAAATTTCCTTTTTCCTACCATGACCTAAGCTATACATTACAAGCCAAAAAGATCTTTTGATCTTGAGTTAAGAATATAACTCTTAACATTAGTTGAGAAGGAAAAGGAAAGTGAACATATGAAATCTATTTTGTCTTTGAGTGAAATGTAATGAAATGTTTTGCATTCCTTTTACTTGAGTTATATGCATCAATTAAAGATTGAGAAATTCATACGTGTAAAAGAACATAACATATTGAGAACTTGTTTTGAAAATTTCTTGTAACTCTATGCTTATATTTAACTTCGTATTACGTGATAGAGCATGAAAGGAAGTTTATGTAACTTTTCACTTTGTGAGTATGTAAAATGATTTATAGTTTTGATAATTTGAGTGTTTTACTTGAGGACAAGCAAAGATTCAAGTGTTGGGGTATGATAACACCTAAAATTATAGTGTTTTTCAATGTTAAAATTAGTGATAAATTTTAAATTTTTGATGGATTTTGGTACTTTTAATGTTATTTTCATGTTTTTAGGGTTTAAAGCCATTGGATGAGAAAACATAAGATCCACGCATGCAAGGAAGTTTCGGCCATGCAATGGATGAGGAATAGCCAAACCTTAATGGTCCAATGCACATTTGAAGAGTTTCACAAGCACACGGGCACTAGAGACTTTTAGCCAAAGCAAGATCCAAGCAAGATCGTTTGAAGACTGCTACTTGCACTAGGACTTGTCATGCACCCAAGGAAGAAATTGCATTCATGAAGAACAACCCAATCCTTATCATGTTCGGCCACTTCAAATCCAAGAAAAAGATAATTATCATTTGACGAATTTCAAGCCTATATCAACTCTAGTACATTTGGCCAAAGAGAGCAAAACCAAGAGTGGAGATTTAATGAAGATTGCATCAAGCTAGGATGAATAGCCAAGATCTCTTCTTCAAGACCCCATTCGGCCAAACACTCTCAAGAAGCAAGAGTCCACCTTTGTCATGCAACTTTGAAGATTAAGTTAGGATTATCTTTTAGCGTTTGAATTAAATTCAAACTTTGTAACCCTATTCCCTCACTTGGTCGAAACCCCCTCTATAAATAGGGAGGCCATTCACCTCATTCCATCATCCCTTGCTTCTCACTTCTCCTCTCTTCTCTCTTTTCTTTAGTTTTTTTTTTCTTTTTTTTTTTTAGTTTTAGTTATTGACTTAGGTGACAGATTTGCCAATAACAAAGTTGTTTTTTTTCTTTTCTTCAATACAATTAGCATTTCTTTTTAAGATTTATTTGTTCTTCAAGCATTCTTACTTCATTATTTTCAGCAATCATGTTTATTCTTCTAATTTAACTTGCTTTCATGCAAGCTTGCTTTCTAAGTTATCTTTTATGCAAGATTAATTTCAGCCACAACTCCTTTTCCTACAAGCTTTTAAGTTTCATGTTATAAATCTTGATCCCTTTAGTCGTTTACTTTCGACATTCTCAAGCTTTCATCATTTTCAAGTTTGCAATTATTATTTCCTTACTGCTATCTTTTACTTCCCAAATGATAGTTGATGAAGTTAAGATCGAAGCCTACATTGCTTTTCAATATTTCTTTTCTTATTTTGCAACTCAACCTAAATCTATTTGTTTAGATTTAAGAGTGTAGGATTTCAACTTTGGTACTTGAAAACTACCCAACAATTACAATCTATAATCACTTGGGAAATGATACTGGAATATTTCCATTTTATTACTTGATCTGTGCACTTACAAGCTATACAAAAAGCAACAATCAAGTTTTTGGTGCTGTTGTCAGGGATTATAACGATGTTTTCAATATCAATAAGGATTTTCTAAATTTTTGTAATCTAAACTCTTTTTTTTTACTTTTACTTGCTTTAATGTGTTCTCTTTTCTTTTT
Organism: Durio zibethinus; assembly: GCF_002303985.1. The sequence continues at coordinate 8,454,909 of NW_019167960.1, read as the reverse complement.
CTGTTATGTCAGACTTATATCACAATGAGGCTAGAACTTTTGAGAACTATGCAAAGCTGTCTTTTCAGTATTCCCAAATCCAACCATCATGGTGCGCTACTCAAAGATATGAAAAAGGCCCCCTTTCGACCATAACCTCACAATTAGTCTCTTTGGTTGAAAAGGTAAATGATCTTGAAAAAAAGCGTAATTTTAGACATGTTTATTCAGTCCAAAGTTAATTTTATAATTGTCATCGTTATTTGGGGAAATACTATAATGATAGGTGTCAAGAAAACCAATCCAATTTTTATCCAAACACCTACACTCAAGATAGGTAGGATCATCCTAGTTATGCATGGGGAAGCAATCAAGAGCTATCATCCACATATACCCCAACCTACGCTATGAACCATCCATCTCAACAATACTCTTCCCAAACATACAATCCACCCTAAGAAAAGAAGTCAAACTAGGAAATGCTAACCCAATTGATGCAGTGCAACAATGCAACAATCCAAAGCCAAGCTGCATCCATCAAAAATCTTGAAAATCAAATATGTAAACTAACCCAAGCAATAGCCAATCGCCCTGTAGGTAGCTTATCTAGTAATACCAAGTCCAACGCAAAGAAACAAGGCAAGGAGGCATGCAACAATATGTATTCCTGTGGGGAAGAAAGGACTTATTTTTCTAATGATGATGATGAGAAAGATTAAATTGATGAGCTTATGGCGATGAACCTACCTAGTTTTGTGAAAGTATCTAATAAGAAAGAAGTTTAAGAAGAAGATATAGGAGAGGACGATGATGGATATATGCATTCTACAAGGGAAGAGGAAGAACTCATCCTAGTTGCAAGAGCACTTTTAGCAAGTACAAAACATGAGGTGGAAGACAACTGTGAAGACATAAAAGGAAGAGTATGAGATTGAAGAATATGTTGAAGAGCAAAATGCTGACGTGCCAATTGTGATCTATTTGCCAACATTTGTAAGGGTGGTGGACGAAGAGATGGTAGAAGTGGAGAATCTTTCTAATAAAATGAAACTAAAGGAAGATGGATCAGCTTTAGGATCTGACATTCTTGAGGAATCTAGCAAGTCCCTTTGAAGGTGAATTTGAGCCTTATAGTCCGCACTTACCAATTCCCCAACCCTATGAAGATCATGATTTGGTGGAGAAGCCAATTGATGAGGGTTGTTTGGTTGATGAATTGCTAATACCTTTAGAAATACTCTTTATTAAGCCTAAGGAAAAGGATGAGAACACATCAACCACTTTGATGAAACCAATCATGGAGGAACCTTTAGTCATCGAATCTAACCTTATAGTTTCAATGATTGTACCTCTTTCGCTGGTACTAAAACTAGTGCCCACCTATTGTAGTCCAGCAGTAATGAAGACATTGCTAGAGGTGGGAGATCTAGCCACAATAATTAAGCCACATTGCCAGTTGAGCTTGTTGATGATGTGGTAAGAAGAAAAACCATTAAGTGGATAGAAGCTAGTGTTAAGTGTGGGGTAGTTATGTTACCCCATGGAAAAAGGTATGGTCAAGCTTGACCAAAACTAGCATTGCTTGGGAAGCAACCAAAGTTTCTCTCTAATGGTTTACGTTTTCTTTATTTTTATTAGGACATGTATGTTTTGATGTTTTTGTTTGGGTTTGTTTTGATAGGGATGAAATGGATGCAAGAATGATGCCTCATCCAAAGATGATTCAATGTTAAAGTGAATTTGGGGAGTATTTCTTTTTCCCTTGTTTTAATCGATTTGATTTATTATGATTTTTGAAATGCAAGAGGGGAGGAAAGAATGCTTTGTGAACTTAAATGCTTTTTGAAAATTTGTGATCCCATTTTTGCTTTCAAACCAATTTGGCATGCTAAATTTCATTATTATGCACATTTAGTTAACTTTACATATATTTTCAAAATTAACTTGAGTATGATATGAAGTTAATTATGAGTATGGTGGAACTTGAAAGGAATTTTTTAAGCATGTTTCTCTTTGAATATGATTTTTGTACATTTGTTTTTATTCTTTTTCAATGAAATGCTATGATTTTTGTGAAAATTTTGTGAGATGTTGATTTGCATAAAAGTTTGATGATAAGAATAAGTACTCCAGAATTCACCTACTCAACCCTCAAGGTGAAATCTTAGACTGTATTTAATTCAAGAGATGATCTAGGCATTTCTTTGGATTGTTTGAGTTTTTCAAGCCCACATTTTATGATGCATCCCTAGTACCTATATTTTGAGCTTGTTACATTTATCTTTTTTCTTTGTTATTTTTAACCACATAATAATCCCGATGAGCTTGTTCCTTTTATTATTATTCCTTCTTTTGTTTCTACCTAACCCAATTGAGCTTACTTATACATTATGGACATTTTTATCTATTTGGGAGGAAGGAGGCGTAAGGAATGAAAACAAAAAATGAAAACAGCAAAATTAAAGGCAAAGCCCAATAAAGCCAAAAATGGCTAAAGTAAAAAAAAAATGCCGTGAAAAATAAAAGTGATGCCTCAAATGTTCAAAGTTTCAAAATGCTTTCAATTGTTCAAATCAAAGTACATGAAATTTCAATAAAGTAAGCTAAGGGTTTTGAGCCTAAATTTCCTTTTTCCTACTTTGATCCAAGCTGTACATTACTCAAGTCAAGTATGTAAGTCTAACATTCATGGAGAGGGAAAGGGAAAGTGAATATATGAAATCTATTATGTATTTGAGTAAAAAGTTCTACAGTCTTTTTACTTAAGTTATATGCATGAATTAAGGATTGAGTAAATTCACGTGTAAAAGAAGATATTGGGAGCTTGTTTTTGAAGGAATTTCTTGTAACTCTATGTTTATATTTAACTTTGTATTATGTGATAGTGCATGAAAGGAAGTTTATGTAATTTTTGTCTTTACGAGTATGTATAATGATTTGTAGTTTTGTTAATTTCAGTGTTTTGATTGAGGACAAGAAAAGATTCAAGTGTGGGGGTATGATAGCACCTAGAATTATAAAGTTTTTTAATGTTAAAATTAGTGCTAAATTTTAAATTTTTGATGGATTTTGGTACTTTTAATGTTATTTTCATGTTTTTAGGGTTTAAAGCCACTAGATGAGGATTCTACCTTTGTCATGCAACTTTGAAGATTAAGATAGGATTATCTTTAGGAATTTGAATTAAATTCAAACATTGCAACCCTATCCCCTCACTTGGCCAAAACCCCTTCTATGAGTAGGAAGGCCATTCATCTCATTCCATCATCTCTCACTTCTCACTTCTCTTTTCTCTCTTTTCTTTCTTAGTTTTTTACTTTAGTTATTTTTTTTTTTTTTAGTTTTAGTTATTGGCTTAGGTGACAGATTTGCCAATAACAAAGTTGTTGTTTTTTTTCTTTTCTTTAATACAATTAGCATTTCTTTTTAAGATTTATTTGTTCTTCAAGCATTCTTACTTCATTATTTCGGCAATCATCTTTATTCTTCTAGTTTAATTTGCTTTCATGCAAGCTTGCTTTCTAAGTTCTCTTTTATACAACATTAATTTCAGCCACCACTCTTTTTCCTACAAGCTTTTAAGTTTCATGTTATAAATCTTGATCCCTTTAGTCTTTTACTTTTGGCAATGTCAAGCTTTCATTATTTTCAAGTTTGCAATTATTATTTCCTTAGATCTAGTTTGGCTCTGTCTTTTACCTCCCAAGTGACAATTAGTGAAATTAAGATCTAACCCACATTGGTTTTCAATATTTCTTTTCTTATTTTGCAATTGAACCCCAAATCCATTTGTTTAGATATAAGAGTCTAGGATTTCAACTTTGGTACTTGAGAACCATCCAACAATTACAATCTATAATCTTTTGGGAGATGATATTGGAATACTTCCATTTTATTTCTTGATCTGTGCACTTGCAAGTTATACAAAAAGCAACAATCATATTCCATCCTACATTTGTCGTCCATTAGTTATGTTATTATGTATTATATTTTACAGCCAGTAGTAGTAGTCTGTCCAACTTTCTAGTCTTGAAGAGTTGCTCCAAGATCACCCATAAATAACTACATTCCGTAATGATAGAAGGTGATTTAGTAAGTGAGAGTTGTTAGAGTTTGTTTTGAAATTAATAAACCTTTAGGTTTGGCATCCGAGCTAGGTTGGTTTGAATATTGATAAATCTAAAATTTGAAATAAATTTTCAAATTTGGAATTTCATCACCAATGATGTCACCAAATTCAAATGAATTGGATGGAATATTGACCAAGGGAATTTGAATGGGTAATGGGCTGCTCCAAAATTTTAACCAAAGATTAGGCTTATACTTTTCCTTGGGCCATTGAAAGATGGAGATTGGAAAAGGGAGTTTACATTGAAAGAGGGAGATTGGAAAAGTTTGTATAGGTGCTCTAGTTGATTCTTGGTGAAAGGAAGCATTTTGAAGCAGTTTGTTGCCCTTGATCAGTATTGGACACCTGGAAAGCTCTGTTATCTCCACTAGCTTTTTTCTTCCAGTTTTGAGGCTTCCCATGCAATTTCCAACATGTTTCTCGAGTGTGCCAAGCCTTTTTATATTGATCACACCATGACTTTTTATGTTTCTTCTATCTCTTTCTTGGTCAAGTCCTTTTGATACAAGAGCAGAGCTTTCTAAATCAGTATTCCACCGTGATTCTCTATTCAACATCACCTTATGTCAGGCCTCCTCCCTTTGTACTTCAAAGAAAAAATCTCGGATGGATGGCAGTGGTTTTTGGCTCAAAATTCAACCTTTGACTAGAAACATGTAGACTCAATCATTCTCCATCCATTTTTTGTATCTCACGCCGTCATTGGTGAAGTCCCATTCCTTATCATAACACAAATCCAACTCTTGCCATAAAGTTGTAATCTCATTGTAATGAGTGGTTACTTCTCGATCACCTTGTTTGGACTGCCAAAACTGTCTTTAATTCAAATATTTGGGATGAATTCTCCAAATCTGAATAAGTATCATGAACAGCACTTCTTTGGCTGTTGGTAAGAACATAAACAGTTTCCAAATTGTAGATTCCATAGAATTGATAAGCCAGGCAATTACCATGGAATTTTCAAACCTTCATGCTTTCAACATCGAATCGTTTGTTGTTGGTTTCTTCACTTCACCTATCAAATGACCAAGCTTTCCCTTACCATCAATCACCAATTTTACACACTAGGCCCACTCTAGGTAATTCTTACCATTCCATTTATGGATGGTTAATTGAAGAGAGGAATTCAAATTGATATAATTAATCTGTTGAAATGGTGTAGAGGAGATGGTCTAAGCGCCATCCACATCATCCCCAGAAGTTGTCGAGTCTCTGGTGGCTTTGGTCATGGCGGTTTTTGCCATCTCAAAAATTTTCGATTTAGACTCAACTCTCAAGCTCTGATACCGTGTTAGTTTTTGAGAATCAGAAATTCATCTTGTCTCTTATTTTCACAGAAAACAACTACAAAATAAATAGACTAAACCAGATAACAAAAAGATAAAAAATTCAAATTGAAAAAGATAACAGAAAGTTAAAAAAACTCAAAATAATAAGAACTAGATCTTATTCCTAAAGATAAGGAATTTGACTTTATTCCTTAACTAACTCTTAAATCTTCTACAGTCCGTAATCCTTCACATAGCATGGAGTGCTCATATTCACCTTGTCTTGAGAGAAAGGAATACAAGACTTAATGGAGGGCAAGAAAATTCAGGCACTGTTCTTTTTTCTTTAATCACTGCATCTATTCGTTTGAAGCTCTATGGTATTAGGAATATTGCTAGGGGGCTTGGGAAACAGGGAGCTTAGTAATGCTTGGGGGCTAGATAGGTTTGATTAAGTTGTCAAAATTTCTGATTTTACTGCTGATAGCAGACTTTTATACTAGTAGCAGCTTATCTGCCTCTTTTAGGATAAATAAAATTTGCAAGTATCCAAAAGAAAGAAAAAAGATTACCAGTTACATAAATAATAGTTGATAGCACACAAGAAACTTCTTCTTAAAGCCTATAAAAGCTGTCTTCATAATTAATAGTTACAAAACACTATCAAGCACCATCCTTACACTTAACATGTTGTAGAGGCAGCATTGATCCTAATACATTCTCAATTTTAGTGAGAGTGGTACTGCAGGTGGTGACAGATGATGTAGGAGTGGCAATAGAGTGGCAAGGGTGTGGAGGTCGATGCTATAGAAATAGTGAGAATAATGGAAAAGTCATTAATCATGGTAAATGTTGATTGTGACGTTAAAGCTAATAAAGACAAAATATAGCCTCCTTCGCAGTGTCATTCAAGGTATCATCCACTAAAAAGTTGTATTATTATTCATTTCTTAAATTGGCAACATGATTCTAACAGTATCATTGAGGAAAATATAACTTACTTTGTATGCACAAAAACAGGAGTAGCCATATGCTCTTCACCCTCATGAACTTTATCTTTGACCTCTTTGTCAGGCCCCAATGTAGAGCTCTGTGAATGGAGAGGGGTTATCGAAGATGGATCAGGAATGCCATGTTTCAATAAGTCAACCTGCAGAGAGAAAGAAATTTAATAATTAGCATAAACAATAATTTGTTGCAAGAGTTTAAAACATAAAGATACATAATCAGGTTATTAAGTTATTTCCTTTTGGCCAGTAATCAAGTTATTTCTTTAGCATTTAAAGAATTGGAGACAGAATATGGATTATTTTCTCTTTTAAATCAAAGGCCATAAGGTCAATGATTTGCATTCTCTTTTGCCTATCCTCTTGTTTGTATAGCACATTCAAGTGTAAATGACTTGCATGTTTTTCCCATCAGAAATCCAAATTAGTAAACTCTGGCAAAATAACACTATTATGCAAACGTCATCAAGATTTTCTCCTCTCATTTTTCTTCTGTGGTCATCTTAAATGTCATACCACTGATAAGAATTACCATTTTAACAGACTACCAGTCCTATCGACACAATGGACACATACCAAAGATGTAAAGTTGTCAAGACAAGAATATTACCGTCAACATCAAGTGCCACATGTTGTTATCGTGAACTCCCTCAGACACCACCAGCAAAATGTGACAAATGGATGCTAGAAGAACACCAAGCTAAAAAGATTTGTTGCGGCATCCCAAAAAAAGATGTATATCACCAGACATTTTACTTTAGATTATTGTCAAAGTGAGATCATAGCAAGATGGAAAATATCATGTAAAAGAAATATAGAGCATTGATATCTAAAACAAAATGCGCAATGATTGCAATTTAGTTACCTGGATATTCATAATTTCATGAGCCAGCTCAGCAGACAGGGACTCACCACTTAGTACTGAAACTGTGGATGAGCCATCAGGTCTCATAATCTCAGATAAAACTGAAGGACTGAAAACAGACTGCACGTCAAGAAGAATGTATAATGATGACCCCCAATTAAACATCTCAGCAGGTAAAACCAGAAAAATGGATTGGAGAAGGGGCAAAAAGACTATAGAGATCAGACATACTCAGGGCAATCAACCATGCGACAAGTAGGCTGATATGTAAACAGAAAGACACATGTTAAAGTAAATGATGTCAAAGCTAAAGTGGATGCCTTTCCAATCACATAAACATGCACACAGGTAAATGGCACTCATGCATAACATCTCCATGTCAGGAAAGCACACAGATATAGTATAAGCAACGGCAACTGGCAGGTTTTAAACTCAACTAAAAGGCTTCATTTGGCAAGGAGATGAAACTGATAAATGGCGACGGTAAACAAGAACAAAGAAAAATTTCAGGACACAGAAGACTTTGTGTAGCTTATTCCTATTTTGTATTGAATCACTTTTATGCCTATTTAGGACACAGGTGTTGTCACTTTCTTAAAGTTTGCTATTAGATACAAAATTTCCAACAACTATCTAGTGCCATCAAGCTTGATCTTATTAGTGCACTTGGAGAAAACATGAATATGTGAAATATTGTGGAGAAGTTCTATCCAATTATGGGAAATGACCTCTAACCATTAATCTTTCAAGGTTCAATACTTTCCAAACGTAATTCAAAAAAATAAAATAACATAAATAATCAAATAGAAATGCATCAAAGGTATTCAATTTTCTTCTACTTCATCTTTTTCCCCTCTAAAAGGTATATTGATGGGAAGAGCTTTCTCATAATCTCCTCCTATCAAGAGAACTTTATAATAACATCAGAAAAGCTCATAATTCTCTTCATATAGCCTTAACTAGAATTTTGAAAATTCAAAACATACTTCAAAAGAAAATACATATATCATTTGATCATTACAGTCTGTCGAAAAGGAAAAGGAAAGTTAAACAAAAGAGAGTAGTAAACTTGGAACCTGGGTATCAAGTAGTATAAGCCTTTCAGCAGAAATCCTTGGTTCAATACCTATGGTACAATGCCTTGCCATTGCTCTGGTGTCTTCCGACTGTATAGCAAAAGGTGGCAGCGTCCCTGCAAATTAGCATGCTAGAGTTACCTATTGGATAATAGCCATATGCAGAAAAAGATCTAAACTTCAATAGAAACAGCATGGCATTCAAGCACCAATTAGAGCAACAAATGGTCCTCCTCTTTTAACATAGAAACTTACTGTGGATATGGTAAGTCTTCCAAGAAGAGGATGAGATCACTTAGTTTGTTATAAGTATGATCAACTAGTAGAGTAAAGCCTGATAAATGGCATACCATATGCATCATAGAAATTGGCTTGATGTAGAACAAATGAGAAAGTATGCCTACTTAAGATTTATTGCAGGTTAGGCATAGAAAATTAATATGGTTTTGTTAGAAGTAGAGTTAGGTTTTGGGACTCAATTAAGGTATGATTCAATACAAATTTGATGTCAAAAGAAGGCTAGAACCAAGGGGTAGAGTGGCAGAAATTCCAGAGAACTGCAGAACTAGAACAAAGCAAGTTTAAGAGCTGTTCTAGAGTTTTTCATAGTATTTCAAGGTATCATAGCCATAGATAGAGAAAAAAAGGAATATAGAATGTGGGAAAACACTTATTTACAGCTAGTTGTAATCTTATAATCTGTATATTTATATTTGAATCTCTAGAATTAAGTCTTTATACCCCTAGAATTAAGTATTTGTATCCCTAGAATTAAGGACAAAAAATTAAGATAGACAATCCCTCAGTTATAGGATCAATTTTAGGAAGATTTAATTTCCTAGTTTACCCACTAGTTAGTTGTATATAAACTTAAAGTACTTGTATAATTCTTTATGAGCAGTTTTTCAATATACATTCAGTTTCACTCTTAGTTTTCCACACAATTTTATTTCTTGGTTTTTCCACATGGTATCAAAGCTTTAGGCTTTTCTTGGGAAGAAAATTTTTTCAGCCTTTATTGTTGAATTCTATTTCAGGCTTTCATAGCCAAATCTTGTTAAATCTTTTAGTCTTATGTTTTTCCTTTGGCCTTCATTACCTAGAATCGTCTTTGATTAAACTTTTACTATCAAGACTCATTTCAGTCCAAGAAAAGATAACCATGCCAGAGATTGCAGAATCTACCACTACTACCCGATTTGTGAAAGTGACAACTGGTAAAACCACCGGAGTACTACAAAAGTCTCGAGAACAAAGAAAGTTGGACAAAGAAGAGATTGAGAAACTAAGATGCCTATTGAAAACTCTTGAAAAGCCTATTAGGGTATGTTCTTTGGGTAAGGTCTTTAGTTCAGGTAAAGCTTCTAGTTCTCATGGATTAAATGTCTCAGTTAACCCTATTACGAGTTCTTGGGTCATTAACTCAAGAGCCACAAACCATATGATGCATTCTTCACAGAAGTTTAGTACATATACCCTTTGTCCCAGTAATAAGAAAATTGTTGTTGCAAATGGTTCACTTACTACAGTGGCAAGATTAGGAGATGTTCAAATTAATCCCTCGTTTGTTCTTAAAAATTTTCTTCATGTTCTTGGATTGTCTACTAATTTGATATCTATACAAAAACCTACCAGAGACATAAACTGCAAAGTGACTTTTTACCCCTTTTATTGTGAATTTCAGGACTAGAGTTCGAGGAAGAAGATTGGACTTGCTATAGAGAAGGATGGACTATACTATCTTAAGACATCAAACAACACAAGTAATATCAAGAATAGTTTACCTTTGTCATTTCTTTTTAAAAAATCTCCCAATAAAGAAAAAATCTGGATTTATCATTTTCGTCTTAGACATCCTTCTTTGGGAACTTTGAAAAACATGTTTCCTTCTTTGTTCAAAGGATTAAATACCAAAAATTTTCATTGTGATGTTTGTGAACTTGCAAAACATAGACATGTGCCTCTTCCAGTTAGCAATAGAAGAAGTTCTACTCCTTTTTACTTGATTCATAATGACATATGAGGTTCCTTTACAATTCCTAATATTTCTAGTGCAAGGTGGTTTGTTTCTTTCATAGATGATTGTACTAGGGTCTCTTGGATATTTTTACTTAAATTCAAATTAGATGTGAATGGTGTATTTTTAAGCTTCCAAAACATGATCCAAAATCAATTTGGAGTGAAAATCAAGAGATTTAGGTCTAATAATGCAAGAGACTATTTCAACCAGAGTTTATCTACCTATTTCCAAAAAGAAAAGATTACCCATGAGTCATCTTGTGTTAATACTCCACAGCATAATGGAGTGGCAAAGAGGAAAAACAGTCATTTACTAGCCACAACCCGAGCTTTACTTTTTCAAGCAAACATACCCAAATCCTACTAAGGGGAAGTTGTTCTCACTACCACACATATTATAAATAGGTTACCTTTAAGGGTTTTGGGATTTAAAACTCCTATGGAACTACTCTCACAATTCTATCCCAACTTTAATACCGCAAACAACCTCAAACGTAGGATATTTGGTTGTACATCATCTGTTCATGTTCACAATCATAATAGGGGGAAGTTGGATCCTAGAGCAAGTAACTGCATTTTTGTAAGGTATTCGTCAACTTAGAAAGGGTATAAGTGCTATCATCCTTTTACCAAAAAATTCTATGCGTTTGCAGATATCACTTTTGAAGAAAGTAAACCATTTTTCACTCAACCTTATTTTCAGGGGAAGACTTCATTCATGGAAGATAAGGATAAAGATTTCTTTTTGCTTGATTTGTCCTCCTCTTCAACATTTTCACCATTAATTCTCCTAAGTCGAACCCTATTTCTTCTGAATTTAAGTCAAACACTGAATTTGAGTCTGAACCTATTCCAAACACAAAAGATGTGACAAAGGATAATATTGTTCTTAATTGTATGAAGGAATTATAGGTGTACTCAAGAGGTAAAGTTCCAGATCCTGAACCAATGCAAGTCCAAGAACTTGATCCTAACTCTAGAAATGAGGTAACTACAATCTTTGACTCTGTTTCTCAAAATGAGCATGAATCTCCTAAAACTATAACTAGTGATTATGATCTACCTATTGCCATTAGGAAAGGAACCAAAGAATGTACTAAGCATCCACTATACTCAATCTCTAATTTTGTGTTATTTGAAAAATTCTCACCATCCCACAAAAATTTCCTTGTGAGCTTAGATACTATTTCTATTCCAACTACATTATCCGAGTCATTATCCAGTGAGAAATGGAGGCAAGCCATGAAAATAAAAAAGAGGCCCTAAGAAAAATAAGACATGAGAACTGGTAGAATTGCCTAAAGGAAAAAAATCTAGTTGGATGTAAATGGGTTTTCACTGTAAAATACAAGGCAGATGGTACTATTGAAAGATATAAAACCAAGTTGGTGGCTAGGGGCTATACTCAAACTTATGGAGTGGATTATCTAGAAACTTTGCTCTAGTTGCCAAAATGAATACAGTTAGGATTTTGTTATCATTGGCTGCAAATTACAATTGGCAGCTTCAACAATTTGATATAAAGAATGCTTTTCTACATGGTGATTTGGAAGAAGAAATATATATGAAAGTTTCATCGGAATTTGGAGGTCATTTAGATGCAAACAAAGTATGCAAATTGAAAAAGGCTTTATATGGCCTTAAACAGTCTCCTAGGGCTTAGTTTGGGAGATTTGCCAAAATGATGCTAGCAATGGGATATAAGCAAAGTCAAGGAGATCACACATTGTTTATCAAACACTCTGATTCGGTGAGAGTCACAGTTCTATTATTGTATGTTGATGATATAATTGTAACCAGAGATGATGAAAAAGAGAGAATCTTTAAAATAGTGTTTGTCTAGAATATTTTAGATAAAAAAGCTAAGGAGATTGAAGTACTTCTTAGAAATTAAAGTAGCTCACTCACGGCATGGTATTTCAATCTCACAACAAAAATATGTGATGGATCTTTTGAAAGAAATTGGGAAGCTCGCATGTAAACCTGTAAATACCCCTATAGATCCTAATCATAAACTTGGAGAAGCTGATGAGATGCTACTGTAGATAGAGAGATGTACCAAAGATTAGTTGGAAGACTCATTTATCTCTCACATACTAGACCTGATATAGCATATACTGTGAGTTTGATAAGTCAATTTATGTATAGTCCTAAAAAAGAACACATATAGGCGTCTTATATTGCACTATTTGAAGACCAATCCTGGGAGAGGTATCTTATTCAAAAAAAATTCAAGGTTGGCTCTAGAGGCATATACAAATGTTGATTATGCAGATTTAGTAACTGATAGAAGATTCACTTTAGGCTACTGCACTTTCCTAGGTGGTAATCTTGTAACTTGGAGGAGTAAAAAACATAATGTGGTGGCAAGATCAAGTACTAAAGCAGAGTTCATAGTAATGGCTTAAAGAATTTGTTAACTACTATGGTTAAAAATTATCTTAGAAGACTTAAAGATCAAGTGGGATAGACCAATAAAACTCTACTGCGATAACAACTCTGTAATAAGCATTGCACACAATCCTATGCAGCATGACAGAACAAAACACATTGAAGTAGACCGACATTTCATAAAGGAGAAACTAGATAGTGGGTTGATTTGTACACCGTATGTATCAACTAAGGGTCAACTTGCAGATGTGTTGACTAAAGGTCTCAACAGTGCAACATTTCAAGAAATTATTTCCAAGCTGGGAATGGAAAAAACCTATTCTCTAGCTTGAAAAAGAGTGTGAGAAAACACTTATTGATAGCTGGTTGTAATCCTATAGTCTATATATTTATATTTGCATCTCTATAATTAAGTATTTGTATCCTTAGAATTAAGGACAAAAAATTAGTATAGACAATCCCTCAATTATAGGATCAATTTTAGGAAGATTTAGTTTCTTAATTTACCCACTAGTTAGTTGTATATAAACCTAAGGTGCTTGTTCAATTCTTTATAAGAAATTTTTCAATATACATTCAGTTTTACTATTAGTTTTTCACACAATTTTATTTCTTAGTTTTTTCACACAAAAGAATGCACAATATCTTATTGGCATCCAAGTTTCTAAAAGCCAAAATTCTCATAATTTCATTGATCAAAATTCTATCAAAAGGTAAGTTTTTTCATCAATGAAATCACAATTTCACAATTGTTTTCTTTTGAAGCACAAATGCCTAGGAAGATAGTATGCATTCTTTCCCTATCAGCTGCCATAGTACCTAAAACACTGTTCACAACATAATATCAACTTGCATAATTATGGTTCTGCTCAAGGTTTAAAGCCTTAAGATATGATCCCTAAATCTGAACATGATGCAATTTTCTTCAAATACTAAATATAGTACATATTTTTACACTAATTTGTAGTTTGACACTATATATTGCAATGTATATCATTCCCCTTACTTTATATGTTAAACTATTTTTTCACATGTTCAATTATTAATTGCTCTACCGGTAATTAAACTAAATTCTATATATAATATATATATTTTCTTCATTTGGCCAATGTTGACGTATTCCCATATATATTAATAATACATGGGAGTAAGGTTAATTACATAATAAAGTATTTCAATTTTCCCCCTTCAAATTTTATTTCATTTTAATAATGAGTGGAAACCAATTTTTGCCACAACTCCAAAGTTTCTTCTGTACCCAGTTATGTAGAATAGATACTACAGGAACACTTAACAATGGCCCCAGAACCCACTACTCTGTCCATGAAATATTTGCTCAAGTTAGACATTTCAAACAAAATACACATTTACACAACTGAACAAAGCTTTCATCTCTTCTTTGGGTTCATTAATTGGTTTCCATTTCCTTTTTTTCCCATTCTTTCATCTTCCTACCCGGCCAACATCTCTAGTACTTTTCTATTTTTTTTTCACTTTACACAATATTTCAAGAGTTGTAATTCCAATTACTAAAAGGTAATAATTTCTTCCTTCAGTTATCAGTTTCTATGCCAAACGATTCATACTCCTAAGCTAAATTGTCGAACTTTATTCAAATTGTTAAATGTAAGGCTTGTTCCCATGTTTTCTCTTTTCTAATTGGCTACTTTTTTGCTCCTATTGTAAGATAAATGGCTAAAGTTTTAATCCATGTAAGATACATCACTAGGAGCCACATAGAAAAGATATCACAATATAGCCTACACCTCACTTCCAGCCTTCTTTTTAAAATCTCAATCCTATGTAGATATCAACTGCTAAAATTTGAAGATCAGATAGGCAGTTAAAAAGAATTCCTAGGCTACTCCTAAACCTACTAGGACTAGAATTCCTAATAGGAAACTAACAAGTGATAAAGTAGATCACCAATTTGGACTCCAAGAAGATAAGCACGATTCCAAGAACTAGTACAGCCTTAGCATAACAAATTAACATATAGTAATCAGAAAACTACAATTTCTGTGTTTTCTCAATCTATCCCAATACTGGAGATCTGAGAATTCATCAATTAACTCAACAATCAAAACAATTTTCAATGGAAGATAATAAGGCACTTTCATATTGCTTATTGAAGAAGTGAAACAAAAGAATAAATTATGAAAGGATACAAACCAGGTGAGATCCCATCAAAACCATAAAGCTCGTTCATGATCGTGGACTTGCCTACACCTGGTGGACCGATGACTCCAACCACGGTAAAATCAGTATTCTCAGTCAAAAACTGCAATTAACAAAAAAGCAACCAAAAAATTTAAGCCAACAAAACTATCTGATTCTTTACCTCTTTGAAATACCCACAGTTTAGGCTATTTATGGTCGCTATCTTTGCTACATGCTTTTCACTAAAAAAACAAGGAAAAAAAAAAACATAAAGGAGCATTTGGATAAAAAAGCAAATAATAAATTTCACAAATTTAAATTTTTAAATAACAAAATGCAGGATTTTACTTTTATATCTAACCAGTTAGAATTACATTTAGTCATTCATTCATTCATTCATTTTGAATTAATTATACTTTTCCTTTCTACCATTTGCTCAAAAAAACTTCAAATAGCTAAAATAAACAATCAAATGGAGACTTGAAAACCGAAAATAATTTAAGCTTAAAAGAACTATTTTCAGTTCCATTGCATCTGAAACTTTTGCATCCAAATACAACATAAAGAGTTAAAAGGAAACGTAAACTTCTTTTTCTTTTCTTACGGGCAAAAAGCGATCGATGTGGAACTCCCAGGAATCAGAAAGGAGGTTGAGGGAACCAACAGGAGGGAGACGGGCCCGATGTGGCGCCGTTTCATCTTCACCACCTCCGCGTCCAAATTTACCAGGGACCGGCCCAGCTGATGGCTTGGCTAATAGGATTTTGGGAGCAGAAGGGTTCAATGAGGGATTGGAAGAACTGGTTCCGCCGGTGGAACCCGCCATTGCTTGTGGCAATCGAAGCTGTCTCGTTTAGTTGCAGCAAAAGAGAGAAATGATTTTACTACTTTGAGAAGAGGATAGAGAAAGAGGAAAGAGAGGAGCTACTGATCAAATCAGATGACCTTGTCCAGCGCCGAAAGTTATCATGGTTAGAAATACAAAAAAAAAAAAAAAAGTCACATTTTTTATAATTAAAAAGATAAATAAATCTAAATTAAATTATGAATTAATTCATAGTCTAAAATAATATCTCTTATTCATTTCATTTTTAAAAAATAAAAAAAATTATTAATTAATTGTTGTGATTTATTTCATGTTTTTTATTAAAATTTTTACTATTAAATCAAAACTATATTACAATGATAATAATATAACAAAAATATAATTTTTATAATTGAAAAAAGAAAAAACTACCTACATTACATAAGAGATTACAAATAACTTAAATAAAAAATAGGTGATTAGATAATTATTAAATAAATTTTAAATTTGATAATTCCTTATAAGATAATGAATTTTTTTGTTAAAATGGATTTTTCAAATAAGAGGAAGACTGTTCTGTTTTTAGATTTCAATAAAAAATGAGAAAAATTTTTTAATTAAATGCAAGAAATAGAAAAAAATTAAAAAAAAAAAGAGATAAAAAGTTATAACCTAGAATTTGGTAATTAATATCCATTTAAGAAATCATATTTATGGATGAATGTACTCACTAAACTTTTCAATATAAAGAACAAATTTTTTAAAAAAAATTAAAGTAAAAAATATTTATACTTATAATAAAATGTTAGATGAATGGTTTTTTTTAAATGAAAATTAAAAGCAATAAATAAATAATAATGAGTAGAGGAGACAATCTGTTACTTACATAGAGAATTTGAATCATACAAATTCATCTTATTTCAAGCTGTAAAGAAAGATTCATTATCTCTTGACTAAGAAAATAGAATAATTTTTTTTGAAATAAATGAAAGAAGAATATAGATATCTGTGAGGCATTAAATCAAAAATGGAAGATGAAACATTCTTAATTTTAAACCCTAAGAGAAAAGATATAAAAGAGGGATAATTAAAATTGAATAACTTGAAAACTTAATGGTCCTACATGGTAAATGAAGGTTGTATATGTGGCAATTCACATATCACAATTCTAGGTAACATGAGATGAAAATATATGTATGGTAGATTTATAGCCAAATTCTTTGGTAAAGGGATTTAAGTTACATAAAAAAATTTAAAATTTAAAATTTTTTAATTATTAATTTCAATAAATTTAAGGAACAAGAAAAATAAGTCAAAAAAAGAAAAAATAATTTAATCTTATTTTTGAATCTATCAAAATCATTGATAAAAAAAAGTGCAAAATTAAAAAGTTTTGCACTAGTGTAATTTGATCCCTTCTTAATTCTTTTTTATTGGCATAAAAGAAAAAAAATTTTAATAAAAATTCAAAAATTATTTGAGTTTTAATCATTTTATTACAATTAATTAAGTTTTTAATTTTTTTTTATTTTACATTACTTGAACCTAAATTTGAAAAAGGACGTTGTTATTGTTGTAAAGTACATGTACATGTGAAATTTTTTTTTTTTTTACATGTGGCATGTTAAGTAGTGTTTTAATTTTACAATGGCATATTCGTGTAAGAAAAATATATGACTATGGAACATATTTATTACAAATCTAGGTATTTTTTAAACTATATTACAAACTAAATATACATGCAAACACATGATGATAATGGATCAAACAATAAGATTTTTAAAATTTTCAAGAAATGTTCCACTATATATTTTTTTGTTTTGAAATTCATGCAAATAAACACAAAATCACTAAAAAGTCTACTAAACTAACATTTTCATTTCTTGGAAAATTGATCAAACACATAAAAAAAATAAAAAGAACAAAACAAAAACACACGCATACAAGGATGAATCAAGCAACATTTGGCCATTATGCAAAGAATAAGTTTTTGCCAAGCATTGGAATGGCTTGGCCCATTACTCCATGGCAACTCTTACAATCTTCCATCATTTTATTTGCTCAAATCATGCATAAAAACTTCATAATACCATAATATAATGACATTCTTATCATACAAAAAATTTTATCCAAACATGCAACAAACTAAAATAGTAAGGAAACCATCAAAACAAGAAAATTAGCCAAGCACCAAACATACATCACTAAACTAATCGAAATTCATGCAAATAACAAGTAAACTAAGAATCGAATCACTATAAACAATATTAGAAGCACAAAAAACATTTAAAGGGAACCAAAAAGAGGTTCTACCTTGAGAGAAACAAGGTTGGCTAAACCTCTAATGGCTTTAAATGATGGATTATTGGTTTTTTGTTACTTGATCCTTTTGGTTTCAATCCAAACTATTGTTTAGTTGGATGAGTTCTTGAACCAAGCTTGGATTAAAATAGATGAAAACAATGGATTTTCTTCACAAAAACAAAAAAATTGAAAGATAAACACAATGAAATAATATGAAAATCAATGGAATAAAATGAAATGCAAAGGAAATGCTTGTAAGAATTATACCTCTACCAAGCTCTCCAAGAATTTTTTCTATTTTTCTTCTTTTTCTTCATTATTTTTCGTGAATCCTAGCTCCCCTTTCCAACCATCAATTCCCAACCCCCTTTATGAAGAGTAAATATCTCATCCTAAATGTATGAAAGCTTTTGGATCAAATCTTCATCTAATTGTCATCTTTTCTCACTTATTTTATTTTAAAAGGAGCCACCTTTCACCATTTGATCTAGCCCCTCAAGATCATCTGATGGCTCAAAATGTTCAAGGCCAAATATTGTAGTTTTAATGTTGCTGAAACTAGGTGAAAATACCATTCTACGCCCATTAGAAAAATTTTCGGTTTCTAAGTAATTTTTTGGAGAAATATGATCCCTTTTTCATTTTTATGAATTTAAAGCACTAAAAATTTTGAAATATTATAAAATCATTAATTGTAAGTTTTTGAAAAAATCTGATCTCAAGAAGGTCAAATTACAAAATTACCACTGATGGGTATTTTTGTAATTTCATACCTCCGAAAGTGCAACCAAGGTTTAAATACAGAAAATATCATCAAATAATCTATAAACATAATCTAGAACATTTTGTGAAAAATCTACATCGGGAAGGTTAAATTATAAAAGTACCCCTAAGAGATATTTTGGTGATTTTATAATTTTTGAACGATCAAGGTTTTCAACACACAAAAAATCGTCAAATAATATCAAATAATCATATAAAGCCTTTCGTGAAATTTTGACCTTGGATAAGTCAATTTACGAAACTACCCTTAAAGATATTTTAGTAATTTCACACCTTTTAAGGTGTGATTAGTATTTTAAAACACCAAATATCATTAAAAAAAATTAATTATGATATAAAAGTTTTCATGAAAATCTAACTTCAAAAGGGCCAAATTACAAAATACCACTATAGGCTATTTCAATATTTTATCCTTCCCGAAGTGTAATCAAGTTTTTCAATGCTTTAAAATAACAAATATCAATTTCAAACCCTATTGTCCCATTTGGTTCCAAATTTTAAAAAATTGATCAAAGTTCAATCTGATTTGACTAATTTTGATCAATTTCGATCAAGTTTAACTTTGTTTGACCAGATTTAACCATGCTTGACATTAGAGCATTTTACGTCAAATTGGTCATAAATCGATTTTAAGAACTTGTCAAAATTCAAGAAAATATTATATTTGAACTGGGTTGGATTTTAAGAGCTTCATAACTAGTCGATATCTACTTAGACAATATTAGATGTCTGTAGTTACCCCTCTTTGCATATTTCTAAAAATAAAAAATAATGCAAAGACCAAAAACATCATTTTTATTAGAAGCCAATGGTGAAAGGATTTTGCTTGCTTCTTTCTTTTTGTTTTTTGTTTAGAAAAGACTCATTTTATTATAGGCTCCATAACTTTTGAAATTTACACCATTTTGCCTGGAGGACTTAAAGATTATACTTAGAGATCTTATAAATCTCTGTACCTAAAAAAAATTTAGCTAAAAAAACTTATGAAATTTACTCGGAGAACTTAAGATCATGCCTAAAGGTCTTATAAGTCTAAACCTAAAATAGATTCAGCTTGAAAACTTATGAATCTTGCCTAGAAGACTTAGAGAATATGTGGAGGTCTTATAAATCTTAACACTAAAACAAACTCTACTCGAAAGAGTTGAAAATCATTCAACCAATTAAAGTTCTACCAAGAGGTTTTTGAAAAATTTAATATTTTGTCTGAAGGTCTTTTTTAAAAAATTCAAGATTTTACTTGGAGGTTTTAAAACCAATTTAAAAAATTAAAGTTCTTCTCATAGTCTTGGAAATTATTCTAAAATTTAAAATTATGCCTAATGGCCTTGAAAATCATTCAAAAATCTAAGGTTTTGCCTAAAGGTTTTGGAAAATTTTCAAAAGTCTAAGGTTTTGCCCAGAGATCTTAGAAGTTATTCAAAAATTTAAGGTTTTGCCGAAGGCCTTGGAAATCATTGAAAAGTCTAAGGTTTTGCCTGAAGGTCTTGGGTAAAAAATCCTAGGTTTTGTTTGGAAGTCTTGAAAATTTTTCAAAAATTTAAGGTTTTGCTTGAAGGCCTTGAAAATCATTCAAAATTTTGAAAAATCAACCTGAAAGTCTTGAAAATTATTCAAAAATTTAAAAACTTTGCTCAAAGGTTTTAAAAATTTATAAGGTTTTGCCCGAAGGCCTTGGAAATCATTCAAAAATTTAAAATTTCTTTCGAAAGTCTTGCAAAATTTTCAAAAATTTAAGGTTTTGCCTGAAAGTCTTAAAAATCATTTAAAAATTTAAAATTTAACCTAGAGGTCATAAAAATCTTTCAAAAATTTGAAAATATGCCTAGAGGTCTTAAAATCTTCCAAAAATTTAAAAATATACCAGAAGGCCTTGAAATCTTTCTACTTATTTTCCTAATAAAAAATCTCCTTTAAAGTTGAAATTTTTCTATTTAAAAATTTTCACAATTTGTTTTTAAAGTTTTTCACTCTTTATTCCAAAATATCTTATCCTTTAGAGTTGAAAACACTTAATATTTTTTTATAAGCTCTTTTTTCCTTCCAAAAAAGCCCTACATCATTTCTGAAGTGTTTTAAAATTCAAAGAACAAATTCCCTATTTGTGTTGTCACTGCAATTTGGCAAACATAACTATGATGCAAAAGGCCATTAAAATGATCATGCTAATGCAAATTTTTATTCTATGCGAAGATGCAAGTCAATGCTCTATGCAAATATGTAAATGCCTTTTTTCTTAATGCAAATGCGAATGCTTTTTTCTTGGTGCAAATGTTTCATGCAAATTTCTATCCCAGTGATTTAGATATTTTGTAATGATTCAAGTGTAAATACCATCATTATAATGCAAATGCAAAGATCCTTGCCATAACAAAAAAGTACATTCCATATATATGATGCAAATGTCTATATTAAGATACAAGTGCTAGAATTTCTTTTTCTTTTCATTTCTCATATTTCAATTTTGCTAGTTTCTTTTTGCTCATCAAATTGGTTCTTCAACTTCTTCTCCAGAAGATCTCCATTCCATCTTTTCATATCTTTTTCTTTATTCATTCACATATCTTTCTTATGGTCTCTTTACCAATTTATGCTTTTTTTGTTTTCTTTTTAACAAACATTCTTGATTTTCCTTTCATTTCCAACATGCTTTTTTTCTTTTATTTCATTTTCAAACATACAATATACAACATGCATTTTAGACTCGATTGCAAAAATAGGAAGACAAACTATAGATTTTTCTTTCTTGAATCATAACCGATCTAATGATTCTTACAATTCATTCATCATTTTTCATTTTTTTACCAAACTTGATTTTTTTTATTCTACACATAAATGTGTGATTGGTTATTTAAAAATTTTTTCAAAATGGTCAACAAAATTTCTCACATATAATTAAATTTCTTAATCAAAGAGAACAAACTATGATTTTGGAATTCTTTTGAAGATTGGCATTCTTTATTAGAAATGAAAGGGGGAAATTTTTTCTTTTCAAATGGATTGAATAGTTCAATAGGTGAAGGTTTCAGTTCATTCAAAAAGGCTTCACCATTTGAAGAGAATAAAAGAGGTGTATACTTTTCAATATAGCACACAAATGAAACAAAAGGTATTCTAAAAAGCATGAACGAAAATTTTTCCAAAAAGCATGAATCCTTTGAAAACTAAATATATTGGATACTTTTTCTAGTATCCAAATGTGATATTTTGATAGATGCCAAAATCAGTTGTGATGAGCTTAAAATCTTTAAAAGTCATTTAAGGATGAGAAAGAAGGCTTAAATTTTCAAAATCAACCCTATTTTATGCATTTCAAACTTTTTGGGACTTTGATCTTTTCAGATATTTCAATGGGTCTATGTTATCTTTGGTTAGCATCTATGTTACTTAATATCAAGAATGGCTTAAAGACTTTTAATATCTACTTTAAATTACCCTTTTGCAAGGTTTTCACATTAGAGCTATATTCATTTTCTCTTTTTTTTTTTCCTTCATTTTCTTTTTTGATTATTACACCATGCACTCAAGAATTCAAATTTATCCAAAATGAAAGAACAGCCTAATTGAGTAATTAAAGAATAAAAGAAGACAAAAAAGGGTTAATAGGTTTTATATCCATTTCTTAAAGAGAAGCTCTTCAATTTTAAGTATCTATGCTTAATTCAATATGGACTTTTCTTGAAATGTAAAGTGTGGCCAAGGTTTAGGGTTCTTAAAGAAAGGGATAGATAGGCCCAAAACAAGTGGTTAAGGATAATTAAACCAATGATCATTTTTTTCATTTAAAGGATTCACTTTTGGATATTTGTCAGTTCACTTTCCCATGCTTTTTACTCAATCATTCATTTCTTCTTCTTTTCCTTTTGTTTTGTTCTTCTTTTTCTTTTTCATTTCTTTTATTTTCTTTCCCATTTCTCATTTTTCTTATTCTTTCACTTATTCTTTTTCTTTGCTTTTTTTTTTTAAGTGGATTCAAAACTTTCGAAAACCTTTTATTAATCTTTTGCTTTCAATATATAAGGCTTTTTTTTTATGTTACATTCTTAACCCCTAGATGCATCACTTTTTGCCTTCTAGTAAAGAGTGATCTTTAGTCAAAATTTATTTTTAGAAAAAAATTATTAGACTTAAAGGGATAATGGAGGATAAATTTCTATATTTTATGAAGAAGTGATGAAAGATGACTAATTTTCATCTTTAGCATAGTTAATTTTGAGCAGCAATTCTTATCAGAAGAAAAGGTTTAAAGAAAGATTTTTGTTTCAAAATTCTTTATCTAACATTTCCTTGGATTTTAACTCTCTTTCGACTTTTTGATTTTCTCTTTGTGGTCTTTTTATTGAATCTTTTTATTTTTTATTTTTTTTATTCATTCAAATGTCTTGAGTGTATGATGTCATAATAAAAAAATTTTCTTTCTTTATCCTTTTTTTCTTCTTTTCATTTCATTTTTTTTTGTTTTTTTTCTTTTTACATGTTCGACCACCACCATTCAAGAAAGATGCTTCATAAACAAACTATCATTAATGAAGGTTATTGTGAAAACAAGGGTCATATGGAATGCACTAGTTCAAAATGTTAAAGAGTTTATGTTACTTCACAAAAGGAACAGGTTATTGTCTAAAGGATAATGAGGTCTTTCTTTTTGGTCAATATACCCCAAGACATTGTATAAAGACAATTTTGAAGTGAAAAATTAAGAGACTAGTATGCTTGCGATCATTTAAAAAGATTTGGGTGGCTTCAATCTTGAAAATTTTTAAAGCTACAACATAACCTTGATACATCAAATCATCATATCCAAATTCTTTAAAATGTCATGTTTACCTGATCTTTTAGGAATCTTAAATCTTTCTTCTTTTCTTTTTGTTTTGAAATTGGCTATCTTATTGTTTATTACTTAGAAAAAGATGATATTGATATCACAATATTTTCAGGCGAAGGCAAGATTCATAAATTCAAGTTCACGTCTTCAAAAAAGTTATCGTTAATGAATGGAAACATGATTGCTACTTTTCATATAGAGCCTACAAGTGTATAAATCAAATAATAAAGTGGAGTATTCTAGTATTGTCTCTTTAAAGATTATGATATATAATGTTGGGTTGCTCACAAGTACAAAAAGCAAAGCCCTAATGGCTTATAGCTAAATAAATAGAAATTTAAGGTTTGGGGTTATAGGGATCAAGTAAAGATTAAAGATGATGTATAGGCAAGGTTTTTAACTTTATCAACTGTCATTGGGGAAGTAAAAGGCTAATGCCAAAAACTAGATCTAATAAAATAAAGATTAAAAGATTGTAACGTAAAGAAAATGGAACAGAGTGAATGCTTGTAAAGAATATAACAATTGCATGAAAAAAAATAAAAAACAAGATCATAAATGTAAGCCGAATCTTGCAAAAAAAAAAAAGAAATTTTCTTTTCTTATGGGTTTTTAGTGGATCAAATCTTGTTTTTCTTTTCTTATTTGAAAGCTTGTAAATAAGAAAAGAAAGATCTTGGAAATAATGTTTCTTGAATTAAAAAATTTAAAGAAAATAAAAACTTTGTGGTTATTGACAAATCTCACCTAAAATAATAGCTCGCTTAAAGAACTAAAGAACCAAAGAAAAGAGAGAAAAGAGGAAAAGTGATGGATGATGAAAATAAGTGAATGGCTTTCCTATTTATAGTAAAGGGTTCAGCCAAGGGGGATGGGCTTCACAAATATTTGATTTCAATTCAAATACAATGGGATAAGCTTGGTCTTGATCTTTAAAGTTTTATGATCGAATGAGACTCTCCATGCTTAAGTGTTCTTGGTCGAATGGGTTTTTAGTGGATCAATCTTAGCCCTTACTTGCATCTTGATCAGATATTGGATAATCAGCTTCATTGGATTCAGCTAAGGCTTAGAGTTTCAAAAGCAAATGGATTTTTATCCAAGTCTTGAATTTCAAATGAAAAAAATCCTACTATAAATGAATTTCTTCAAGGCTAAGCAACAAACTTCATGGTTAGCTTCAAACTCATCTTGGTCGAATACATCTAGATCAATTGTGAAAAAATACGTGGTAGCTCATTTGAAATTGCTTTGGCAGAATGGATTAAGCTTGTAGAGTGCAAGATTTTGCAACTAGTTCTTCTTCCTTACATGGTAGAATATGATAGAGTTCTTATGCAACTTATTTTCTTCATGGCTAAACAAAGAAGGCATGTTTGGCTCAAAATTCTATCTTAGCCTAATGTAATGGATTCCAAGTGAGATTTAAATTGCATGTGTATGGATCAAGGTGGGTGGCATTGAACTTTCGTAATTGGGCCGAACATCTCCCTTATATGCTTGCACCCTTACATGCATGGCTTGATGAAATGAAGTCTTAAGCTTGAAAAACATAAAATCATGAAAATAACATGAAATGCACTAAAAGTCATCCAAAATTTTAAATTTTAATATCATTTTAACATGTAAAAAAAATACATATTTTGGTGCTATCACCCCCCAAACTTAAACCTTTACTTATCCTCAAGCAAAACCTCAAATTAACATTACTAAAAAACAATATAAATATTCTCAAAGTCAAAAATCATACAGAACTCCTATCATGTACTATTGCATAATACAAAGTTAAGAATAAACATAGTCATAATAATTTCTTTCAAAAGTAAGCTTTCAATATCTTATACTATTCACAGATACAAATCTACTCAACTTTTAATTCATCCATATAACTCAAGTAATCAAAATGTAAAATACTTCTTCACATTTAATTTAAAGATAGAATAGACTCAGATGTTCACTTTCCCCATCCCTCTCCACTAATGTTAGACATACATATTTAACTCAAGATCAAAAGGTCTTTTAGGCTTGTATTGTAAGGCTTGGGTCAAGGTAGGAAAAAAAATTTTTTAGGCTAAAAAACCCTAAGCTTATTTTCTTTCAACTTCTTAAACTTTGAACAAGTTAGAGCTTTTTTTTAAACTTGACTTGTGAGGCATCATTTTATTCTTTTGTATTTTTGGTATTTTTTTATGGTTAGCTATTTTTGGTTTATAAACTTTGCTTTTCATGCTTTGCCATTTTCTTTTTTCTTTTATTCTTTCCTTGCACCTTACTTTCTCTCAAAATTATAAACGTGTCCATAAACAAGCAAACACAATGGGTTAGGATAATAATAATAATAATAATAATAATAATAATAATAATAAAAGAAAAGGCTTATTGGCTTGTGGCTAAAATAAACAAAAAAATGGGATATAATGTAAAAGGCTCAAAATAAGGGTACTAAGGATGCATTATCATATGGTGGGCTTGGAAAAAACTCAAATGGTCCAAAGAATTGCCTAGATAATCTCTTGAGTCAAATATAATCTAGGATTTTACCTTAAGAGTTGAGTAGGTAAATTCTATAGTAGTTATTCAAATCTTTAAATTTGATGCAAATCTATAACTTATAATATTTTACAAAAATCACAACATTTCATATAAAGATAAGAGAAGCATATGCATGATAATCATATCCAAATAAAAGCATGCTTAAAAATTCTTTTCAAGTTCCACTATATACACACTTAAACTCCATATCATACTTTAATCATTTTTGAAGAATATGTGTAATTTCAACTAAGTGAACATCATAATGAAATTTAGCATGTCAATTTGGTTTGAAAGCAAAAATAGGTTAAAATTTTAGAAAGTTTGCTTTCTTCCCCCACACTTAAATGGAACAATATCTCAAAAGCACAAAAGAAAAAAAAAATACTCCTTACATTTTTTTTCAAGGTTGAATCTCTATTATGAGGCATCTTTTTTACTTATCTTTATCCCCAAAAACAAAACATCTAAATCAAAAGCATTAAAAACATACCTATCCTAATAAAAAAAAAATCATAAAACTCGTAACCATTAAAGTAAAACCTAGGTTACCTTCCAAGCAGTTCCAATTTTGGTTAAGCTTGACTATTCCTATATCTATAAAGAATTAGCTTGCCCTTTTGGAGGGAGCTTACCTTGTTTCTTCATTCTTTACGGAATGACATAAACAAACTTTGTTTGAAGAGGTGGACTAGCTTTCCTTATAGGGATCACATAAATTGAACTAGAGTTTCTTGAGGGGTAGACATGGTTGAAGCTAGGGGTTACTAAGTGTTTTAGAGGGTTAGGAGGTTTATCTATTAGGCTAAACTCTTTCAGGGTTTCCTTGACTTTGATTGCACTAACACCTTTTTCATCTCTTAGTACACCATACCTTGTAGATACAAACTACAACTTATTATTTTTAAATCTAAGGGTAAGGCTAGCATCAGACACATTTATTAGGGCCTTGGCAATAACTAGGAAATGTCTTTCTAATAGTAATGGAGCTTCATTATCCTTTGTCTAAGATAACAAAATCCATAGGGAAAGCATATTTTCTAACTTTTACTAGAACATTCTTTAACATCTTTTATAGTAACTTAGCATATTGATTAGCAAATTTAATATTAAACTGGACAAGCTTCAGCTTTCCACAACCTAGCTATCCAAAAATATTCATAGGCATGAGATTTATACTTGAACTAAGATCATAGATAGCATTAAAGAATTTTAACTTTCCATTTTTGCAAGGTATAGTAAACTCCTTGGATCTTTTTGGTTTTTAGGTAAAAGTTGCTGAAGTTTAGGACCGTAATATTTTAAGAACATGACTTCTTTTAATTTTTTAAACAACTTCTTTTGAATAAACCTTGTGATAGGTGGTGCTACGTTAAAACACTACCATATATTCTAGTAGTCATCCTTGGCCTTGGTTGAACTTCTTCTTAAACCTTTTATTCTTTTTGAATTGCCCATTCTTTTTTATCATTTTGAATAGGCTCACTTTGGACTATCTCTTCAAGTTTAGACTGAATGCTCTCTAGTAGTGCTCTTCTTACTTGTAACAACATTTACCCTTTTTTAAAAGACCCTTTAATGTACTCTTCTGGATTTTCTTCATAATCCATTTTAGCATTCTTTTTTTTCAGGATCTTTTTTATAAGTTTTAATGTCTTTAAGGATTTCTAATGCCATGAGGTCAAAACCTTTTTGGAAATTCTCTACCAAATCTCAGCAGCTCATTGTCCTCCAAAATATCATCATTTCTTATAAAATCTACTTTAGGTTATCTTATAAAGCTGGGTAAGTTTACTACTATGGGTTTATCATCTTCTTTATTAGAATCATCCATTCTAACATCTCTTAAAGAATAGATTACATTACATCCCCTCTTGTCTTACCTTTTTGGATTGGTTTTAGTATTGTTAGGTAAGGTACCTACAAGGTAATTTGCTATGGCTTGGGCAAGTTGATCTATTTGGTATTTTTTTTTATTTTTTGTTGATGCATCTTGACTTCGGATATTAGCATTGTTAACTTACATCAACTAGGTCAACATGTCCTCAAAGGTAAGTTTCTTTTCTTGGGGTGGATTGTAATTTAGTGGATTGGGGTGTACTTGTTGTTTTGGTTATTAGTGGGTTAGTGGTTCCAATAAAAGTTTGGGTGTTTTCACCATCCAAGATTATAAGTGTTGCTATAGGGATTGTTGTTAGGATTGGATTGTCAGATGTATTGGACTGGTACTACCCTAAATTGATATCTTTTTAAAGAATGGGGTCCTTCACGTATGTCACATGAGATAAAAGGGCTTTTATAACATTTACAAGGCTGGCTTGGGATTGATTTCCTAAGACTTCAGTTTTTTTTGTAAATGTGGCTAATTAGGAGTTAATTAAAGTAATAACATCAATCGTAAATCAACTAGTAGACTTTTTACTAACATTTATTTTCATGCCCCACTAGTAATTATTAGCAACCATTTCTTCTATGAGCTCATTTACTTTCTTAGGAGTCTTGCTTATTATTGGCCCTTTAGCAGCTGAATTTAAAGTGGTTCTCATAGGTGGTGTGAGACTATTGTACAATATCTGGATTTGGAGCCACTAGGGTAGACCATGATATGGGTATTTTCTTAGCAGCTCTTTGAATTTATCCCATCCATCATATAAAGTTTCGCCATCAACTTAAAGAAAATGGGTGATCTCATTCCTTAACTTGGCAGTTTTTGTTGGTGAGAAAAACTTTGCTAAGAACTTTTGAACCAAGTCATCCTAAGTTATAATTAAACCAGGTGGTAAAAAAGACAACCAACTTTTTACCTTGTCCCTAAGAGAAAGGAAACAATCTTAGTTTAATAGCTTTGTTAGAAACACCATATAGCAAAAAGTGTCACATAATTCAAGAAAGTTAGAAAGGTGGAGATTTGGATCATTGTTTGGTAACTTTCCAAACTACATAGAAGTTTGGACTAGTTGTATGATTGAAGGCTTGATTTCAAAATTGTTGGCTTAAATAGCTAGTCTTCTAATGGATGGTTGAAAACCATTTACATTGGAACTATGTTTTTTGCCCTTTATTGTTTGCATTTGCCATTAGAGTTGGTGTAGGGTGTGTTGATTGTTCTTTTCTTCTTTTGTTTTTAAAGGTTTTTTTAGTTTCTTGATCAATAGGAGCTAAGTCAACACTTTTGGATTTGTGCATGTAAACAAGAAAAAATCAAAGAAAAGTAAAAGAAAAATAATTAAACGAAAGAAAAAAGTTTAGATTATAAAAGCTTAGGAATTCTTTATTGATATTGCAAACACCGCTATAATCTCCAACCAACTTTAAAAACTTAATTGCTGCTTTTCGTATAGAGCCTACAAGTGCACAGACAAGTAATAAAGTGGAGTACTCTAGTATCATCTCCTTAGTGATTATAGAATATAATGTTCATAAGTACCAAAAGCACATGGTTTATATCTAAACAAAAGAAAATTTAAGGTTTTGGGTTAAAACGATCAAGTAAAGATTAAAAGAGATGTGTAGGTAGGATTCTTAACTTCACAAATTGTCACTTGAGAAATAAAAGACTAATGCA
Source organism: Durio zibethinus (assembly GCF_002303985.1). Next base: position 8,425,201 of record NW_019167960.1, on the reverse strand, counting down.
AAAAGCTAGATCTAATAAAACAAAGATTAAAATATTACGAAGTAAAGAAAATGGAATAGGTCGAATGCTTGTAAAGAAAATAAAGATTGCATCAAAAGAATTTAAAGAATAAGAAAATCAATGTAGGTCGAATCTTACAAAGAAAATAAAGAAAATTTTGATTGATCTTGGAAAATAATGCTTGTCGAATTTAAAGAAAAGAAAAACAACATTTGTAAACTTGTAAACAAGAAAAGAAAGATCTTAGAAATAATATTTCTTGAATTAAAGAATTTAAAGAAAACAAAAGCTTTGTGGTTATTGGCAAATCTGTCACTTAAGCTAATAACTTACCTAAAGAACTAAAAAAAGAGAAAATAGGAGAAAAGTGAGGGATGATGAAAATGAGTGAATGGCTTATCTATTTATAGTGGAGGGTTTGGCCATGAAGGATAGGCTTCACAAGTGTTTAATTTCTATTCAAATACAATTGGATGAGCTTAATCTTGATCTTTGAAGCTTCATGGCTGAATGAGACTCTCTATGCTTAAGTGTTTTTGGTCGAATAGATTCTTGGTGGATCAATATTGGCTTTTAATTGCATCTTGATCAAATTTTAGATAATCTCTTTCATTGGATTCGGCTAAGGCTTAAAGTTTCAAGAGCAAATGGATTTTTATCTAAATCTTGAATTTCAAATGGATAAAATTTTACTCTAAATTAATTTCTTCAAGGCTAAGCAACAAATTTCATGGTTAACTTAAAACACATCTTGGTCGAATGCACCTAGCCCTCATTGTGAAAAAATATATGGTAACTCATTTGAAATTGCATTAGCTAAATGGATTGAGCTTGTAGAGTCCATGATCTTGTAACTTGTTCTTCTTCTTTGCAAGTTTGAATATGATAGAGTCTTTGTGCAACTTATTTATTCATGGCTAAGAAAGAAGGCATGTTTGGCTCAAAATTCTAGCTTGGTCGAATATGGATGGATTCCAAGTGAGATTTAAATTGCATGTGTGGATCAAGGTGGGTGGTGTTGAGCTTTCATAATTGGGTCGAATATCTTCCTTGTTGTATGCATGGCTTGCTTGAAATGAAGTCTTGAGCTTAAAAAACCTAAAATCATGAAAATAACATGAAAAGCACTAAAAATCATCTAAAATTTTATATTTTAGCAACATCTTGACATGTAAAACTATATATATTTTGGTGCTATCAAATCATTTGTTTTGGAAAATATGTAAAGGTATTTGGTGAGTTTATTTCTAATAATGATCACCAACTCTTTTGAGACTCCTTTCACCTTTTATTACAAACAAAAACTCTTTTTTTTTCTTTTTCTTTTGTCTTCTCTCTTCATTTTTCAAGGCAGTTTCTTTTCTATTTATTTTTTTTATTTTTTTAAAAATTATTTATATGAGGCTTTATTCATATCCATTAATCAAAATCTTATAAAAATCAATTAAACATTTAATCCTTTAAGAATAAATAGAAAGATAATATTAAAGGAGACATATGTAAAAGAAAATAACTATTCAAGTTGATGAAAATGGAGATACCATGAAAATGCATCATACGTAAAAAAAAAAAATCAAAGTAACCCTTAACAAAAATTCAAGAAAGTCATTCCCAATCAACTTTGGCTTATCTTAAAATTACCTTTATACACTTTGGTTCAAATTTGACATCCAACCTCTTTTGCTTATCAAAAGTTATTGAGTCTATTCTGATCAGACTTTGAATCTTATGCTTGAACATAGGGTAAATTTCTATGGAATAACCTATGTTTCCATTATGGTAATCACATGCAGCATTGACATCATACCATTTGGGATAGGAGGTTTCAATTGTTCCAAATGAACAAATGATACCAAATGACTTTATTTGAGTTTTGGGAATAACTCAGCATATGACATAGGAATCAGGTTAATATGACTTTTTTCTTGGTGAACTTGAGCTTTCCTGTAACCACTTGTCTGGTTATTGGACCTTGAGACTAGTCTAGTGGTGGGTGGAATAATTGGGGTTTGAAACATAGGATTAAAAGTTGATGTAAGTATTGGTTGATAGGGGTATGGTATTTGAGACACTTAATTAGTCGAAGGATAATAGAAGGAATGGGTCGGTATGGGTAAGGGATGAAAGGTTTGGGTGAAAGGCCTCTAATAGTAACTGCATGGGTCTCTAACTTTTTCCTGTTTGAAGGCTAAGGTTTTCTTCGCAATAGAGGCCTCTTGTTAATCAATCTTACCACTCTTGATTGCATTTCAATCATCTCCCTCGATATTGCCACGCTGACAAAGTTTTTTAGGGCATTACCAACCAATTTATCAAAGCAAAGGGCCTTCAGAGTACTCATAAAAAGTACCATAATTTTTTTCTCTATTAACAGCGGTTAGACCTGAGCTGTGATATCTTTCCATTAGTGAGCATATTCTTTGAAAGTCCTAGTAGGCCTTTTCTCTATGTTTTGTAGGGTCAATCTATTTGGCACCATGTCTACCACATGTTTGTATTGTGCTATAAAGGCCTTAGCTAGATTTTGCCAAGAGTGAATTTTACTTTAGTTCTGTTGAACATACCACTTTATTATGGACTCGATGAGATTATCTTGAAAACAATGAATCAACAACTTGTCATTATGAGTATGGCCCATCATTTTCTAACAGTACATAGTGATGTGTATCGAAGGACATTTTGTTATGTTGTACTTCTCAAAGTCTAGAACATTAAAGTTGGTCAGTATGACTAGATTAAGCACTAAACTCAGCTCATTAGCATCAAAATTTCCATACACATCATGCCTTTCGATGGCTTTTAGACTCTTTTCTAGCAAGTCATAGTTGTTTTTCATCTCTGTGTTTTTTACTAGCTCTAGTACCCTTTTCAATTTCTTCCATTCTTTTAGATAATCTAGATTGGGCACAGTGACAAGTTTAAAAGGAGGAGACCCATGTTAATGTTTATTTGAACCGGAGAGGCCTTACAAAAGTGCAAGCATATGGTTGATGACCTGTCAGGGGTGCTTGAGAAACATGGAGATTCTAAATATCAGGGTATTTAAATCTTGATGGATACAATGATTCTTCAACAATTATTTCTTCCCCTACCCCATGTGTTTTCGGAATCCTTTTTCCTTTTGAATGTCCTACCAATATTTGTTTCAATTTTGCAAATTGCCTATTAGTTTTTTGCTACATTCTTGCAACTATTTCCCTTATCTCTTCCTGTGCCTTTTCCACCTTTCCAATCTGATTAGCATTCTTATTCTCCATGACTCTTGAAGATACGCTATCCTTAAACCTTTTATCAATTACCAAAAGTTATAAGCACATGATGTGAATTTTATTGTTGGCCTTAAAAGATAATTCTTTAGCAAATCCTCTAATATTTAGTAAGATTTTTAAAGATATCTTTTTGCTTTGAAACTTTTATGAGAGTATATTTATAATCACCATTCCTTATCTTTAGTTGGCATAAAAACAATGTTCAAATAAATGATGCATAACATGCAGGTCAAATTTTATTATTTTTGTTTGAAAGGAAACCTTTTAAATTCCCTCATATATTTAGGTTGGTTTATTTAAAGGTATTCCTTTGAGTGATATATTGCTTCATCTCTCAAAGTTAGAGCCCAAATTCCTCCTAATTCAATTCTAACGTGTTGATCCTTAACTTCAATTGATCTCTCATTTTTGCCCTTTTAATGCCCATTTCTAAGATATTTTATTTTAGGGGTTTTAACCACAAGTTCATGGCATTATTCTTATAAATGAATGCCACAAAACAAATGCTAATTTGCATCACACAATAACATGTATGAATATGATGCAAAAAAAAATGTCATAAATACAAAAATGCCTAAGATAATGGATTTTCATATGTATAAAGCCTTAAATGATAAAAATTTCATCACTTATGAATGTTATGCAAGAAATGTAATGTTGCATGGGTGGTGGGATATGTTCTCATGAAATGTAATTTATACAATGCATGTTTTACAACATCCAACCATTCATGGATACTTATGCATGAGATGCAATGACATACTTCATGAGTAATAATATGTATACCTATGACTGATGCAACATACTTATATGAGATGCATGCCATATTATATACATAAGATATGTCTACATGAAATGCAATGCTTATGTTATGCAAACCTACTGAGATTAACACTTACCATTAACATGTGCATGATATGGAATGCATATACTATCTATTAAGATGTACATAAGAGGAAATATATGTATTATCTATTAATATTTACATGAAATGGAATGTTTATGCTATCTTGTTATTTTCAACTGCAAAAACATGTGAATGTATGCAAACATGATCAAATGAAATGGAAGGAACAAAATAACCTTGACTCTATTTTTTCATTTTCTAGAAAGGAAAAAATTTAAGAATACACATTTTGTTTATTCTACACAGAATGACTAGGATTCAAAGGTTTTTTTTTTCTTTTATATATGTTTTTATTTTTTTCTTTGGCCAATAAACAAAAAATTTTCCTTTTTTTTATTGAAAAAATTTGTTTTGTTATTTTGGATTTTTTTATCTTTTTTTTTGTTGTATAGTAAAAATAAATTTTATTTTAAAAATTTTTTGAAGATGCGCACTTTGGACAAACATCAAGCGAATTAATTGCATGTTAAAAATTTTTTTTTGAAAGAATGCTTTTTTTTTATTATTCATTTTTTCTTTTTTTTTTTTAATTTTAGTCTTATTCGCACCATTATTACCCCTAAATGCAAATTGTATTAGAGTGTTCTTTCTTATGACTTATTTCATGTTATTTCTAGAGAATAGGTGTGACAAGAATCTATTTACGGTTGACTCCTTTAGTGTTCACTGTATGCTAGGTTGGGAATTGATGCATCTAGAGGTTCTCAAATTATTTCTTACATCATCATCTATCATAAACTAATAAGACACCTCGATCATCACCCATTACAAGTTACGAGTGAAAATGGTTCAATCTAAATGAGAATGTTTCGCTAGCCATTGTGAAGGTTTACACCTTACGAAAGTGTAGTTACTTTACTTCCTCTTAAATATATAGGGTTAGAGTCTAGGTATAAGCTTTGAATGCAATGTGAATGTGAGTGTGTGTGAAAAAACATACAAGCCTTTTACATTTTCCTAAAATACCCCTATCTTAGATACCTAACAATTATTAAAAATAAGACAAATAACAACAATTAAAAATAGATGACATAGTTAAATATACATGAAATACAACACACACACATTTTTTTTGTTTTTGAATTCTTTGAAAACAAGGAAAATTAAAATCAAAACATTTTATTTATTTTTTATCATGACATTTTTATCATGCAAAGAATTTTATCACACATGTAACAAATTAAAATAGTAAGGAAACCATAAAAACAAGAACAATAGCCAAATACCAAACATACATCAATAAACTAATCAAAATTCATGCAAATAATAAGTAAACTAACAATTTAATTATCATAAACATTTTTAGAATTAAGAAAAACATTTAAAGGGAAACAAAAGTAGGTTCGGCCATGGGAAAAGTAAGGTTGGCCGAACCTCCAATGGCTTTAACTGGTGATTTTTGGTTTTTTATTACTTGATCTTTTTGATTTCAATTTGAACTATTATTTAGTTGGATGAATTCTTAAACCAAGCTTGGATGAAAAAAGATGAAAAACTATGGATTTTCTTCACAAAAACAGAAAAATTGAAAGATAAACACCATGAAACAATACGAAAATGCAATGGAATGTAATGAAATACAAAATAAATGCTAGTAAGAATTATACCTCTGCCAAGGCCTCCAAGAATTTTTTTTCTTTTTTTTTTCCTCCATTATTGTTACATGAATCCCAGCTCCTCTCTTTAAATGTCAATTCCCAGCCTCTTTCATGAAAAGTAAATATCTCATTCTAAATGTATGCAAGCCTTTGGATCAAATCTTCATCTAATGGTTATCCTTTCTCCTTTGTTTTGTTTTGCAATGAGCTATCTTTTACCATTGAATCCAGCCTTTCAAGATCATCCCATGGCTCTGAATGTTTAAGGCCAAAGATTACATTTTTAACGCTATTAGAACTAGTTCAAAAGGCCATTCTACCCCCCATTAGAAAAGTTTTCAATTTCTAAGCAATTTTCTTGGAGAAATATGACCCCTTCTTCATTTATATGATTTAAAGTAACAAAAATCCTAAAATATTATGAAATCATGATCTAAAAGTTTTCATGAAAATTCAACCTTTGGAAGGTTAAATTACGAAATTACCTTTAAGAGGTATTTTAGTAATTTAATACCTGTCAAGGTGAAATCAATGATTTTAATGCACCAAAAATCATCAAATAATTTAAAAATATGATTTGGAATGTTTCGCGAAAAACCATCTTCGAGAAGGTCAAATTACAAAAATACTTCTAAAAGATATTTTAGTGATTTCATATATTCTAAGATACAATAAAGGTTTTCAATACATTAAAAATAATCAAATAATATTAAATCATGATCTGAAGCTTTTAGCGAAAATTTAACCTCGAGAAGGTCAATTTATGAAAATACTTTTGAGGTTATTTTAGTAATTTTATATCTTCTAAATGTGATCAAGATTTTTAATACACAAAAAATCATCATGATTTATAAGTTTTCACGAAAATTGAATTTTGAGAAGGTCAAATTATGAAAATACCCCTAAAGGGTATTTTAATAATTTTACTTTTCTTGAAGTACATTCAAGTTTTTCAATGCTTTAAAATCACAAATCCCAATTTCAAACCTTATTAGTCCCATTTGGTTTCGAATTTTGAAAAATTGAACAAAGTTTAACTCGATTTGATTGATTTTTTTGAGAAGGTCAAATTATGAAAATACCCCTAAAGGGTATTTTAATAATTTTACTTTTCTTGAAGTACATTCAAGTTTTTCAATGCTTTAAAATCACAAATCCCAATTTCAAACCCTATTAGTCCCATTTGGTTTCGAATTTTGAAAAATTGAACAAAGTTTAACTCGATTTGATTGATTTTGACCAATTTTGATCAAATTTGACTTTGTTTGACTAGATTGAATCAAACTTGACCCTAAGGTATTTTGGGTTAGATTAGTTCCAAATCGATTTTGAGAACTTGTCAAAATTTGAGAAATATTAGATTTGAACTGGGTCAAATTTTAAGAGCTTCATAACTGGCCAAAATTTACTCAAACAAAATTAGGTGTCTACATATGGAAGTTCTTATGGAGCATTGGTGTCATAACATATAGATTTGTGAAGTTATTGCTAGACACAACTTAAAAAGTCACCATCGATATTTTTTTGTTTAGGTGCAATTAGCCACCTAATTAAATCTGTCTCCTTTTAAAGAAATATACCAAGTTTGACTCATGTATCTTTAAAAGGTGTGTTCTAATAAACAAATCAAGATTAGATTTGAAAGTACGGTTGCGTGTATAGAAGTTTATAGCATTCTCACAATACCCATCCAAAAAATGTTGCTAGTTGATTTCATGTTATCCAACCTTTTAAAACATATTTGTATTTTTACCATGTAAATTTAAGATTGAAAATTAATCTTGAAATTACTCCATTAATTTGGTAACAAATTAAGAAAATTTCCTTACCTCAGGAGTATTCATAGAGATTAATGTTCCACCATGAAGAGGCTTTTATCATTGGATTCATTTATATTTTTAAATAATTAATTATTTTTAAAATCAATAAAATCTTCTAATAGTTTGGTAAGATTTTATTTCAAGACACATCCTCCAATAATTTAGTAGTATTTTTATTCAAAAAATTATTTATGAATTTGTTTAAAAAATCATTAAATCTTCTAATAGCTTAGTAAGATTTAACTAGGATATTTAAACCTCTAATAGTTTAGTAAGATTAATTTTTTTTTTAAAAAAATCATTAAATCTTCTAATAATTTGGTAATATTTAATTTGAAGCACATCTCCTAATAGTTTAGTGGGATTTTTTTAGTTTTTTATAAAAATCATTAAATATTTCAATAATTTGATAAGATTTAATTTAGAAATTTAAATCTCTCAATAATTTGGTAAGATTAAAAAATTTAAATTTTATAAAAATACTTTTGAAAAGATTATGAATTTAATTATTCATGCAAAAAAGTAAGCAATAAAATAAATATAAAGAGAAACTATAGAAATTTTCCAAATGGTAGGGTTAGACCTAAAATGAAATCGAAAAGAATATCTCGACCTGATCCAAATTCAAGCATGGTGAAAAGCTATGAAAGCTTGGCATAATCAATTTAAATCTGGGCTTGGATCTAACTTTAGGCTAGCCAACTTAAATCTAGGTCTAGACCAAGATTTGGGTCAGGCCAAAGATTAATTATTTTGGTTTTTAGGTCAAGTCTTCCAATCTGGGTCAACTTTTTCAAACAAATAAACCCTTTTTATTTTTTTTTTCCTCTTAGCAGACCAAAACTTCAGGTACCAAACAAGTGTCACAGGTCGAGACTCAACCTCCAGGCTTACGCAGCTCTAGGACTTGGGGATGCACTTATCTGACATCCCAGATCAGCTTACCTATCACGATTCACACCCTGTAAGGTATTATCCGTTTTGGCCCCTTCGACCTCACGATTTTATCCCACAAAAGGCACCTCACAAGGAAAGAAATGTGTAGACCCTTATATCCCAAGACCACTCTAGTATATAGCCGATGTAGGATTCATGGTTCCCTTTTAAGATCATGACATAAGAACGTCGTTACCTCCATCGATTGTCATTTGACCACCTGTGCTCACTACTTCTTTTAGCTTCTATTTATTCAAGGCACCGACCACCAGTAACTTTAATCTTAAAAGCAATGGAATGCTTCCATTCCTTCATTATACGATACTACCATTAGTCTTTTACCATTCGGTGACGGCCTATTATTCCTTTTTATTGGTTGTGCCACAGCTTTTATCAACCATGAGAACAATTAAGTCAGCTTAGAGACCTTTCCAAATGTTCTAAAGTTGGTTCAAACCCATGTTGTTAGGTACAACGCTTAAGATTTGGGAGTACTTATCTAAGAGCTACCAGAGTTTCGCATTTTACGCGATTTTCTTGTTAATCTTGGAAGGTTTAATTACCATTTTTGGGGAAATAAAAATTAGTACTAAAGATATAAAATTTTACAGAGGGCAAAATTATGGGCCAAGATGAAATAAGGGATGCTCAGTCAAGGTGAACAATAAAATGGCAATGTCACTTTAACCTCTAGTTTCAAATTGGGAATGGTTTAAGAGAAAAAGAAAAAGCCCTTGTTAAGAGGCTGGTTGGTGTTATTACGAAGGGACTTTGGTGTTGATTTTTTTCTTTTTTCCCTATGTTTGGCAAACCCAGAATGAAACTAGAAAACTATGCTAAAATCATGATTGAAACCTTAACCCTCACTTAGCACTCCATTTTCAAAACTTAACCTAAATTCAAGGCTAATTAAACAAGCTCAAAATCTTGATTAATGGATCCAAAATCTAAAAGCATTAAGTTTCAAAAGTTTCAAAACTCCTGACAAAATGCAATGTTTGCAACTCTCTCTTTATACATTTTTTGTGAAACAAGAATTATGCAAAAATATAAACATCTATTACATCTGGTTGTGACTCAAAATAAAAACTTAGAGATTCTCAATTGAAATAAAAATTTGTAATTTGAAATTCAATGATTCCTAACATGAAATTCAAAGCTTCACAATTTGAAATTTAAAGATTCATAATTAAATTTAAAAGTTCACATTTTGAAATTCAAAGGTTAGCAAGATTTTAAAAATTCGCAAGGTCTCAAAGAACTCAAAGATTTATAAGAATTGAAGATTTGCAAATGAAATTTCAAAATTTTGCCATTCTAAAGACTTGCAATTGCAATTTTTAGAAATCCATATAAAAAATTCTAAACTCACTTACAAAATTCAAATATTCACATTTGAAAGATTTTTGTTAGTGATTCACATCCAAAAAACTTTTAGAGATTCACATCCAAAATTTTAAAGATTTTCATTTGAGAAGTCTTAGAGGCTCAAAGATTTTTATTTAAAAAAAAGTTTACAGATTCATTTCTAAAGTTTCAAAGCTTCTTATTCAAAAAGTATTAGAGATTCATATAAAAAATTCAAAGATACTCATTCGAAAAATTTTTAGAGATTTGCATAAAAGATTTCAAATATTCACATTTGAAAAAGTATCAGAGATTCACATCCAAAATTTTAAAAATTCTGATTAAAAGAACTTTAGAGATTCACATCCAAAATTTTCAAGATTCTTGTTAAAAAAACTATAGGAATTCACATCTAAATTTTCAAAAATTCTCATTCAAAAAACCATAAAGATTCACATCCAAAATCTAAAGTTTCACATTTGAAAATTTTTAGAGATTCACACCCAAAATTTCACATATTTTCATTTGAAAATTTTGGAGATTCACATCTAAAATTTCAGGATTCATGTTCGATAAATTTTAAAAATTCGCATCCAAAATCCAAAGCTTCAGATTTGAAAAATCTTAAAGGTTCCTATCCAAAATTCAAAGATTTACATTTGAAAACTCTAAGATTCACATTTGAAAATTCTTAGAGATTTTGCTCGAAAAACTTACAAATCATTTTTAACATGGAAAAGCTCCTTGAAAATGAAGGCTCTATAACTTTAAAATTTGGAAAAGCTACTTGGAGATTTTGAAGATCATGGCCAGAGGTTTTATATATGTTGTTCAAAGGTCTTATAAATATGCCTATCTTTGAAAAAAGCTTTTTTTAAAAAAGGGCTCTATCATTTTAAAAGTTTGGAATGTTTTACTCATCCAAAAAATCTTATCATAAAAGATCTTTTTTATTTGAGAATTCAAAATTTCATTTTGAAAAAGTTGTTTTACTCATCCAAAAAATCTTATCATAAAAGATCTTCTTTATTTGAGAATTCAAAATGTCATTTTAAAAAAAATTTTCTCATTTGATGATACAAATCTCATGTTGAAAAATTTTCATCATATGAGGATTTAAATCTCATGATGAAAAATTTTCCTCATTTGAAAATTCAAAAGTAAAAAAATTTCTTCCTCCTGAAGTCAAGTTTTGTAAATGATAAATGCCATGATAATAATGCAAATACCTTATAAATGATAAAAATGTGACAATTCAGATTCTTACTAAATGATGCAAATATATTTCCTAAACAACAATGCAAATGTCATACTCTAAATTATGATTCAAATGTTTACCACATGATGCAAATGCATGTTTAAACTATGATACAAATGCATGTCTAAACCATGATGCAAATGAAATTATCAAAATAAAGATTCAAATATTTACCAAAAAATGCAAATGCATGGTCCAAATATTGATGCAAATACAATACTCAAAACAATGATCTATATACTCACCAAATAATACAAACATGGTTCAAACGATAATGCAAATGCAACGTTCAAAATAATCATCTATATACTCATCATATAATATAAATGCATGAATAACAGTGCAAATGCAATATTGAATACAATGATTCTACTTGACCTAGAAAAGTCACTCTTTTTATATTGGTTTCAAAATCATCTTTCTTCTATTTATCATAATGTAACAATTCAAATTTGAATTTTTTTTCAAAACTCACAAAAGAATGCAAGAGTAATTGCCCCAAAAAGGTTGTTAGAACTTCATTTCTATAAAATGTTTATAATCTTATCTCAAACTTATTGAATGACAATAAAAAATTACCCTGCATAATTTATTTTCCATGATTAAGATGAAAATGCATCAAAATTTCATTTTTGTTTCAAAACATGAGATCATATCTCTTGTGAACTAATGATTACTACCTAAAATGAATGTGATGGATCACAACTTAGTCTTTCCAAAAGGACAAATGGTTTGGCACATCATGATCATAATTATAAAATGGGATTTGGCCACTGAATGAAAAAAAGAATATTAATGTCTTCATCTAGGCTTATAAATGAAAATTGTCTTTTAAAGTCCAATTTATTTTTGCATTCTTTTAAGTTCTTAGTATGTGGTATTTTAATAAATGTTAAGACCAACAATAATAGGTTCAAACTTTTAGGTATAAAGAATAACAAGGCTCAAATTTTAAAGAAAATCTTTATAGTGAGATTAATCTCTTTGGGATTTTAAAACATCTTAAAGATCCCTTTATATATTCAAAATGTTTTCCTTTTAGTGCTTCTTGTCTCATCCTTGATGTATGGAAAGTCATAAGTGCTTTCAAAACTTCAATCTTACTTTAGACTGCCTTTACGAGTTTTCATCATAGAGCTTAATTTTTCTTTTTCTCTTTTTTCTTTTTCTTTTTTGTTTGATCATTCCACAATGCATTTAGGTACTCAAAGTTCATTTAAAACCAAATTGATGATTTTTCTAAAAGAAAGTTCTCCAATTTAAATACCCACTTTTGATCAAAATAGACTTTTCAAAAATGTAACCTAAGTCAAGGTTTGAGGTTTTGAAAGAAGGAATAGACAGGCCCAAAATACGTGTTTAAAGGTAATTGAACTAAAGATCATTTTTTTATAAAGACATTTTCCCTCAAAACATGCTTTTTCATCATATTCTTCTTTTTCTTTTCCATTTTCTTTTTTCCTTTTTTTTTGCATACTTTTACCTTTGATACACTAAGTTTAAAATTTTAGGAACTCTTTCTATTTCAAAATTGCCCTTTAATTCTTGGTATTCCTATCCTATGCCATACTTGCCCTTCAATATATATAGTGATCCTTGGTTATGGTTTATTTAGAAAAGAAAATTCAATTGGCTTAAAAGGATAACAAATGGACAAATTTTCTTTTTGTTAAATGGAAAATGAAAGATGCCCATTTATCATTAAAATGTGGAAATTTTCATTAAAGAATGATTTTTAGGAAAAGGTTTTCTTTATAATCATTTGAATACTTCCAAAGCATCAAGTTACAATCAACTTCTCTCTTTTTTGTTTTTTCACTTTTTTTTTTGCAACTCATACTCAAATGCATTTTTTTAACTTACTACTCAAGTGATACCTAATGTAATAATCTTCTTTTTCATAATCCATTCAGATGTTCATCAGTTAGAATGATTAAAAGAACATTTAGAACATTAATTAATTTAGTTTTTCAATAAATTTGCCTTTAGATGAGGGTGAAAGACCACTTGCTAAAGGGCTAGAAAGATAGAAGAATGTTGCACAAATCAAGACATTGAACAGATTGAGAAAAGATGGCTTTATGAGAATTTGGGATTTGTGGAGGAATCTAGGTGGTGAAATGTTTGAAATAGCCTTCACATTTATTAAATCACCAAAATCTAGAAAGCTTAGAAAAGTACCATATATATTAACAAATTTGCAAATTAATCAACCATCTTATTGCTTATAGACCAAATGAAGATTAATAACCTTTTAAGTTCATCATAGTCACGTGAGGGTAAGGTTTGTGAAACTTTTATCCTTAGGGATTCTCAAGGTTTTAAATGAATCATGAAATGTTTAGTGAGTAGCTTAAGATGCTCATTCTCAACATTAATTATTAAATTTCTTGAAAATTTTCATATGCATTTGGAAAATTAGTTATGCAATAATTCAAACAATCAAATTGAAGAATTAAAAACTTATTACAAACTTATAAAATTATCCCATGATCAATACATTAAGAAAAATCAACCTATACTAAAACAATTTTTCACTGTTCAAAAAGCTCTTGGGTTAAGGTTCCACTATTGATGAGACTTTAATTTTCTCTTTCAATTGCCTGTATCTCTCAATTGAGTGTCTAATTACCCTTATATAATAATCATATTCACTACTTGGATCATAACTTTTCGCTGATGGATTTGGAGTTGTTTTCAAAGGTACAAAGGTAAGGTATCGGTGCTTTACTAGTAGAGGCAAAAGATCAGGAATTGGAATTGATTTTTTCATGATTGTTTTTTAAACTTTTTTGATGACTCATTAATTAAGAAAGAAATTCGGGATAAGGACTTATATGAAAACCTAACTATTGGACTAGTTGATGAAGATAAGGATTATGGGTATGGATATTTATGGTATGGTAGTAAAAGCTTGTACATAAAATAAGAATGGCATGGGATAAAGCCTCCAACCTATTTCTTTTTGTAAATCATGGCTTGAGCATTTTTTCCCTCTTGATGTACTAATTTTCTTTACAATAGCTGTATCATCACTTTTAAGCTTTCCACTTTTAATGGAAATCTTTATTATGTCCCCAAATATAAACTTGTTGGCAAAATTTTTAGTTGCATTTTTTATCATTGTTTCATAGTATGGAGCTTTAAGAGTGTTGTTAAGCAAAATTGTAGTTTTTTTTCTGTTAGAGATGGTTGAACTTGAGCAGTGATGTCTCTCTATCTCTGGGCATATTCCTTAAAGCTTTTAACATCTTTATTCTCTATGCTTTTAAAAGACAATCGATCTAGGCCAACTTTATGATGTATTTATATTGGGTAACAAATGCCCTAATTAGTTCTTTCCACAAAGTGATGTGAGTTCTATCCAACTGAACATATCACTTACAAGTAGACCTTGTAAGATTGTTTTGGAATACATAAGTCAAGAGCTTGTCATCATGTATATGAGTAGCCATCTTTTGGCAATACATAGTGACATGAGTTAGCAAACATTTAGTCCCATCATACCTTTTAAATTCTATAACCTTGAACTTAAGTGGAATAACCATATCTGGCACCAAACAAAGTTCTGTTGCATCCATAAATCCATAAAAAAAATATTCTTTTGATAGTTGAAAGCCTCTCTTCTATGAGATCCATATTCTTTTGGGAACATGAATATTCTATTACTTTAAATGAACTTTTTTTCAACTTTTATGGCTATTCAGGATCATCAATAACTTAGATTGGATCTAATTTCTCTTCACCCAAAACATGAGCATTATACCCTTAGAACTATCTTTATGCAAATGTTGAAGGTATTTCAAGATAAGAGTATGCCATAAAAAGTGGTGCTTATTATGATTGTACCCCTTGGGATCTTTGGCCTTGATATGGACCAAACCTGAAAAGGTGTAAGGGTTCTTCAATGCTTAGAATGTGAGCTTCTTTCCACCTTTTTCCTTTTATCCAAAAATTTCAGCATTTCCATTATCTAAGCCAAATCTCATCTTATTTCATCTTAAGCCTTTTTAACATTCTCAATTTGACTATATTATTCTGGTTCTATGGGTGTTACACAAATGGCAAGTAGATTGCCTTGAAACCTTTAATGATCAGGCTTTTGAACCTTTATTACCATAATTAAGAACTAAGACTACAAATTTATACAAAAAGAAAAAAGTTTTTATGTGAATAAATTGATGCATGTATTTAATGCTATCACATTATATGAAAAAACTTTAACAAAAATTGATAACTGTTTTGACAAGAATATCTAAATAACCTTCTTTAGCAATCCTATAATCAATAATCTGGTCCTATATTTCAGCTTCAAGATCATGGTACTACCATCGATAAGTTATTCAACGATTATGATTATGTGATGAACTCTTAGCAATCTTAGACTCTTTCATTCTCAAACTCAACATGTCAGCTTTAATTAAACCCTACACTTTATGTTTGAAAATAAGCCAATTTTTAGTTGAATGGCCCATATTCCTAGAATGATAATCAGTTCGAGCATCCATATCATATCATTTGTTATAATGAAGTTTTAGTGGCTCTAGAGCAACTACTGTGATTAAATGGTTTTTAAAGGGTTGTGGAAATAGCTTAGTGTAAGTTATATGGATTAGGTCAATAATGGCTCTCTCTTTTTTTTCACTAGATGATTTTTTAGGTTGAATAATTGTTTAACTTATAGGTGTGTGTATTGGAGTAGAATTAAGAGTATATCTCAAGGTTCATTAGGAAACTTGGTTGCTGGTTGGGCTGATAAGCACTAAGATTTTGGAAAATGTTGTTCATAGTTAAGAAATAGTATGGGTTTTGGGCCAATCTGTAGGGGTTGAATAGAAGTAGGTTTTGTTTGGGATGCTAAAAAAGGTTGTTGATGAGTAATCTTATAGGGATAAGGATTTGGGTATAAACTAATATATAGAGAAAACCTTATTTTTTTGGCTTTTTTTTTCTAACTTGGTCTTTTCTTAAGCATCAGATACACTAGTATGACTTGTACAATCATAAATGAAATAATCTATGAGAGACTTTTTAATCTTAATACAGAGGTTACTTAATGCATAAACGAATTGGAAGTGATAATGACTCTTAAGAATAGCCCATTTTAAGATTTTCAACCATTTCCATCAAGTTGGTAATTTGCATTTTTACTTATCATAGGTCATGTCTTTATTCTTCTTGGTTGAGTTCTAACGCCTAGATCAAAGCTTTTAATTGATCTTCCATGTATTCTAAATTGCTGCCTCAGATAATGTAAAAGACTTCTATATTATATGATGAATGCATTACATGAATGATGATGATCTATAAATGAGTAAGAAGCATGAAATGAATGTAAAATAAATAAATAAATAAATAAATAAAATAATAATTGTAATTCTATTGATGTGAACATGATTTAGACAATAAAAAAATAAAACAAGTTAATGCATAATATAAGTATATACAAAAAGGCATGCAACATAATTTTGGGTTATTTCTACAAAGGGAATGACATATCTCTACTTACAGATAAGGTCTCCTAGGGTTTAATATATGAGTGATTTGGATTTACAATTTAAAGGTTCCTAAATTGTTCCTTATATCATTATCCATGATAGACTAGTAAGATACCCAATCTTAACCCATCATAGGCTACTAGCAAAAATGGTTCAATTTCAATGGGAGTATTTTGTTAGCCCATGTGAAGACATGAAATCTCACGAAAGCATATGTATGTTACTTATTTCTAAGGGATAGAGTGCAGGTGTAGAACTCATATTATGTATATGTATATAAATGATAGAGTATTAAGCACTTGAAAATAAAAATCTATAAAGAAAAATTTAGAATTTATTAAGTTAGGCTTAAATAACACAAATTCATTTACTGACTTAAATCTTGGCATATCCCAAATGGAATCATCAAACCTCATAACAAATAAATCTGTGAACCTATTGCTAGATACAATTTTAGAAGTCACTAAAATATTTTTTGTTTAGATGTGATTAGCCACCTAATTGAACCTATCCCTTTTTAAAGAGATGTCCAAACTTGACTTGGCATCTTTAAATGGTTGATTATAGCCTATGAAACCAAGACTAGGTCTGGGAGTATGGTTACGCGTGAGGAAGATTATAACACCTTTACAATGCTCTTCAAAAAATGATATTAGTTGATTTTGTGTTATCCATACCTTAAAATATATTTGTACTTTTACTTACTAAATTTAATACTAAAAATTAATTTTAAAATTACTCCAATAATTTAGTAGTAAATTAAGAAAATTTTTTCACCTCAAGAGTATTCATGGAGACTAGTGTTCCACTTTGAAAAAGCTCCTTCATCAGGTTCATTAATATTTCCAAATAATTAATTATTTTTAAAATCAATAAAATCTTCTAATAGGTTCATAAGATTTTATTTCGAGGCACATCCTCCAATAGTTTGGTAGGATTTTTATTCAAAAATTTATTTATGAATTTGTTTAAAAAAATCATTAAATCTTCCAATTGTTTGGTAAGATTAAATTTTGATATTTAAAATTTTCAATAGTTTGGTAGAATTGAAATTTTTATTTTATTTTTTATAAAAATCATCAAATCCTTCAATAGTATGATAAGATTTAATTTGAGGTATATCCACCAATAGTTTGGTGGAATTTTTAATTTTCTTTATAAAAATTATTAAATCTTCTAATATTTTGATAAGATTTAATTTAGAAATTTAAATTCTCAAATAGTTTGATATGATTAAAAAATATTTAAATTTTAAAAATAAATATTTATGAAAACATTATGAATTTGCAAAGAAGTAAGTAATAAAAAATATAAAAAGACAAACTATAGAAATCAAATAAATGGGTTGCGCTAGACCTAAATGAAATCCAAAAGAATATTTATAGATGCTTATCATAACGTATCGATCCAAAAACTCAATTACTAGATGTAAACATTTTTTAAAATAAAAAGATAGCGAGTCGTCATTAATCTTTTTTTTTTTAGTGTGATTGACTACTTAAAAATTTTATTTTTTTAATAAAATAGTAAAACGAGTTTAAAGTTTATTAAAAAGACAATTTTGGTTTATAAAAATAAGATTGGGTTTGGGAGTTAGTTACGTGCGAAAAAGGATTAGTATTCTTACAACACCTATAAAATTAGTATCAATTAATCATGCGTTATCTATAGTTTAGGATAAAAATGATTTTTTTATTTATGATTTAATAAAAATTCCCTTAATTTTGAAGAAAGAAAATCAATTAAAAATATTTATTTAGGAATATTTTGAAAATCTTTAGATCAAAGAAACACATTAAAATTCACTAAAATATAGGCAGAATTCAAAGATAATCCTTTCTATCTAAAATTTACCACATCATCCTTTTAAAAATAAAAATATCATTTTTTGCAAATGATAATTATTGGTAACTTTCCAACATCTAAACAGAGTACCAAAAATTATTTTTCTCGAAATGTCATTTTTATTTTATTCTTTTAAAATCCAACTTTTTATGCAAAAAAATGAAGGATGCTATAATTAACCATAAACATCGATAATTAAAATATCTATGTATGTGTAATGAGTTCAAACATTGATCTAAAAATGAATATATGCAAATGTGTCATAAGTGATGATAAGATGCGACTTTAGGATCATGTCTTTAAATATAAAGAGACCATCTATATTCTTTAACCTTTAGTTAGAGTTTGGGTGTAACTATTTATATTTAAGATCTCATTTTTATTTTTATTCTTTTATCTTATCTTATTATTGTTTTGATTAAGAAATTATATGAAAAATCTTAATGAAATAAAATTTTCTAAATACACCATCTTTTAGGTAGCATTTGGGAACACATTACTTCACAAACGGTTTTCATACAACTCCTTAAAACTTTAGGATAGTTTTGAAATTCTTGGAGGATTTAGGTTTCAAGGGTAATTTGGGTTTAGGTTTACATATAATACAAACAATAAAAGCATTTTGGACTTTCACACATATCGATCATGAAAACTAAATTCAATTGTTTTCTCCCTGTTTAATATCGTGGATTGAAGCCATTCAATATGTTGAAAGCCATCCAAAAGTTTAATTTGTATATTTGCCTTTTATATGCAAAAATAGTCCCAAATAGACATAAACGATGACTTTTTCTCCTATATCAACTGTAGAAACCAAGTTCAATCAATCTGACAAGTTTAATATCAAGTATTGAAGCTATCCAAACTGTTAAAATACAACAATAACAACAAATTTGTATTTTTACCTAAATATACGTAAACAATAATTTTTTTCATACATATCATCCGTGTCAACTAAGTTCAAAACTTTTGATAAGTTTAATATCATGTATTGAAACTATCAAAACTATTAAAATAGAACAATAACTGTTAATTTGCATATTTATCTTTTAACAGTAGAAAAAGCTCATTCATTGGAATAAGTTTATTATCATAAGCTTACTATATCTTTTTACTTTCTTGTAAAACTTTTTGATCCACTTGTGTGGCTATATTTTTGTTGCTTTCTGCTACCAATCCCAAGCTGTTCTCTTTCCTATCATAAAAAATAATTGTGTATATGATAGAAATACAAATATTACCAACTTAAAGCATAAAACACTTTCATCATTTCATTCTACTATACAAAGTTATAAACTAGTACCTCTCTTTTTTCTAGAGAACCAAAATCTAACTAATTGTTCATATTGCCACCTAATCACATTACGGGGTAGATTTTCCATCATCGCCTCTACAGTAGTATTTCGATCAAAATACTTATTCTTCAAACTATGCTTATAATCTTTCCATTTCTTTCCCAATGACTTAAGCACAAATGAAGTTGGTATTTCAAGTACAAATCTTGACTGTAATAATACAATGACATAAGTTTGAATAAGTAAAAAAAATGTAAAATAAAAAATGTTTTATATCTAATTAATTATATTAATACCTCAATAAAGTTTAAAGCATTGGCCTTAACTTTTTCTAGAACTTTATGCCATATTTCATAATGAATAGGCAATTTCATTCCATTACGGGCTAGCATGCCTAGAAATCCAGCCAACAGTTGAGCCTCTTCACCAATTGGTTGCCTATCAAAGTTTGTAGACACTATAATACACTCGTTAGGAGGTAGTGCAAACAATTCCTTCAAAGTTGTCCAGCCTCTGGTCCTCCATTGATCATTGTTATCAACTGTAACAAATAAAAAATAAATTTGTAAAATCGTAATACTTTTATCATTATACTCAAATTCTAAAATTGGGGTATATCATACCTGCATTCAAATTTAAAGCATAATCAATTGATGGGATACTATCTAAACCTGGACCTCTCGTATTGCCAGATCCAATATCAGTTAAAGGGTTAGAAATGATAGAGTTAGATCTAACAACATGTTCATTTCCCTCCAAAAGATTCAACCATAAATAATATCTACAGGTGCCACAAATGGTTCTGAACTAATATCTCTGATATGTTTTCCTTTCAACCTACTCTTCCGCATTGTAGCTTACCTACATCATAAAAATGAATATAGAAAAGATATTAGTTTAGAACATATATAAAGACATTGAGAAGTTAAGAAATCAAAACCTACGATATATAAAGAACATATCAATTTAATTAAATCAAAAGATAATGTATGATTTAGAATACAATAATTATATAATAGCGAATGTAACATTAATTACATACAATCATTTACTACATTATGTCTTAAACACTCAAATTTCATGGTTCATAAATGTCTTCAGTAACATCTTTGCGAACCCACTGAGCATAGGTACTAGAGATATTTTCATCCAAGTTTTATTTAGCAAAAGGATAACATTCAGTTCCATGTTCAACATCATCTCTGGTATCTAACCCCATAGCAAATAAGTCTCTAGGTGTGTTTCAAATAACAACAAACCAATCCAATTCTTTGCGATCTTTAGAGTAAAATACTTGTTTGACTTGAGATGCAAAAACATAAGGTTCATCGATGAGTTGTTGTCCAGTGTGAATTAATCGAGAAAAATTCACAAGTGTAAATCCATACTGATCTTTCTTAATACCCCTCACACTATTCACATAAGCCCAATCACACCTCAAAATAAGACAACTTTCCACATGCCATAATAATCCAACTCAATGATATCATTAATCATGCCATAATAGTTAACATTTTCTTCTAAAGGGTTTGTGTCCCTAACACTAGCATAGCTAGTAGTTGATGAAGTCACAACAACTCTTAAATTTTGTGTACTTCTAAATCTCTCATGGGATTTAGTGTGAAATCTAAATCCATTGATGATGAAACCTTTGTATCATTTCACAATTCGGTTCAAACCGTGTGAAAGACACTTTACCTCTTCACTAACAAGCCTTCCACTCCAAAACTATAAAAGTGGAATAAATATATATATGTTATTAATGTTAGTTATACCGTAAGCATTCTATGTAGATTTCTCATAATAAGAAGTATGACATTACTTACAATTGCTCATAACTATACATGAAAGTTGTCAGCGAACAACTTATCAAGCTCTCAAGAGTTTGATCATTGATAATATGTAGGATCTCTTAAATTATTTCTATACTCATTATAAAGCATCATGATAAAGAATTAACAATAAAAAAAATTATGCTTAATGTAATGAATAATTTCCTTGCTAAAAGACTTACGTACAAAATGATTCAATTGAGTCATGATGAAAAAGAACATATCGATGTGCTTGTGCCCAAGATTTATCATCTAACTCCATCAATTCAGCTTTGCCTATTAGTTGTCCAAAACTTTCAAAAAGATAATTGTAGGCAGAGTCTGTCTACTGCATATCAACATTTCTTGATGGTCTATTAAATCTCATTTCAACATCTTCCAAATAACGAGAACAAAATGTCATACACTCTTTTGCTAAATATCCTCCAACAATAGAACCTTCTGGATAGCATTTGTTACGATAATAAGATTTTAACCTCCCCAAAAACCTATAGCATAAAACATTAGTTATATGTTATTTTAAGTAGAGTGGCTTGATCATCAATAAAAATGTAATCAATCTATTAACAAATAATACCTTTCAATAGGATACATCCATTGATAATAAATTAGCCCACTGACTTTTACTTTATATGGAAAGTGGATAACCAAATGCATCATAATAGTGAAGAAGTTTGGAAGGAAGATCTTCTCTAAATAGCATAAAGTAATCGCAGCTCGATCTTAAAGTTTGTCAAGCTCTTCCATATTCATACATTTTTGACATAGAGATTAAATATGTTACTCAATTCAATTACCACAGAAGTGACTTGCTTTGACATTGATGAATGTAAAGCGATTGGAAGTAAGTCTTACATAAAAATGTGATAATCATGTGACTTTAATGAAGAAAGTTTTCATTCTTTTAGATTCACATATCTCGATATATTTAATGCATAGCGATTCGAAACTTTGACATTTTTCAAAACCTTGCAAAACACATCTTTTTCAGCTTTAGAAATCTCAAAACAAGTAATAGACAATCGATATTTACCATTAGGAAGCAACTTTAGATAAAGGTCAGGGTTAATCCCCATATCAACTACGTCAAGTCGACTCTTTAAGTCATCCTTGGATCTTCTATTCATATTGAGAATTATCCCAATAAGATTTTCTCAAACATTCTTCTCTATGTGCATCAAATCAAGGTTATGACATCATAAATTATATTCCCAATAAGGCAACTCAAAAAAGATACTTTTTTTCCATAACTCAAACTCATTGGAGTCATCTGCTTCATTGTCCTCTTAATCACTTTGAAAATCAAGATCACTAACTTCAGTATGAGTATCACCAATTGCGTAATATGAGGCCAGACACCTTCAAAGATGTTCCTCACTCATTCCTTGATAGAGTCATTTTTTCATAAGTGAAATTGATATCTTTTAACTTTGACAAGATATTAGACCCACTAATGGGTAAAGGTGATCTCCTCAACTCTTCAGTTCCATCATAAAGATGTTTTGGAATCTAAATCGATGATTATCATCTAACCATCGATGATTTCCCATATAGCAGAACTTTTTACCATTAGGTAACCACGTCAAACATGTTTGTGCATCACAACATGAACAAGCATAACGACCTTTTGTACTCAAACTAGATAAATTCGCATAAGCAAGAAAATCATTGATAATCCATAATAAAGCAGCACGCATATTGAAGTTCTATTCTTTTGATGCATCATAGGTCTCAACTCTTTCCTATAATTACTTTAACTTTTTAATAAGAGGTTGTAAGTAGATGTCTATATCATTACCCGAACCTTTTTCCCTAAGAATTATCATAGATAATATAAATGACTATTACTTCATAGCAATCCATGGTGAAAAATTATAAGGAATCAATACAACTGACCAAGTACTATAAGAAGTACTAATTATTTTGAACGGGTTGAATCCATCAGATGTTAGTCCAAGGATAACATTTCGAGGATCAGATGCAAAGTCTAGAAACCTAGAATGAAATGATTTTTATGCCAAAAAATCTACAGCATACTTTAATGATCCATCATCCATTCACTTCTTATGATACCACTTCATTAAATTTGTAATTTTGGAAGATATGAAGAGTCGTTAAAGTCTTGATATTAATGGAAAATAGCATAAAACCTTAACAGGCTTTTTTTTACACATACCTCATCGCCATCCTCATTTAACCTTTCATTGGAGTTTTTATCCACCCAACGAGAAATACCACATAAATGACAAGATTCTTGATTTTTTCTATCCCCCCAATACAACATGCAACCATTGGGACAACTATGAATTTTCTCATATTTGAGACCTAAATCCTTGATCATCTTTTTTAATTCTCTACAAGATTCAAGAATTTTTACAAAAGGAAATATTTCTTTCATAAACTTTAATAATAAAATTAGAGAGTTTTTTGTCCATCCACATAAGCATTTCAAGTGAAAAAGACAAACACAGAAAGATAACTTTGAATGCTTCGATCTTTTAAAAAATTTTTTATTCATATCCTCAAGCAACTTATAAAACTTTAATGCTTATCTTCTAGGTTATTGGTCACATACACCTATCCCGGGTTCACCAAATTCATTCATTTCAACATTGGACTGATTAAATCCTTCATTTTAGGGAGAAAGATTATGAAAATATTGGTTATGAATGTCAAAAGCATCTCACAATATGCCTTTAATGTTATATGCTATAAAAGGATCATGTTGGTGTTGGGAAGCCCTTGAAGTTGAAGAAACTCTAGTGGAAGAACTTAATGGTACAGACTCTCCATGAAAATACCAATTAACATATCTTAAAAGAAATCCAATACAAATTAAATGTTTAAAAACAACTTGACGCATTTGCCATTCAATATTAGCACACTTCACACATGGGTATAATATCATATTATCTTCACTTGTATTCTCAAATGCAAAATTAAGAAAATTTTCCACACCATCTCCGTACTATTGACTTAATCTTGACTTTTGCATCTAATTCTTATCCATTTAGTACTTGCTACATTATCAAACCAAATGTATATAAATAATTTATATGAAAACGAACATGTACAATACTTAAGTTTACTATGTTTTAAACAAAAGATAATAACAAGACTAGTACTTACACAAAACAAGAACTCTTTATTGTGAAGTAATTTATCAGCTATTAGATATTATGAATGTTAAAACTCTACTGCTAACATAGACAGTACCCAAAAGTATTTGTAGTTGGGGTTGAAATAAGGTGAAATAATGTGAGTTTTGGAGAAAATTGTTTACACCAAAAAGAAAATCACGAATTGCAAAAGCTAAATGAATAGTCGAATGAAGTAAAAGCTAAAGTAAATAAGTAATAAATAGTCGAAATAGGGTTCTACATGACAATGTTCAAATACTAAAAGCTGAAGAAAAATGAAAGTAAATTATACTTGGTTTGGAAAGAGAAATAGTATAATAATGAAGATAAAGCTTGAAGTTGGTGATTGGATGTGCTAAGTTTAGGAAGATTTTTATTAGACCAGATTATGGAAGGTGCTTACTAAGAAAAATGCCTACAATAATTCCCTTATAAATATTTTTTAAATATATTATAGGCACCTTCAACAGAGTCGTAGTAGAATTATTTGGGATTATTAAAGGCGTTTACGCCACAAAAATACCTTCGTTAATTTCATTTAAATTTTTTACGTATTTATTGAAGGTATTTTTTACATAAAATACCTTCAATAACTCTCTTATTTTTATCTTACAATATCAGTGAAGATGGTTTTCTACAAAAAAAATACCTTCAATAATTTTCTTTTAAAAATTGTTTGGGATTATTAAAGGCATCTTATGTTGAAAACACCTTTAATATTACACAACTTAAATTTTAAAAGGTTATTGAAGGTCTTTATTCTAGAAAATTACCTTGACTAATTCGTTTTATTTTTTGAAGCAATTTATTAAAGGCGTCTTCTAATGCAAAACACCTTCAATATTTCACTACTCAAATTTTAAGACGGATAGTAAAGGCGTTTATTGTAGAAAATCACCTTTACTAAATGCTTTTATTTTATTTTATGTACAAACGCATTGAATAATTTTCAATTAAAATTATTGGTATTATTAATGGCGTCTTTCAGTGAAAAATGCCTTCAATAATCGAGAACTTAAATTTTTTTACGGTTAGTGAAGGTGTTTATTCTAGAAAATACCTTTATTGAATACATTTCATAATTTACATAATTATTAAAGGCATTTTTTATAACAACTACCTTCAATAATTTCTTTTTAAAAATTTTGGGATTATTAAAGGCATCTTCTACTAGAAAACACATTCAATATACCACTATAGTTATAGAATGAGTTTATTTCAGAAAAACGCCTTTAATAATTCATTTTAAGCTTAGTACATAATTACTAAAGGTGTTTGTTAATAACAAATACCTTTAATAATTTTCCTCTAAAAAATTTTAGGATTATTAAAGGCGTTTTCTACTGACAAATATCTTCAATAATTCTTTTTAAATTTTCTACATAAATATTGAATGTGTTTATTAATAATAAACACCTTCAATAATTTCAACAAACACCTTTAGTATTTTTTCTCTAAAAAATTTTAAGATTATTAAAGGCATCTTTTATTGACAAATGCCTTTAATAATTTGTTTTAAATTTTTTACATAAATATTGAATGTGTTTATTAATAATAAATACCTTCAATAATTTTCTTCCAAAATTTGTTAGGATTATTAAAGGCGTCTTCTACTATAAAACACCTTCAATATACAGCTACACAAATTTTAACACAGTTATTGAAAGCATATATTAAAAAAAATGCCTTTAATAATTCCTTTTAAGTTTTTTAGATAATTAGTGAATGCGTTTATATATAACAACCGCCTTCAATAATTTCTTTTAAAAAATTTTTGAGATTATTAAAGGTAACTTTTATTATAAAATGCCTTCAATAATTTGTTATAAAGTTTTGAAGTCCATATTATTGAAGGTGTTTTCTACATAATACGACATCAATAATTCTCTCCATCCTTATCACTAGGTTATCAGTGAAGGTGTTTTTCTACTCAAAACACCTTCAATAAGTTTGACGAACTATCAAAGGCATTTTTTAAAGATAAACGCCTTTAATAATTTCATTGAAAAATTATTTTTTGGATTACTAAAGGCGTCTTTTTGTAAAAAATACCTTTAATAATCTTCAATAAAATTTTAAGGTAATTATTGGAGGCGTTGTTTCCAGAAAACGCCTTTAATGATTAAAAGTTGTGTTATTCAACCAAACCAAACCCTTAAACAATTTCTATTAGACTATTGGTTTCTTTATCCTTATCATCGCCACCAACTTTTAACAAATCAATAGTGCACACCTCTTTTTTTATCGGTAAGTTTTTTTTAGTTTATTGTATTATTTATAATATTCGATAGAGATTTTTTTTTCGGTTCCTTAATATTTACATATGCGTTTATATATTTTCATTAACTTCACCGTAAGCATAGTCATCTAAACACCTTTCTTTGCATGTATGTTGTTTCTATGTAGTACGCCTTAAATATTGTAGATTGCTGAACCTTGTTGTCTAATATTATTTTGCTGAATGGTATTGTATGATATTAGGGGTTTGAATTGTATGCTGAATGATTTTCTGAACCTTATTGTCTGTTATTGTTTTCCCAAATGGTATTGTATGATATTAGGGGCTGAATCATATGTTTAAGGTTTGCTGAAGCTTGTTGTCTGATATTATTTTGCTAAATGGTTTTGTATGATATTGGGAGACTGAATCATATGCTGAATGGTTTGTCGAATGGTGTTTTTGAGTGGTTTGTTGAAGGGTGTGTCTGAGCACATTGTTGATTGGTGTGCTGAATGGTGTTTCTATACGTAGTATGGTATTGGTTGTATTTAATTATGTACCATATTAAATTTAGACAGTCATATTGTATAATTTGTATAATTATGATCAAGATTGTAGGTATTATGGACTCCAAACAACATTATTCTCTTTCTAATAAACATGCACAAGAAACATATGTAGGCCAAAAAAAAAGGAAAGGGGCTCAAATAAACAAATTAAAGTAAATGACACAAAAATTCATGTTGACTTCAATCAAAGTGGGCAGCATGTATCTGAAGGAGTTGCCAAGATAGCTATTCATATTGGAGCTATCGTCCGTCATAGGATTTTAATTATGTACACCGATTGACGATGAGTTCCTGATGATCTAAAGGATGATATATGGCAGTCAGTTATGGTACGTTTATTCAACTATTTCGTAAAATTTGTTGAATGATCATTTAATTGAAATTCAATGTGTTCATACTAATTGTGTTAACTTATTTAGGAATGGTTTGACGTCCCAATTGATTATAAAAATATTGTGTTACAATTTGCTGGGAAAGTATTCAGAGACTATAAAAGCAGATCGACAATTCAATATACTTTATCACTGACTGGTGAAGGTGATGTATTGGCTGTTACACCTGTGGCATATACAGATGTGATAAGTGTTGAAAATTGGAAAAATTTTGTTCAATATCGACTTTTAGAAGATTTTTCAATACGCAAACCCATTACCAAAAAAATTGTTTATAAGTCTTTATGCAATATAGCCTTCGATCTTCATATTTGATTGATGTAATTTCTTTCTTTTGTAAAAAATAAAAGAACACTAATGGGACATTCGGGCCAAACAATAATATCACCATCGAACAGCAAGAAAGGGATAAGCAAATGTGAAGTATGAGCTTGTATGTATTCATACACTTATTTTATACTCATTAATGAATATTTATGAACATTCATTTCATACATTCTGATTCTTTTATTATGATAACTTAATAGGAATCAGCGAGCTCTGGCACAGAAGTTTTCAAATAGGATATCTGAAAACAAGGATATCTACAGAAGGATGGATCCTTTACAAATGAAACAACCAAAGAAATGGCAAAAAAGATTGTATGTATAACTATTTTTTTAATACAATGTATAATTGGCATTGTGGTTGTATGCATTAGTGTATACTAGTTTGTATAGATTTGTTATTACAGCCTATCTTATTATTGTCTTTTAGGATGATTATGCTACTAAAGTCAAATCTGGTGAACTGGCAACCAAGCATGGCGAAGATCTCTTGTCTGTAGCATTAGGCGTTAAAGAAAGGCCTGGTCAAGTTCATGGGGTTAGTAAATTTGTCTTGCCATCAAAGTTTTTTAGTAATCAATAAAAAACCCCGCGAATGAAAAATGCACAATATGAAGTAATCATTGAACAACAACAGCAACAAATTGATGACCATGAGTAATGCCTTAATGAGCAATAGCAAAGACTCGCTCCTTTGGAGTTCATGTTGGCAGCAATATAGCATAACATGCTAGTAGGCCAGTCTGATAGCATCGTCCCTGTAGGAAAAGCTTTTGTTGCAAGTAAAAAAGCAAACCCATCATCTGCTACCACCCAAAAAGTATCATATTGTTTATAATTTTAATATTAATTTGTTTATTATATTGATTAATTTGGTTGTAATACTTATATTTCATTAAATATTGTAGCAGGATGAACTAACAATATGACCTTTGCTCAGGCTTTCATGGATAAGTTATCCAAATATTTGTTGGAGCATTTATCCGGAGGAAACTTCATAACCATTGAGTCTGAGGAAGGGTTATTTGATAAACCATTATTTTCTTTCATTGGTGTGGAGGAGGTTAAAGAATTTTGTAAACTGGATGAATTATCTGCTATTGATATCATTGCTTATATGATGTTAGCTTATAAATACAAATATGCACATTCAATATGTAGTAATCTATATTAGGGTGTAATACTAACTAGCAGTGTTGATTGTTACCATGCAGCTTCTTATATAGAGAGCTCAAGGGAAGATAGTTGACCAATAAATTTAGATTTATTGACGTCAACTTCATTAGTAAGTAGAGTGGCACAGTCGTTTATCGTGCTAATCATGTGATCCAATGCATGAAAAGATTGGCTGATTATTATTTGCTTCCGTATAATGCGTAGTAAGTTATATTCCAACCTTACCCAAATCTGATATGATGTGTAATCTGAGTATATCATTGTTAATATTTTGCAGTCGTCATTGGGTGCTTATTGTGATTGACACCAAATCCTTAACGCCATACTTACTTAATTCATTTAATCCAATGGCAATGCCTAACCCAGATAATCAAACTTTTATAAAGAGGTATTACACTTTATTATATTATATATCTTTTGTTTTTTCATAAGTAATTTAATTTATGTATTAAGTAATTTTTTTCCTTTTTAATTTAGGAAAATATCTGCATTCGATAAGAAGATAAAGAAATTGAAATGGGTGTCATTACCGGTAAATGTGAAATATATTCTTTTATGCTAAGTTTGTGTAAATAAATATTTCCTAAACCCACTTAATTTAATTTTCAAGTACCTTGTCAACCCGAAAATACTGAATGTGGATATTATGTCTTTCATTTTATACGGGAGATAGTGTTATATGATTTTATGACCACACCATTCAAGATTAGTATAAATTTCATAAACTCATTATATCTTCAAAAAAATAAAAAAGTACATTATGTTCTCATTTATTAACATTTACTTCTGATATTTTTTTTAGTGGGAAAGTAAAGAAAGCTTTACGGAAGAGGAACTAGATGAAGTCCATAAAGAATGGTGTGATTATGTATTATCATTTATCAATGTTGATAAACCTTCAGGTTAGACATTGTTGGTTGAATGTAAATATATAAGGAACAAATTGTTATAATGTTTTTAACATGCCTTGTTGAATGGAAACTTTAAGTTTGTACATTGGGGTATTGATTTAATATTATTGTTATACTTAATTTGATTACACTATGTGTACTTAATAAATTATTAAGTACGATTATTTCAGAAAAGTATATTAATATGGCAACATTATCAGTTTTAATTTCGGATGTGTGGTCAATTTATTGAAATACAACAATGTTCATTATGTAAATTCCAAAATGTAATTTGTAGTATCACATATTTAAACCAAATGTTTTCTGGGTATAAACCTACAACTAACTTGACATATACAATATCAAATATGTTTTTTTATGGGATTAATGAAGGCGTTTTTAGCAAGAAAACGCCTTGAATCATCCCTAATAGAAAATTTTGAAGGCATTTTTTTACCAAAACTGCCTTTAATAATCCTTAAAAAATTTATTGTGTGAAATATTAAAGGCGTTTAAGGCAAAAAACGCCTTCAAGAATTCGTTTCGACTTTTTTGTAAGAATTATTAAAGGCATTTTAAAAGAATATCGCTTTCAATAATACCAACTAAAAATTAATCGAATGAATTATTAAGGGCATTTTCTTACAGGTAACACCTTGAATAATCCCTAACAAAATGTTATTGAAGGCTTTTTTGAAAATAATCGCATCAATAATCTGACCAATCAAATTTATCATCTAAAATTTTAAAAGTGTTTTGAGCTAAAAATACCTGTAAGCATCCGTTTCAACTTTTGTCTATGGATTGTTAAGGCGTTTTTGACAAAAACCGCCTTTAATAATCACAAAAAAAATTTATTGATTGGATTATAAAAGGCAAGTTCAGCCATAAATGCTTTCAAGAATTAGCTCTATATTTTTCCTATGGATTATTAAGGGCGTTTCTCTATGAAAAATACTTTTAATATTCTCCGTAAAATTTTTTAAAGCAATTGGTGAAGGTGTTTTTGCCAAGAAAAAGCCTAGAATAATCAATTACAAATAATCTCTGCAAAAACCCAAAAAAGGCTAAAGGGAGGGATCGAACCTACCACCTTATGGTTAACATCCGTACAATCCAAAATTTTTTATATGATATTTATTGAAGGTGCTTTTGAACACAAATGACTTCAATAAGCCTGTGGAATTTTTTGGTCCAATTATTAAAGGCGTTTCTTATAGAAAATGCCTTCAATAATCTCATACAATTTTTTATGAGGGGATTATTGAAGGTTTTGTCTGCCAAAACATGCCTTTAGTAATTCTCTATCAATTTTTTAACTAGATTATTCAAGGCATTTTCTATCAAAAATGCCTTTAGTATTCACTAAAAATTTTAAGGCAAGATTATTCAAGGCGTTTTAGTTGAGAAATACCGCTGATATCAAGTCTTATGTGGCATTTATAAGTAACAATGTCACTATTTAAATATTTAATGGTTTTTTGATAATAAACGCCTTAAGTTTTATAAAAATATAGAAGCTAGCAGCATTTGTAAGTGAAAAGCCACTACAAAACTACCACTAATATGCCATTTTCTTGTAGTGAAGATGGGCTGTTGAGTGGGAAGAACATGCTAAGCCATTGATATTAGAGGTGAGTTAACTCATTCTTAGAGCCTTTTTTTTTTTTTGCCTAGTTCTTTTCACATTTTACTTTTTGTTATTTGATGTTTTCTCAACAAACCAATGTCAAATTGAATTGATATGATCTTTAACCATCTAATAATTGTTCCTTCATTTATGTTAGACATGTAATGATGATTTTTATTCATTTCTTACCCTTTCTTATTGTGCCTAGGTGTATTACCTTTCAACATGCTTTTTTAACAAAAGAATAAAAAAAAGTATTTCCTTTTTTTTCATTTTTATTTGAATAAATGGACTTCAATTTGTTGGTTATATCCAGAAACATGAAATAACCTTAAGTTTCAACTGTCATTTCTTAAAGGTTTTAAAGCGAGCAATCCCAGCCAACTGCCTTATGTGTTAGTTTAAAATCAAAGGTGGGTATGCTTGACATGGTCACTCCATTTTTCCCCGGGAATATTACCATCCATTTGTTAAAAGGAAACATTGTAGATTATAGTCCTAATGGTTCCAAAATGACCGTGAAGTTTGATTTATGGCAACATACATACGACCATGTGATTTGGGTTTCTCATGTTTAAAGGGTTTATGACTGCTTCTACTCCTGAAATCTGCTACGATGAACACGTTAAATTGATATATATACATAGTTGCTAGTGAATTATGGAACATATAACCTATAATGATTATAGTATAATCAATCAATCATAATTTAAAATTGTGTGGAGATTATCAAAATTTTATATCAAACTCACATAAGTGGTAGATTTTTATATAATTTTTTATTGTACTTAGATAATTATAGTATTATAATAAAAAGAATTATAAGTAAAATGTTCTCATAAATTGTTACTCATCATCATTTTCTAATGCTATATTTGGTAAGAATGAAATTTTTTTTAAATCTAATAGTTGGGATTCATAATAACACTTGTTATTATTATTATTATTATTTATATGCTTTAAGATTTGGAGTGCATTATCCACTTCTTTGACCTTTTGCTACTTTATTATACAACCCATTCAGTCTTGAGATTTTGAGGGCATCATTTTCAAAAAAAATAAAAAGACTTTAAGGGCATTCATTCCATAATAAAATACATTTGCAATCTCCTCTAGGGTTTTTTTGCGAAAATTAGTGTAAATTGTGCTTTATATATTATCTTCTAATCCAAGTGAATTGGTAATAAGAGGTATTGTTTGACATTGTAATGGATATTAGCTATTTCATTCTTTTAAAATCCTTGGACAAGGTACGATTCTTTAAGCTAAGTACTATGCTAATAAGTTGGGAAAGAGGTATTTTGGAGATTTATTATTGAATTGTATTTGTTGTTAGTAGTATATAAAAATTACTAGCTTTTTACATGTGTCGTAATGTATCAATTCGAAAATTTGATCGTTAGACGTAAAAATTTTAAAAATTATGGAAAAAAATATGATGAGTTGTCACCAATCTTTTTTAAGGTACAATTGGTCACTCAAAAGTTTATCTTTTTAATAAAACTATAAAAAAACAGGTTTAAAGCTTTATTAAAAATATAGTTTTGGTCTACAAAAACAGAATCAGGTTTAGGAATTAGTTGTGCGTAGGGAAGGATTAGCATCCCGAAAATGACCATAAATTGGTATCAATTAATCATACGATATTTTCAGTGTTGGATAAAATGGTTTTGATCTAAAATTTAATTGTAATTCCATTTGTTTGTAAGAAATAAAATTAGTTTTAAAAAAATCCTTTATTTAGGAATATTATGAAAATCTTCAAATTAAAGAAATACCTTCAAAGTCTCTAACATAGAGGTAGAATTCAAAGATAATCTTTTCATTTAAGATTTATTCTAATATTCCTTCAAAAATAATAAAATAACACTCTTTGTAAATTATAATTATTAATGATTCTTCAACATTTAGGCAAGATACCAACAATTATATTTCACGGAATGCTATTTTAATTTTATTTGTTTAAAACTAAAAATTTTAAAGAAAACTTTTTATGCAGTAAAATAAAAATGAATAGTAATATAATTAATATTAAACATCCATAAATAAAGCAAATTTATATATATGCATTATAAATGAGTACATTAATTAAAAAAACAAAACATATGCAAATGAAGATCAAATGTGAATTTAGAAATTAGATCTTCAAATATAAAAAGACCACTTGGACTCTCTAACTTCTAAGCAGAGTTTTGGGTCTGACCTTTTATATTTAAAATCCTGTCTTATTATTTTTTATTTTTATATTTGTTGTTTTAACAAAACAAAATTTTTTTAAGTTATGGATATGTATGAAAATTCTTAATGAAATAAAATTTCCTAAATACGCCAACATCTAGGTGGTATTCGGGAATAGATTATTTTATAAAAAAGTTTTTAAAAAATTTTCACAAAATTTCCTAAATACCTTAACATCTAGATAGCATTTGAGAATTTAATTAATTTATTTGCATTAAATTAACACATGATTTTTGCAAGGTAAAATTAAAATTATGACGTTAATAACTTAATATACAATAACAATAATATTTATTTATTTATTTCATTATGAATAGTTTAAAATAATTAAATGTTTATCAATATAAAAAAATGCATGCAAAAATGAACAAATAACTAATAAGTGAATTGAATTTACCTAAATTGGACTTAAATCCAATATGATCATCAACAAAATAGGAGCCCAATTTGATGGATATTTGTTTAGGCTTGGATTGGACTAGGTGGGCTAGGTCAGGTGAGTGGATTAGAGCTTGGGCCAGTTTGGGTCACCAACGAGGTCACAAGTCCAAGTCAGGCTGACCCGATCTTTCCTTACTTTTTTTTTAGCTATAAAAGCTAATTTTGTTTTCATTTCAAACCCATTTTTTACCCAAAAAAAAACCTATCTTCTTTTTAAAAAAAAACTAAAGGCTCTCCCAGCCCCAGTTTTAGGTGAAACCCTATCGTAATTGTCGTCGCTTTATCATCATTGGTCAGTGGTCTTTTTGCTCCCACATTTTAATCGTAGCCTCTCCTTGGTGTCCTTGATATAGATCCAGCCTTAGTTTTTGCTAGAATGACCCCAAAAACTCCATATTTGAGCCTTAAGTTGAAAGTTTCAAACCCGTAAAAAAGCCTTCTCCTCCATCTGATCTGTCCCAAACCAAGCTATGTTGCTTCATTTTGCCTCTCCTTTGTTTTCACCAGTCCAGATCATCCTAGAAAGTTCCTCACCATTACCGACCACTATGCCACTACCGTACCTCTCTACCACAGTGGTGACACTAAAAAAGTTCTTTATTTCTCTCTCTCTCTCTTCTTTTTTATGGATAAACAAATCTAGCCTTGGTTGTTTTTTTTTTTTTGTATGCTGACCCTTGGCACTGAATTTCTCACCAATCTAGTGAAGACTATGGTTTTGTTTTTTATGTGTATTTTGTGGTTTTCGATGAGGTGTGGTTTTATGAGGTTCTCGTAAAGGTGCAACTAGAAAGGAGGTTTTGGAAAGGGCTAGTTTTGGTTTCATTTATGTCTAAGCACAAGGTGTGGGTAGGGCTATTTGATAAAGGGAATATTAGTGCACAGGGGAATAGGTTGGGGTATTTTACAAGCGGGGAACAATGTGATGGGGTGTTGTTGAGGGGTGTTAAAGGTGAGACATAGGGACTGGGATGGTCTAGTGAGAGGTAGTGGTGCGATTGGGGTCGAGTTAAGGGTGTGTTCATGGGTGAAGGGTGTGGGCACCTAGACTTGGGGTTTACACTAGGTGGTTCTGGATATGGGTTTGGCTAGTGGCTTCTGTTGGGTTGTGGCTATGTGTGCCAGAGTTCATGAAACGCTATTATAGATGTCGGCTGGGAATGGGTCTTAGTGTCTGGGGTGCGTCGATGCAGGGTCAAAGTAGAAGGCCTCGGTGCTTAGTGGAGACTATGGGGTATTGGTGAGGGTGATAGGAATGAGAGGCTGGGGTGTATGTCTTAATCGAGGAAACTAGGTTACAGCCTAGGCTCGTATGTGGTTCCTCTATGGATTTTTATTTCTGAAATTTTTTATTTCCTTGTAGGAAGAAACAGTTGGGGTTTGGTGTTTTGTGGCGTGTAATGGGTAGGGTGCTGCAAAAATCGATATGGTGTGCAAGAGTAGTTGCTGGTGCACTGTTGTGGCCAAAATTAGTAGTGGCTGTGGCCACTTCCTCTTATTTTATTTTATTTTTTGTTTGTTTCTTTTTTTTAATTATAATAATAAAAATAATTTAATTAATTAATTATTTGTTTGTATATTTGTTTGTAATTTTTCAATTAATTAAATTAATACTAAATAATAATAATAGTAACAATAAAATAAGATTAAAAATAACTAGCTCAGAACAAGTTTAAATCAATTCGATTTAATGCTTAAATCAACTAAAAAAAATTTGCTTAAGCCAGCTCAAATAAAAACATGCAAATTGCATCTAAAAAAAAATCAAACAAATTTGAATTAACCTAAACAAAATTGAGTGTCTACAATTATCCTTTTTTGCTCATTATTGAGAATCAGGAATAGGGTAAAGACTTAGACAACAATTTTGTTTAGAGTTAATAGTTTAAAGTTTTTCAAAAGTTTTTCTTTTTTTCTTTTCCTTTCCTTCTTCTTTTTTTTCCTAAATTTTGTTCAATTTTTTGTTTTATTTTTGTGTATTTTTTTAAGTAATAAATTTGACAATTTGAAAACAAATTTAAACAAAAACTCAATAACTTTTGGAAATAAAACAAAAGATTATTCCCAAATATCTTACAAATCTCGAAATCTTTGAATGCTCTTTGTAATAAAAGCATTGAAACTTTGAAATTTTAAATGTTTTGTTCGGAGGTCTTGGAAATTATACCTAAAGGATTATGCCTAAAAGTTTTACAAATCTCAAAATCTTTGTATGCTCCTTATAATAGAGGTGTTGAAACTTTAAAAATTTAAAATGTTTTACTCGCAGGTATTAAAAATTATGCTCGAAAGTTTTAGAGATTATGCTCAGAGGTCTTACAAATCTCAAAATCTTTGAATGCTCCTCGTAATAGAGATATTGAAACTTTGAAATTTTAAAATGTTTTATTCAAAAGTCTTGAAAATTATGCCTAGTGGTTTTAGAGATTATGCCCAAAGGTCTTACAAATCTCAAAATCTTTGAATGCTCCTTATAACGAAAGCACTAAAACTTTGAAATTTTAAAATTTTTTGCCTTAAGGTCTTAAAAATTATGCCTGGAGGTCTTAAATATTATGCTTGGAGGTCTTACAAATCTCAAAATCTTTGAATGCTCCTCATAATAGAAGTGTTGAAATTTTGAAAATTTAAAATATTTTGGTAAGAGGTCTTGAAAATTATGTTCAAAGATCTTAGAGATTATGCCCAAAGGTTTCACAAATCTCAAAATCTTTGAATGCATCTCATAATAGAGCATTGAAACTTTGAAAATTTAAAATGTTTCGCCTGGAGGTTTCGAAAATTATGTTCAAAGGTTTTAGAGATTATGCTTGGAGTCTTACAAATATCAAAATCTTTGAATGCTCCTCGTAATAGAGGCATTGAAACTTTAAAAATTTTAAAAGTTTAGCCCGAAGGTCTTAAAAATTATGCCAAGAGGTTTTAAAGATTATGCTTAGAGGTCTTACAAATCTTAAAATCTTTGAATACTCCTCATGTATTAAAGGCATTGCAACTTTAAAAATTTTAAATGTTTTACCCTGAGATCTTAAAGATTGCGCCTATAAATCTTAAGGATTTGGAAATCTTTGAATGCTTCTCATACATTAAAGGCATTGAAACTTTGAAAATTTAAAATGTATTGCCTGAAGATGTTAGAAATATGTTTGGGTGACAACTTAATTGGACTTAAGCCTTATCTTGTATCATATCTCTTTTTCTCATTCTTTTAACAATCCCTCTACTTTTTACAGATAATTTTTCTTTCAACTTTTAAACTTTTTTTTTGACATTTTGATCTCTCGTCAAACTATTTTTTCTTTATCTTATCTTTTCATGATAGACTTTTTCTCTCTTTTTTTTTCCTTTTTTAATATTTACAAAATTGATAAATACAATCATAATATAAATGTTTATTTCCATCAAGTGACACAAATGCAAATGTCGATGTGAATGCAAATATCACTACAAATGCAAGAATGTGAATGCTTAATGTAAATACAAGTGACTTTTTCACAATGCAAATGTCAATGCTCCTTTCATATAAGTGCCTTTACAAATACCTTTTCTAAGATGCAGATGTCATGATGTAAATACAAATATCTTTTTTTTTATGATGCAAATGTGAATGCCTTGGTTAGGATGCACATACAAGTGCAAATTCAAGTGATGCAAATGTGAATGTCTTTTTTTGTTTTTGTAGAATGCAGATCAATTTTTTTTGCAAGTGATGTGAATGTGAAAATTCTTTTTGTTTTTGCAACATGCAAGTCAAATGTCTTTCTGATGATGCACATGTAATTGATGCAAATGCGATTTTTTTTTTTTTTTGCATATGCAAGCCAAATGTCCTTTGCAAGTGATGAAAATGCAAAAACTTTGTTTTTCTTTTCTTTTTCAAAGGATCTTTGTTCAAATTTTCAATGTTTACTCTTCACCATAATGATCTCAGTATTTTATACAAAATGCTCAAATAATCTATGAAGTTTTCAAAAGTGATTGCAAAATTGCCTCGCATAAAGTATCTTCGTAATCAATGAAAAAAGTTGAAAGCTCATGATATTTGAATTTTTTGAAAATTGATGATTACTATTTGGAATGCTTGTGGATAGGGTGATTGACAATTCAATTTTTTCACTGGTGGTCATATTTCAAGGAAAGCTTGACAAGAGCTGCATGGATTATTTTTAGGCTCATAAAAGAGATAATTTTTCTAAAACACTTTTCTTTCATTGAAAACATGATGCTTCAATGTGCGTCAAAACTAACCATTATTTTTCAAAAAAGATCTATAAAGGGAAAAAGGCTAGTTTTTTATTTTCACTCTTTGGTGAAATGTAAAGTCTTTTAAAGGTTTTGCATAATGACTTTCTATTCTAGATAGAACCTTGGAACTCTAAAATTTTTTTAGGGCTTTAAGAGTGGCTCTAGCTTTAAACTGCCCTTTTCAAGTTTTCACCTTAGAATTATATTTTCTAACACTAAATAACTTGGCAAAAACTTGCCAAAATAATAGGTATATTTGAATTTTCAAGGACATAGCTCTTTAACTCAAGTGTCCACATTTGATCAAATGAACTTTTCAAGGTATGTAATGTAGGCCAAGGTTCAAGGTTATGAAAGAACGGATAAATAGGCTCAAAATATATTAGTTAGGGTAATTAGGCCAAAGATCTTATGGAGCATTCTTTGGATGAAAATTCATTTGTTTTTCTTTCTTTACCCTTTTCTCTTTTTTTTTTTTAAAAACATATGATTTCAACTTCAGCATTCTTCTTTCTTCATGTCTTTTTTTTCTTTGAGATTCTAGCTATGGCTTCATTCATTTTTTTCCCCAAACTCTCATCTCTGAA
This sequence comes from Durio zibethinus, assembly GCF_002303985.1. The sequence goes on along the minus strand of NW_019167960.1, from coordinate 8,385,741 downwards.
GAGCATGTCTTTCTTTCTTTGCTTCTCATTTTATTTTTATTTTTTGTTTTTGGAAATATCTTACTTTAACTTCAGCATTCTTCTTTCTTGAAGTTTTACTTAAGATTCTGATTGAAAGTTTATCACTTTTTGCCTCGAATTCTCATATTTGAGGTGTATGTTAGATGTTCTCAATATCAAACACTTTTCTTGAAATTGATCTCTTAAAGATATCTTTATTTTGCTTTTAATGTAAATATGATCATTAACCGGGGTTCATTTCGGAACAAAAAAATGTAATAGGCTAAAATAGTAGCAAATGGATAATTTTTCTATACGTAAAGGATAGAGAAAGATGGCTATTCATCATTTCAAACATGATCACTTAGAAAAACAAATTATTTGAAAAAATAGATAAAACGTTTCTTCTTTTTTTATCGTTATTTTTGTATTATAGCCATCAATCATTTTTTACGTGATTGATGCCCTATCTTGCTTTTTCAGTCTAAGGTCTTATGACAGTGAAAATCGGATTATATGGGATATCCTAAATCTAATTATGCTATTCATAAAAAACCTCATTTAGGTTCCAAACTATCTGGCATTTTGGTACAATAAAGGGAAAAGGTATTAATGCATGAAACAAATTGTCTTAGGCAAGAAAGAATTTTGCTTCTTTTGGTCAATGTGCCTTAAGACATGAAACAAGAGTTACTTGAAAGAAGATTCAAGTATTTTCATGTCTATAGTCATCAAAAGAATTAGTAAAATTTGACACACATTGAATTATTAATTAATAATTTGAAAGAGTACCTTGCTCGATTTTTGAAATTCAAAAAGAATTTTCAAAATTGGCCTTTTTTGTTCATTACCTAACAAAAGATTACGATTTCAATATATCAAATAATGACAAGGTTTGCAACTGGAAATTCATGTCCTTAAAGGATTATGATTAGTGAGTAAAATTATTCAAAATGACTGAAATATAGGAGTAGTCAAAGAAAAATATAAAGGTATTGGATGAGGTTTTTTTTATAGTAATCTCCAATTACTTTGAGATTCTTATCATAAAAAAAAACGTATGTTTCCCTTTGACAAGGCTTTCTTTTTTTTTTTTAATGTTGAAAACTATTTATATGGGACTTTATTGCGAATCATTTTTTGCTTTTCTCCCATTTTTTAGCAAAGTGCTTTCCATTTTATGATTTTAAAAATTAATTATGTGAGACTTTTATTCAAACAAATGTATAAAGAAAAATTTCATAGAAAAATAAAAAAGCATTCATCTCTTCCAAAATAAAGTTCAACAATATTAATTTAAATAATTGCTAAAGACACTATGCACATGTCATATACAAAAGGTTAAAGGTTCAAAAGAAAACCATCCTATCTTGATCTTTCAACACTCAAAACCTTCTTTCACATTTCATCTTTTCACATTTTGCAACTAGATAAAGTCAACTTCCATTGTTCCATTAGTACCGGAGTCAGAATACCACTTTTAATAAGATCCTTAACATTTTCCTCTAACTATTTATATTTTTCAGTTGAATGGCCAATTATCCCCATATGATAATCACACTTGCCATTAGGATCATAATTTTTTACTAATGAATTAGTTGTTATTTTCAAAGGCACATGAGTGAGATATTCGCTTTCTATTAGCAAAGGCAAAAGGTGAAAAATAAGGATTAGAAATTTCTCTTGGTCATTTGTTTTTCTTTTTTGATTTTTTGTTGGTCGGTTGTAGGCTCAAGTGTAAGAAAAATATTGTGAATGGTCATTTGGGGATGGGGCCTTGTTGAAAAACTTAGATATTGGCTTGGTTGGCAAAAATATGGGCTTTGAAAGATACTGTATATGACCAAGAAGTAGGGTTGATGAAAATGATAAAATTGCAAAGGACAAAGTTCTTGGATAGATGCCCTTCAAGTGTGATTGCTTGCACCTCCCTTTCATTCTTTTTTATTGTATTTTTTTTCAATATTAGTTGCATCATTCAACTTAATCATGCCATTTTTTATTGCATTTTCTATCATTTCCTCAGTAATCACCATATCAACAAAGTCTTTGGAGATATTCCCAATGATTCTTTCATAATAGGGAGTATTTAGGGAATTGAAAAATAGAATAGGAATTTCTTTCTCTAACAGAGGTAGTTGAACTTGAGTTGCCATGTCTTTCCATCTATGTGCATATTTTTGGAAAGTTTCAATTGCCCTTTTTTTCATATTCTGAAGAGACAACCTATCTGGTGCCTTATTTTTTTATGTACTTGTATTGTGCTAGGAAGGCCCTAGTTAAATCATTTTAGGAACAAATCTTACGTCTGTCTAGTTGGGCATACCACCTTGTTGTAGGCCCGATGAAACTATCTTGAAGCAATGGATCAATAACTTATCATCATGAGTATGGCTTATCATTTTTAATAGTACATGGTGATGTGTGTTGAAAGGCTTTTTGTTCCATTATACTTTTTGAAATTTGGGGTTTAAATTTTGATAGAATGACAATATCAGGCACTAGACTAAACTTATTCACATTAACACTCCCATATCATGGCCTTCGATTGCCTTAGTCTCTTTTTCAACAAATCATATTTGTCCTATATCACAGTATCTCCTAATAGATTCGACACACTTTTTAGTTGCTCCCATTCTTTTGGATCATCCAAATTAGGCACATTAATGGAGTTATAAAGAGTAGGCCTAGGGTTGGCATTTATCTAAATTGGAGGTAACTTGGCAAAAGTATCCATATAAAGTTGATGAGCTACTGAAGGTGCTTGTGACATATGAGGGTCTTGAACATATGGATGTGTGAACCTAAGTGGACACAATGGTGCTTTAACAACTATTTCCTCCCTTGCCCTATGAGCTTCAATGATTATTTTTCTTTTTGTCAAACTTGCTAACATCTATTTTAATTCTGCCAACTGTCAATCCATATTTTATTGCATTCTTGTAACTATTTCCTTGATCTCTCCTTAGGCCTTTTCCATTCTGTCTATCTGACTTGCATTTTTATTTTTCATGGTTATGGTAAAGCTCAAGAGTTGTAAGTGCATAGATTTAACGATCTTGTTCCTATGATGTGCTATCCTTGAACCTTTTACTAATTACCAAAAGTCAGAAATGCATGATATAAATTCTATTATTAAAACTTTCAAAAATATTTTTTTTTGCCTTTGAAGGTATAACAAAAATATATTCGCAATCACCATTTCTTGTCCTTGATTGGCATGAAAAACAATGAATTCAAACAAATGATGCATGATATGTAAGTCAAATTTTATTATTATTGAGGATAAGCTCAAATTCCCTCATATAATCAAGTCGAGTTATTTAAAGACATTTCTTTCACCTTAAAAGTTTGGTGAAAACATATTACAACATTCATTCTTTTTCACAGGCTCCTTCAGGCATACTATTATTAAAAATGAAACGTAAACAGAAACATCCATTCAAAAGTTTTCCTTTATTCCCAAAAGTTTCAAATTTATACATTAAGCACAATCCTAGGACAAGGACCACAAAGTGCTTGACTAGCTCTTACTCTCATTTGCTTCACCTAAGAAATCTAAAAGAAGTGGACTATAACTACTGATAAAGATGACCCTTTGCTTTAAGGCTATTTCGTTTTATCTTGGCTAGTTTAACTGCCATTTATAGCACTATTTTCTATCTCAACATGGATCAATAAAGGATTCATATAAATAACTAGCTTCATTTCGATATTAAAACTCAAATATCTAACTTTCATCAATCCTGGTACCTTATGTTTCAAAGTCGTGCAATCTTTCAAAGAATGACCCGTGATGCCAATATGGTATTCACATCGAGCATTAGGGTTATACCATTTGAGAAAAGGTGATTTGAGGGGTTCAATAGTGATAGGAGCAATAAGGTAATTTTTCAGAATAGTGGGTATAACTCTATATAAGACATGGGTATTGGGTCAATAGGGGTTTTTCCTTTAGTGTTGTGAGAATTTTTCTATTCTATGGTTGGTTTGCTTTGTTGGGAAAATGATGGTATAGTTGGTCTTGAAGTGAGTTGGGAAACTCTGGGTTGGAAATTAGGTTGGGATGGTGATGACGGGATAGTATGTTGAACAAATGGTTGTGAAATGTAAAATGGTGGACATGAATTCAAGTGTGGAATTCTCGAAGGTTGCATAAATTTTGGCGGCTAAATCCTACACACTTGGAAAGGAGGTTGAAAGTAGTTATGAAAATGATTTAGGTGAGGGTTTAGATTCGAGATAGTTGGTGAGAATTGTTTGAAGCCAAGTGACTCCATCTTGGAAATCAAACTTTTGAGTTCAATCATTTGTGTGGCCAATTCACTCATTCTTTTCTTGAGCTCATCCAAACTTTGGTTATTGTTTAAATCACCCAATGCTTTAGTATGCTCGAAAAAAGTGTTGAAATTAATAGGAGCCAGTTGACCTTGATTTGATAGAATCCATACTGATACCAATCTTTGAGAGGCAATAAACTCAACCATACCACTAGCTTTAACCATTTCCATCAATTGGGCCATCTGTTGTTTCATCTCCCGAAGCTTGAGCTAAATTTCCTCTTGATTCAACTCCAATGCACTAATCTTTGCTTCCAATTGGTTTCCCATGTTTGTCATTCTGATTCCCACTAAGATAGTCATTTTATTCTGGGACTTAGGTCAAAAATTTTATATTATTACCCTTATTAAATGAATGCCACAAAAATAATTTTTAACTTATATGACATGTAGAATCATGTTTACGAATACATGAATATGATGATGATAAAAAAAATGTTATGAAATGCAAATATACCTAAGGCAAATAGATTTTCACATGTACAAGCCCTAAATGGCAAAAATTTAATCCATAAATTTGTATGCAAGGAATGTAATATTATGTAGCAGAGATGGTGGGATATGAAATGCAATGCATGTTCTATAAAACCCTACCATCCATGAATCCTTGTGCATGAAATGCAATAACATACTTACATGAGTGATGAGATATATTCCTATGACTAATGCAATATACTTGTATGGAATGCATGAACCTATCACATGCATGAGATATGTCTACTTGAAATACAATGCATGTATTGTGTTGGCCTAATGAGGTTGACACTGTCTTAAAATATGTGATCAGATGAAATGTATGCACCACTTATAAAAATGTACATGGGAGGCATATGCATTTATCAACAAGTGCATGTACTATCCACTGATGTGAATGGGATGCAATACATGTATTATCTTATTATGATGTGCATTAGAAGAGATACATGTACTATCTATGGGATGCATGGGATGGGCTATATATACTAGCCTATTATTTCTTTTTTTTTTCTTTGAACGTGATAAAAAAGTATGTAAAAGATCAAATGAAAATGTGAAAGATGAAACATCAGTCAAATTTAAAGTTTTTTTTTTCTCTCTTTTTCTTTTAGGAAAAGGAAAAATTCAAGAATGTACATCTTTTTTTTATCACAAAATAACTAGGATTCGAAGATTTTTCTTTTTTCATTAATTTTTATTTGGCCAATAAACAAAGAATTTAAGAAAAGCCATTTTTAAAAAATTTTTGTTTCTTTTTTTATTTGTTGGATAATGCTAAAGAATTTCTTCATTTTATTTTAAAACATTTTTGAAAATGCAAATTTTGGATAACTAGAAAATGAATGAACTACATGTTAAGAGAAAATTTATTTTTTTCAAGATTTCTTTTATTATCCATTTCTTTTATTTTTTTTAATTTTAATACATATTTGGGTAATTTCTATAAAAAAAAGTTGACAAGGCTCTACCTTAGGCAAGTTTCCTATGGTTTATGATATGTTGAGTTAGGATTTATATGTCTAAAGTTTCCCAGACTATTCCTCACATCATCATCCGTTACAGAGTAGTAAGGCTCCTCAATCCTCACCCTACAGGCTACTAACGAAAAGGGTTCTATCTAAGTAAAAGTATTTTACTAGCAACTGTGAAGGTTATCACCTTATGAGGGCGTAATTACTTTACTTCCTTCTTAAAGGATAGAGCCCAAGTCTATAGCTCATGCATGTAAGTGCATATGCAAAAGTGTGTAAAGTGACATATTTATCAAAATATCATAAATAAATCATAAGCACATAATCAAAACAAAATAATAACTAACATACAATTTATTTTATTTTTTAACTTGTATCTATATATTTTTGAAAAATTAAAATAAAGGGAATTAAATTAAATAGCAAATAAAACCAATTAAATCCGACAATTATTAATAGCGCATAATTAAAATTTTTGGCCTGACTCTCAAAAGTCCCAGTAGAGTTGCCAAGTTATTGTAACGTATCGGTCTGAAAACTCGATTGTTAGACATAAAAATTTTAAAAATTATGAAAAAAAAATGAGGAGTCGTCATCAATCTTTTTTAAAGTGCAATTTGCCACCTAAAAGTTTAGCTTTTTAATAAAACTATAAAAAATGGGTTTAAAGCTTTATTAAAAGGATAGTTTTGGTCTACAAAAACAGAATCAAATTCAAGAGTCAGTTACGAGTGGGGAATGATTAGCATCCCCATAATGCCCATAAATTGGTACCAACTAATCACGCGATATTTTTGGTGTTGGATGAAATGATTTCAATCTAAAATTTAATTATAATTCCCTTTGTTTGTAAGAAATAAAATTAGTTAAAAAAATATTTTATTTAGGAATATTATGAAAATCTTCAAATTAAAGAAATACCTTCAAAGTCTCCGACATAAAGGCAGAATTCGAAGATAGTTTTTTTATTTAAAATTTATCATAACATTCTTTTAAAAATAGTAAAATAACACTCTTTGTAAATGATAATCATTGATGACTCTTTAATATCTAGGTAGAATACCAAAAATTATATTTCATGAAATATATTTTAATTTTTTTTTTAAAACTAAAAATTTTTAAGAAAATTTTTTATACAGTAAAATAAAAATGAAAAGTAATGTAATTAATATTAAACATCCATAACTAGAGCAAACATATATATATATATGCATTATAAATGAGTACATTAATTTAAAAAATGAAACATATACAAATGAAGATCAAATGTGAATTTAGAAATCAGATCTTCAAATATAAAATGACCACCTAGACTTTCTAACCTTTAGGCAGAGTTTTGGGTGAGACTTTTTATATTTAAAATCTTGTCTAATTATTTTTTTATTTTTTATATTTTTATATATATTATTTTAACAAAACAAATTTATTTTGAGTTATAGATATGTATGAAAATTTTTAATGAAGTAAAATTTTCTAAATACCCCCAACATCTAAGTGATATTCAGGAGCGGATTATTTTATAAAAGGTTTTAATGCAAATTTTCATAAAATTTTCTAAATACCCCAACATCTAGACGGTATTCAAAAATTTACTTACATTAACTTAACACATACAATTTTTGCAAGGTAAAATTAAAATTATGACCTTAATAATTTAATATACATTAACGATAATATTTATTTATTTATTTCATTATCAATAGTTTAAAATAATTAAATGTTTATCAATATAAAAAAATACATGCAAAAATGAACAAATAACTAATAAGTGAATTAAATTTACCTAAATTGGACTTAAATCCAATATGTTCCACAACCAAAGAGGAGCCCAATTTGATGGACATTTGATTAGGCTTAAATTGGACCAGGTGGGTAAGGTTAGGTGAACGGGTTAAAGCCGTGGCCAATTTGGGTCACCAGCAAGGTCGTAGGTCCAAGTCAAACTGATCTGATCCTCATTTACTTTTTCTTTTAGCTATAAAAAGCTAAGTTTTTTTTTATCTCATTTCAAATCCATTTTTTACAAAAAATAACTTTTTTTCTTAAAAAAAAAAAACCAGAGGCTTTCCCAACCTCAGTTTTCGACGAAGCCCTATCATGACCATTATCGCTCTGTCACCAGCATTGTCACCGATCAGTAGTCTTTTAGCTCTCAAATTTTGATTGTAGCCTTTCATTGACGTCCTCATTATAGATCCAAACTTAGTTTTTACTAGAATGACCCTAAAAACTTCAGATCTGAGCCAAAAGCCAAAAGCTTCAAACCTATAAAAATGCCTTTTCCATTATTCAATCTATCCCAGACCAATCTATGTTGCTCCATTTTGCCTCTTCGTCATTTTTCACCAGTCCAAATCATCGCAGAAAGCTTCTCACCATTGTTGGCCACTATGCCACCATTGTACCTCATTGCCATAATAGTGACACTAGAAATAGCTCCATTTTTCTCTTTTTTTTTTTTTTGGATAAACAAATCTAACCTTGGTTTTTTTTTTTGTATGTTGACCCTTGGCCCTGGGTTCTTTACCAATTCAGTGAGGATAGTGGTTCTTTTCTGTGTATTTTATAGTTTTTGATGGGGTGTGGTTTTGTGAGGTTTTTGTAAATGTGCAACTGAAAAAGGGGTTTTGGAAAAGGCTAGTTCTGGTTTGATTTTTATGTCTAGCATTGGGTGTGGGCAGGGTTGTTCAATAAAAAAGGGAGATTAGTGCACAAGGGAATGGGTTGAGGTATTTTGCAAGCAGGGAATAGGGTGATGGGGTGTTGTCGAGGGCTATGTCAAAGGTGAGGCTAAGGACTAGGATGGTCTGGTGAAGGGCAGAGGTGCGGATGGGGTAAAGCAAGGGGCATGCTCATGGGTGAAAAGTGTGGGCACCTAGACTTGGGGCTTGTGCTAGGTGGTTCTGGGATGCATGTTTGGCTGGTGGCTTTTACTAGGTTGTGGCTGTGTGTGCAAGGGCTTATTGAGGGCTATTATGGGTGTTGGTTAGGAACAAGTCTTGGTGGTCTGGGGTGCACAAGTGCAAGGGTCGAAGCAGAAGGCCTCGGTGCCCAGTGGAGACTGAGGGTATTGGTGAGGGTGATAAGAACCTAGATGGGAGGCTGCGTGTGTGTCTTGATCAAGGAAACTGGGTTGGAGCTTGGGCTAGTTGTGGTTCCTCTATGGATTTTTATTTTTGAAATTTTTTGTTTCCTTACAAGAAGAAACAATCAGGGGTTTGGGGTTTTGTGACGTGTAATGGGCAGGGTGCTATAAGAGCTGGCCCTAATGCGCAAGGGTAGTCATAGTGCACTGTTGTAGCTAGAATTGGTAGTGGCTACTAGCCATTTCCTCTTATTTTATTTTATTTTTGTTTTTGTTTGTTTCCTTTTTTTTTTAATTGTAATAATAACAATAATTTAATTAATTAATTATTTGTTTGTAACTATTTTTTGTAATTTTTCAATTAATTAAATTAATACTAAATAATAATAATAGTAACAACAAAATAAGATTAAAAATAACTAGTTCGGAACAAGTTCAAATCAATCTGATTTAACGTTTAAATCAACTCAAAAAATGTGTAAATTGAGCTTGAAAAAAATTCACTTAAACTGGTTAAAATAAAAACATGCAAATTGAGTAAAAAAAATCAAACAAATTTGAATTAACTCAGATAAAATTGAGTGTTTATAGTATGAATAAAAATCTTTTAAACAAAAATGTTATTAATTAGTGAAAGTAAATTTATATATATACAAATATATATATATATATATAGAGAGAGAGAGAGAGAGATTGACAGTCATATTAGAGATATTTTGAGAGATCAATTTCTAAGTGAATTATTTAGTTATTTAAGCTTTTAGCGGAAATTAAAATTATTGTGTGTTAACTAATCTTTTGTATGGAGTTACGAAATTTATAAAAGAGGATAATTTAGGATTAACAATGCATATATATGCAGATTATAAAATTTATAAACGAGGATAATTTAGGATTAACAATACATAGATCTTCAGATTATAAGTGGGTCCACCTACCCTTTTACACAAAAAAAAAAAGTCAAAATCCACAACTAGGGATGGGAATTTAACCCGACCCCGACGGGTTCCGACCCGACCCGACCCTATGAGGTCGGGTTTTTTTTTTTTGAATTTCGGGTTTCGGGTCGGGTCGGGTAATGTTAGGAAATAATCGGCATCGGGTTTTAGGCATACCCGACTTGACCCTACCCGACCCGATATTATTTAAAAAATTATTTTTTAATTAATTTTTTAATTATTTATTTATATATATATATTTATATAATAATATTTTTAAATATTTATATTTAAAAAATAATATTTTTATTAATTTCGGGTCGGGTCAGATCGGGTATGGATTATATAATATCGGGTTCGGGTCGGGATCGGGTATGAAAAAATAAAAAAATTTCGGGTCGGGTCGAGGGTTGGGTTTATTGATGATAAAGTCGGGTCAGGTTCGGGGCGAGCAAAACCCGCCCCGAACCCGACCCAATGCCAACCCTATCCACAACGCACCATCAATGCTCTAAAATTTTGAAACGAACTGAAATGACTATTCCGTTTTACACTTTATAACTTTCGGTGCATTCATGTTGATCGTGTGTTTATTTATTATATATTTTAAAAATAATTAATTATTTAATTATTAAATAAACATATGGTAATTATATAAATTAACTTGTAGAGTTAAAAATTTCATAGTTGCATATGCAATAATTACCCTTAAAAAGATAAATAAATATCAATATTTTTGTTTCCAAAAGCTTTTCATGCGTTATTTGTCAAAAAGTTTGAAGTTTGACCTTTTATTTTATATTTATTAAGGATAAGAATATGAAAAAGATATATTTTAAAAACTTTGAATTAGGTAGTTTATATATAAATATATATAGGAAATCAGTCGATTAAAAAATTTTAAAACAATAACATTTAATTTTTTTTATCAATAAAAAATCTATATGGGACAAGTTTATTGAGACAAAGAAAGTATTTTTAATAAAATTATATTTTAAATTAATTAAATTATAAGTTTAATACTCTCTTCATCCTAAATTGTTTAGATATTATTGACTTTCACAAAATTAAAAAAAATGACTTTAATGTATTTAATATTAAAATTTAAAAATTCTTTATAAAATTAAATTTTCATAATTTTTAATGTCAAAATGTAAAAAAATCATAAAAAATAATTTTAAAATAAAAAAAGTAAAGAGTTTTAAATATTCAAAAAAAGAAAGAGAATATAATTTTGGAATATCCAAAAAAAAAAAGATGAATAAAGAAAATGAGTCGGAAGAAATAGCACTTTTATTTGAATATAAGTATTCAAAAAACAAAAAGAGACGCATGCAGTTACAATTGGCTTAAATTCTCGGTTGCAATAAAATTAAAAATAATTTCTTGAAAAATTAGCATATAATTTCAAGAAGAATCTAGAATGAGATGTTAACTTAATAACCTAAGAGTTAGTTTTTTATATATCGATAATAGAATTTTTAAATAATAATATTTAAAAATTATTAAATTTATTTTTAAAAAATTTTAATATATTTTAAAAGAATGTGAGATAATTTCTTAACTATTGTTGATAGAATTTAAACACCCGGTGTACATACATACATATATATATATATATAATATTAACTTTTGTGGTGAACCGTACACAATAAAAACAAAAAATCAAAAGACGAAGATATATATATATATATATATATATATGAGATGACACCCTAATAATGAAAACTCAAAATACTAGTAACATATATGACAAAAGTAGCAATAAATTTTGATGCAAAGAAGTGGAAGTTGGATGATGAATGATGACAAATTCAAATTTAAATGATTTTAGTAACACTTAATAGGGTAGGAAAAGTTGAAAAGAAAATAAAATATGGCAACTAGATTATGGGTCCACGTTGAGAACAAAGTTCACGTGCTGGGCACATGATTATCTCACAAACTTCCCGCCCCAAGTGGTCTCTGATAGAGACATCCTGGCCAAATGTAGGAAGGAATAAGGGTATCAGCCCACGTGAAGTACGTAAGTTTCTTTGGTCCTTTTCTGAAGAAGGCCAAGGGATCGAAAGGCCAAACTTCATACAAAATTCAAGAAGAAAAAGCACAAACACTTCACTTGACTTTGCATTGGACGTCCTTGTCGGCCTAAGGACAATTGGGTTTATTTGCAAGCCTTTTCTGCTGTCCTTTTCCAAGTTTTAGGCACCGTGCATGGCCCCCTTTTGTCTAACAAGTATACTTTCTTTTAACTTCTTCTTCCTCTTCTTCTTAAAATTAAAGTTAAAGGAATCTTAAAGAGATAAGAGAAGGATTGAAAATGCAAATGCGTTACAATTTAAATTTTAAATTTTTGAATGTCATATTTTAAAAATGATTAAATGAACCAATTAAATCATATTAAAATTTATTAATAGCAAATTAAGTACATTTAGTAATTTACTTAATTGATAATATCATTCGTTTCGATATCTCATGATATTTTGAATTTGAGTTTTATTACTAATCTATGTTAATCTCTACTATTTGTAAATGATATAGGGAGGTAAATATTTCCATCCCAACAATTTGTGTATTTGGTTGGCTCATATAATCTCATATTATATATATATATATATGTATGATGTTTTGATGACTAATGCTGTAAACTAATCTATCCAATTTCAAGGATTTGTTTTATTATTATTATTATTATTATTATTATTATTATTATTATACACTCTTCTAGTCCTTGACTAGTGATGTTAATAGATAAGGGATGAGTAGTCCTTGAGTAGTGATGTTAACGGATAAGGGATGGGTAGGGTAAAGCATTTCCTATCCCTATCACCATCTCTAGATTTTTACATTATATCCATCACCGTACCAACTCAATAGATATTTTAAATTTATCTTTATTATCATTTATGCGAATATTTAATAGGTATGAGTAATTTTCATACTCTTAATTTTTTTAAAAAATAAAAACTAAAATTTATTTTTTAACTTTTTTTTATTTTTATCTTATATATTTAGGCAATTTTTTTATAAATATATATTAATATATATTTTTCAATAAAAATATATTAATTCTAATTAATGTAAAATGATAATTTATATTATTTAATAAAAAATTTATTGACTAAATATATATAAAGTATGAGTACAGAGTGGGTACTATATTATCAATCTCCATCTTTATATCCAATAAAAATTTAAAATCATATTCATTTTTATCCCTATACTCAAAATATAATACTCATTTTCATCATCATTTAGATAAAAAATCGAATTTTTCATTGAATATGGATAAAATTGACATCCCTAGAGGGCATTTTGACAATAAAATGAAAAGGCAATAGTTTTTACCCATGCACGGCTTTCGTGGAAACATGCTTGCCTATATCGTCGCAATTTTGTTTTCTAGGCTTGCCCTCATTGGTCATTTTTTTTTATCAAGAACAAGTTTGGAGTAAAAGGATTAGGTTTGATCCATCTCTTTCAACGGGGAATGCACTTGTCATTGGCCAAATACTCAGTTGCACCCACCAATTATTCTAAATATTGAACTGTTAAGTAAATGTACAAAATGAGTTATACAATGAGTTTTTTTTTTTTTTTTTATCACTTAATCTTTTGAGATTTTTTTTGTTTTAATCACTTAATTTTAAAAAATAACATTTTGGGCACTAATATTTATAAATATTGTTAAAATTTTTATCTCTAAATTGTTATAAATTAACAATTATCTCGTACTTTTCAAAATTTTTTCTAGTTACAAAAAAATCTTAAAGAAAACATTAATATTTGAGTTTCGAATCAAACCGTCCCCTCCTTCATTCCTAAAATATTGTAAATAATAATAATAAAAAAAAGCAATTATCTCGGAGGACTTTCCATTTCAGTTGACCTTAGCTACGTGATGTTTTCAGTTTAGCTCCTCTGTTTAGTGACCTTGTATGACCCATGTGAAAATGCACAATTTTGTATTTAAAAAGCAGTCGATTTTTTTTACTAGTATTTAATTATTCAAAGAAAATTTATTTGATATATTGATAGTAAAATTTTTTAACTTAACAAATAAAATTAAGATGGTAACACATATCTCTTTTTTTTAAAATTAAATTTTTATTTTTTAATTATATATTAAGAAACATGTGATACTATCTTAATTTTATTTATGAAATTAAAAAAATTTAATGTCAATGTATTTAATAATTTCTCTTACTCAAAGTTATTAATATAAGGTGTGTCTCTATACAGTATATATATATATATATATATATTTGTTTCATATAAAGAAAAATCATAAAATTTTCTCTAATTAATAAAATTTAAAAATTAATTCGTCAAAAAATTGTTATTAATTTGTTTTATATCTAAACATACTTTTACTTTTACATCTAAAAGTAAAAATTAAATAAATAAATAATAAAGTAATATATCCGGAAATTAATGGGGTCCTTTATTAACTCTAGAAATTAAGGCAGTACTGCTGATAGAGTGATTAACAAAGACATCGTTCATATGTCAGCTGGCCTTACAGTTTTGGCCTAGCGTGTAGAAAAGGGTGGTCACATGCCCCTTGTGCCATGTACAAGACAAACAAATGTTGGAGTTCGAAAATTGATTCTCAAAACCTGTTACCCTCCTTTTTGAACCATATATCTTGTAAACCATGCATTTTGTCTTATACCTTTCTTTTCTTTGGACTTTGATCAAGTGTAGTATCATCGACTGATGTTTGAATCAATGCGTAATGTCTTTTTCATCGAAATATAAAACAAAAGAATTAGGGTTAAATTAAGAAATTCAAAAAAAAAAAAAATCAAGTATAGTATCAATAAGTTGGACTATGTACCAAATATTTCAATAAATGGAATAAAGTTGGACGAAAAGAGAAGTATTTATGTAGAATTCAATCTTGTTTGGAGTTTTTTCTTTATATATATATATATATATATATATTATTGGGTAAGTTTTAACTTTTTGAAAAGACTATGATTTTTTTAGATTTGAAATTTAAAGATTGAGTTTGATTTTGATAATTTTTTGAAATTTAAATTTTGACAAAATCTTGATAATTCAATTGGTATTAAAATTTTTCAAATTGAAAAGAAATTCAATCCCTGTATAAAAATATTCAATCCTTATATAAAAATTTTCATTCCAAGTTCAAAAAGACAAGAAGCAACATAATCAACAATTATTAAGTAACGCAAAATTTTGAGTTTTGAGAGAAAAATTTTTTAGTAGAGAGAGAAGGAAAATCAATAACCAATTGGAAAGGGAGGTGAACAGTAATTGAGTAAGGCAACAAGCAATTAAGCAATCAATAACAATTAAGAAGAATCACAAAGAAAAAAAAAGAAAAGGCCATGTAACATTAAAGCAAGTAGAGTCAAACAAAAACTTTTTTGGCAGTAGACTTTATTTTGGGTTGATCCAAGAGCATTAGTTAAGTATACTTCCTTTTTTTTTTATTTATTTATTATGATGTTATATTTATTTGTTGTCTAATATAACTTGGGATAAAATTTGTGATAATAATTTTTTTATGAAATTATTTTGATTTGCTAGTTTTTTTTTACATATTTATTCATTTATTATTTATTTATTCATTATTTGTTTTTTGTTTTGATTTTTTTACCTATTGATATATTGATTTAATGGATGAAAAAATTTTGAATTGAAATTTTTTAGATAAGTGTAAATATATTATTTTATGATTAGAAAGTTGTATATATGTTTGCACCATTATTTGTAATTAATATTTGTAAATAAATAAAAGGAAATAGATCAGTTTCTTTGTTACAAGATATTTAATAAATCCAACAATAGAGTATCTCAAAGTAAATAATGAGTTTTATTTTGAATACTCTTGAGCTAAGAAAAAAACTTTTTTGGTAAAAACCTAAATATTTTTTATAATATTTAAATATTAAAATTAATAAAAATAAGTAATAAAGATCATTTTAATTAAAGCTTAGATATGATAACATAAGACTAATTTGATACTAATTTTGAGTGTTGGGGGTGTCCAAACATTCTTTACATATAACTGACTTCCGAATCTAATTCTGTCGATGTAGATCAAAATCTATTCTTTTTAAAAACCCTTAGTTAATATTAAAATAACTTTAAAAAGAATAGATTCACTTAAAAAATTAATCATACTTAGATAAAAAAAATTGGTGACAACTGCATATATTTGTATCTAATGGATAAGTTCTTTTATATAAGTAAATTAAAACTAAATATACATGTATTTAAAAAAAAAAAAAAGAGTTTAAAAATGAAGTAGATATATATTTTCTAATCAATTATACATACTAGAGTTGTCACAATATATATATAGATAAACATAAAGAGATGAGTATATTAAAAGTATCGAATATTTTAAAGATGATCTTAATACTATTGAATAAATTGAAAGAGACCGAAGACAATGACTCTTATGGATAGAATAATACAAAATTTATGAGAAGGTGAGTTTACATTGTACAAATACTTTGAATAATCTTTTAAAAATTATTGGTAGAGTTCTGCCTATTTTTAAGTGTCACAAACGATATATGTTATATAGAATAATGACTAGAAACTGTTAGGTTTGTATGACAGTTGATAACATTATATAGATGGATCGTAACATTAGCACGAACGGCAATTCTATTGTGATTATTGTTTTTTAAAGAAGGATTTAACAATTTTAAGAGCGGTTAATGCTATTGCTGATAGTGACATGTACATCTCCTCTAGAAAATAAAAAACTACTAGTGAATCAATTAAGGGACAAACTGAGCTTGAGAAAATGTTTTTATAAACATTGAATCACAAGGGAATAAGTAATAATGTATATATGTATATCATCTTAAATAGTGTCCATGGATATCAGCCAACTGATTCAAGTGACAAAAAAGAGTTTTTCTTTTGTCGGTGGGGGGGGGGGGGGGTTCAAAGTCGTTGTGGAGAGATAAATTTTTTTTTTGAATTCATTAAATCAGATGTAGATAAATCTGTTTAAATCGGCTTAAAAAAATACTGAGTAAAATTAAAAAATCCTTTATCGCTTAAAAAATTAGAGGAAATCGGGAAACCATTTTGTTTACTAATTATATAAGAAAAAGTAGTAATTATTAGTGCTTACAAAGCATGAATTCAAGGATGAATTTTAGCCATATATAATGGTGAAGGAATTAACTAGAATTCGAGTGTCTTTATGCAAATGTGTCACCTTTCAAGCTGCTATCCATGTTAAAGGCAAGATACCAAATTAATTAAGGAAGGCATATAATTAAAATAACAATGCATACAGGAAACGAACGGAAAGGAAAGGAAAATGGGGTCCTTGGGAGCAAGCAAATTTTAATTAAAAGAAGAGACAACAGAGGTAGGAAGAAAACAAATAAAGGGATAGCGACTGGAGGCAGCTGCAGCTGCATGGTGATTGTATGTTTTTTGTTTTCAAATTAAGAAAGTGACCAAATAGGTTAAAGGGCGTTCGTCCACTCGTCTCATGAGTTGTTCGCTCCTTAAATAACAATCTTCCAACCTTAGCCTTCGACCTTACCAATGGACGGCCCTTGGCCTTTCTCTCCTTATTCATTACTACTGTCACCCAACATCTTCAATTTGGGTGTTTGTATGGTTTTATTTTTAAATTGGATTTTTTATTTAATATTAGTTAATTATAAGTTAAATGGTTTTCATGATATCAGAATACGTTTCCTTGTGTTTTTGTTTCTGTTTGTGAGTTTATTATGTAATAAAATTTATATTTAATATACCGTCAGTATATAAATATTATATTCTATCTATGCATCACAAATTATCAGCATCATTTATTAGCAAATTTCAAATTTTAGAGTCCTTAAAAATATCTTTTAATTCAATATTTTATGATATTTAATTTTTAAGGTCTTTAAGTTTTAGATTAAAGAGTATAAAAAACCCTTAACTATAATTAAAAAAATCATTTAAACTCTTATTTTTTATTGCATTCAATAAATCTTTTCAATATTTATTTATATTAAAAAAAACCCTTATTTGAATTAAACAGTTAATTTTTTTGTCAATTAAGATAAAATTTTATGTGATATCAATAGATTAGATGAAAGTTTGACACATGACATAATTAATATATGTAGAAATTAAATAAAATAATTTTTCTTCTTTCTTTTTCTTTTTTCTTCTATGTTTTTTATGCCTCTCTCTCTAAGATCCCTTCAAAAATTGAATTGACTGCAATTAGAGAATTGATTAATTAAATTTTATCATGCAATGAGGTCCATTTAAAGATTCAACTGAGTTGAATTGGAAGATTAAAGATTTGAGTGATAGCAATAAAATGTTAAGAATTTAAGTAATTATTGAATTATAATTCAAGGACAATTTTGACCCTTTAGCCTAAGTTTTACTTTTAGTCATTAATGATGTAGTAATTTTGTGTTGTACTAATAATATATAATATTTATACATTGATAATACATCAAATATAAATCTTTATGTGATATGTCTTTTTGTTTTAATATTAGGATAACATGTGAGAGAATGCTTAGTGGTGTTATTTTATATTTATTTTTCAAAATTTCTATAATATGATATTCAAAGTTAAGCCTCTATGTAATTTTAAATTGGATATATAATAACTACTGTTCTCGTTCAATTGATTTCTAATATCATTAATCAATTTATCTTAATAATTATCTACTCCTTGAATTATATATTTATATATTATTATCCTATTTTCTTTAAAAAAAAAAAGAAAATTTCTTTTTTCCTCTCTCTATCTGTATATATGTTGTGCTCTTGTTCCCTAGTACTACTCACTTTCTCTTTAGCTTTGTGTTCTTTAAGACATCTTTATAAGTTTTGGAAACACTCTCTTTGAAATGTCTCTCTCTCTCCTAATGGATTCGAGTTCTTCGACCCTTCTTTTACGTCCTTCCATGGAACCAAGAGATGAAAATGGTGTCCTTTTCGACTCATCAAACTTGCAAAAACAAGCAAAAATACCCGCAGAGTTCATTTGGCCTTGTGGGGACCTGGTTCACACTCAGGAAGAGCTTAACGAGCCCTTGATAGACTTGGAAGGGTTCATCAAAGGAGATGAGGAGGCTACTGCCCATGCAGTGGAGCTTGTCAGGACTGCCTGCTCGAACCATGGTTTCTTCCAAGTTACCAACCATGGTGTCGACGCAAATCTTATCCACGCTGCCTACCAAGAAATTGATGCAGTGTTCAAGTTACCCCTTAACAAGAAGCGCAGTTTCCAAAGAAAGCCAGGTGGTTTTTCAGGCTATTCTGTTGCCCATGCGGACCGATTTTCCTCCAAGTTGCCATGGAAGGAAACATTTTCTTTCGGGTACCAGGGAACTAACTCCGACCCTGCTGTGGTTCATTATTTTAGGTCTACTTTAGGGGAAGAGTTTGAGCGCACCGGGTAAGACTTTATTAATGCTCATTTGTAAATTACAACAAAGCCTTATTAATCCTACGGTAGGAGGGAAAATCCTTGATGCACTAAGACGATATGAGATAACGTGCCTTTAAAATCGTTTGAAAACAAAATTAAGCTCAAACAAATTCTGAAATATTTCTGACCGTATTACCATATATTATACATATATTATATGTGTATATATATATATATATATATATATATATATATAAAACAAAAGTGTGCAGCTCCTTAACAATAACGTTATACATGTTGATTTTTGAAGGTGGGTTTACCAAAACTATTGTGAAAAAATGAGGGAATTGTCTCTAGTCATTTTCGAGCTCCTGGCAATCAGCTTAGGAGTTGATCGTTTCCACTATGGCAAATTTTTCGAAGACGGTAATTCAATAATGAGGTGTAACTACTATCCCCCCTGCAATAATTCTTGTCTCACCCTTGGCACTGGCCCTCACTGCGACCCAACTTCCTTAACAATACTTCACCAAGATCAAGTTGGAGGGCTCGAAGTTTTCATCAATAACAAATGGCAAGCAGTCCGACCTCGACAAGATGCCCTAGTCATTAACATTGGTGATACTTTCATGGTAATTAGTTTCCCCAAAAATACAAAAAAGAAAAAAAAAGGCTTTCATCATTCAATGCCCTTCCCTTCTGCATTGTTACTTTCCTATAGTAATAGTGCTGCTTCATAATAATGAGTATGACCTGATATTTATGATATTTTAAAGGTGTTGAAAATTAATACTAAGAATTTGTCTACATGGTTTCTGAAGTTAGTGACTGTGTAATGAGATAGACGTATGGTGGAGGTAGGTAATGGCATTAATTAATTGTTTACTGTTGATAATTTGATATAATGATTAAGATTTTAAATGACATAAATTTATGGGTAACAAGTAATAATAAGAATACCAAAAATAATAAAAAAAAGGAAATTGTGGTTGCAGGCATTATGTAATGGGAGATACAAGAGCTGCCTGCATAGGGCCGTGGTGAACAGGGAGAGAGAGAGGAGATCATTGGTATACTTTGTGTGCCCAAAAGAGGACAAAGTAGTGAGACCCCCACAAGATCTAGTATGCAGAGAAGGGCCAAGACAGTACCCTGATTTCACATGGTCCGATTTGTTGGAGTTCACTCAAAACCACTATCGAGCTGACGTTGCTACCCTCCAAAGCTTCTTCCGATGGCTCAACCCTACTTCCAACTTCTAGTTCTCCTCTTATCTGCTTGCTTTTTCAATAATAATATAATAATTTGGACTCTAGCTTGTATATTAATTATTCACTACTCTCTTTATATTCTCTCTGTATGTTTTCTCTCTCAATTGGGCTAGGATCGATCATTGTTGTTAATTGTTGCCTCAAGGAAATCTTCTTTGCAACATTAACTAAAATCAAACATATGCTACCCCCAAATTCTAATATCAATTTTTTTCCTTTCCCTCTCTATTAATTGAATGATTGTGACCTTATATGATACACTAAAATTCAATTTTTTTTTTAGAAAAAAATTCATAAAAGTAAAATATGAACAAGTAAAATGAGACGAAATTAAACAACATTATATACTAATAATTATTAGTATAGGCATGCAAGCATACGATCATGTATGGCCTTCCAATACAACTTTCATCTAGTACATTTGAGTATGTTACACATCCCATCCCCAAGGGCTGACTATTGGTTAGAGATTGCAAGACTAATCCAAATGCAAAAAATCCGTCCTAACATGAATCCAATTCAACTCCGCAATTGTATGATAAATTTAAATATAACATGGTGATACAATATCATAATATGTGTCATAATGTTTAAGTTCAAGAATTTACTCATTAGATATTAAAAATATAGAATTGTCACTAATTTTTTTATCTAGGTGTGATTGATTACTTTTGTATATTTATTTTTTTAAAAGTTATTTTAAATTTGATTAAGAGTCTTTAAAAAAATAAGTTATGGTTTACATCAATAGACCTAAGTTCAAAAATCCGTTACATGTAGGAAAAATTTTAGTATTCTCACAATGCCTAAAATTGATACCAAATTAATTACATGTTATTTTGTTTAAACCTTAATTCAAATGATTTTTATTTCTTATTTTTATTAATTTTGATATTTAAATATTAGAAAAAAATCTTTGGGCTTTCACTAAAAATTTTTTTTTCTTCACATAAAAAATATTCAAGATAAATTAGTTGTTTACTTAAAGAGGTTTTATCATCAAATTTATTAAACATCTTATAATAAATCAAATTATTCACAACCATTTTTGTTTTTTTACAAAAATATTAATTACAAATAATCTAACAAAAATATTATACAAAGAATGTTTAAATTCACATTATCAAAACTTACATCAATAATTTTTTAATTTTTCATTATTATTTTTCAAAAAATATATATATACTAACAAAAAAGAAAATAACGAAATTAAAAATAAAAAATAAAAGAACATGTATCTACAAATAAATAGAATGGAATAAACTAAATAAATAAATAAATATACATGAAATAAAAAGGCAAAAAATTATACCTAGGATTTTAATTTAAGGAAAAACTATTAGTTTTGGATATGCCATCAGTCTTAATCAACTCCTTTTCTACTTTTCAAAATCCCAAGAAACTCTTCAAATTTCAACTACAAACTTCTCTTAGCCTCTTTCTCCCTCAAAACTCAAAATTTTGTGTTTGTTCTATTTATTGTGTCAATTACTTTTTTTTTTTGGTTATTGTTAGTGATTTTTGATTGAGAATTGGGCTCTTTATATATAGATTGAATCTCTTTTTAATTTGAAAACTTTATATGCCAACTGAATCAATAAGATCTTATCAAAATTTATTTTCTTTCTTTGTAAAAAATTGATTACTAAGAATTACCAAAATCAAATTCAATCTTTGAATTTCAAATCTAAATAAAATCATAATCTTTTTAAAAAAATCAAAATTTATGTTATTTTTTACCATAAATAAAAATAAAAACAATACTTTTGGGCATTTAAATTTATATTTATAAACTAAATTTTTTACCCATGCCATGCACGAAATTTTATATTATACTTTTCATAATTTTAAATTTTTTATATAAATAAAAACATTTATAATCATCTATAATTTGTATTCAAAAATTACAAAAATAATCTATATATAAACTATTATAAAAGAATCAAATTAGCATTATGCAAGTTTTGAAAAAAATTAATTTCAATAAAATTTCTTTGAGTTATGAAAGTAAAATTACATACAAAACTTAATAAAAAAGTCAGTATCTTATTTATAATTACATACACTTTTAAAAAATTATATTATTTTAGTGTGAAAACTAAGATTTACATATGTGACATATTATTTATAGGCTGAAAACCTTAATTTTGTTTTTCTTTAAAATTTTTTGGATAGTAATTTTAATTTGAAATTTCAATGAAAATAAAAAGAAATTTACCCTAATAATTAGGATTTACCATCCAATTAATGGATGTAAAGATTATTATTTATATGCTTTTGAATTCAAAATTTTTTTTATAAAAACAAATAAATTCACAATATTCATAATTAAATTTGGCATTTCAAGACCAATATAAATACTATTCAAACTCCAAAATTACCAAAAGAAAAGCAGCTTATGAATTGTGATTGAATGCTTATATTTAAATTATTACATGATAACTGTTTATTTTTTTCTAAGAAGAAATGTACTATTTTGTAATATGATTGTAGGTTTAAATCAATATTTATGATTTTAACTATAAGATAAAATTGTGAATAATTTGGTCTAAATATAATTTTAAATTTAAATATGTGTAATTTTAAATTGAGATAAAATATATTTTTTTTATTTTACATCATAGGAAAATAGAGATAAAAAATTGGTAAACAACAGTTATTCAACTACAAACTTTATTAACTCAAATTTATATAAATATTAATTTAGATGATGTATGATTTTTATGACTCCTAAGATTTAGAGATTTAACATTTAAAAACTATTTGAATTTTGTATTTCATATATATAGGAAAGAGTGAGGTATGAGATATATTTTTTGGATTTAAATTAGGATAAAACTTATATACTTTGAAAATTTTAGATAAATGTAAATTTTAAAATTTTTAAAAATTGAATAATTGATTGAATAAAATTATTTAGAACTGTTTCACATATCAATAATATAGGTTATTTACCAAGCATCCACTTACGATATTTTTATGATGTTGTAATATAATATTATATATGATATAATATAATGTCTTTTAAAACTAATATCATAATATAATTTGAGACTCAATAATATCAAAAAAATTGCAGATAAAATTGCGTGTCAATAACATAAAAAAAATATGAAAATAATATTATTTAAAATTTTAATAAAAATTATATATGAATTTGATATAAATAAAAATATATATTCTATGATAAAAATGTTGATATGATAAATTTTCATATTTTAAGTACATTTGACATCACAACAAAATTGAAAATTTGACTGAAATCGTTGTTTGTGTTTATGATTCATCATTTATTGTTTCAAGTTAATCATCTCAAGTCAAAGATCATTCAAGGATCCACCAATCTCAAGTTTCATGCCTTTTTTTATAATTATTTCAAGTCAATAGTACACATTAATTGGCCAAAAAAATTCGTACACTTTTAACTTTTTTTGGCCTAAGTAATGGTACACGTTAACTTTAAAATTTAAAATTTAACTAGAAATTTGAGTTGGGATATTTGATGGTAAATAAATATCTATGCAAAATTAAAATTAGGGAATTTAATTAATTAGTTTCTTTATCTAAAATTAGAAACTAGACATTATTATATGACCTACTGAATTGAAAATAAAATAAATATAAATTAATTAGACGGAGTAGAGTGTATTTGTAGTTCCAAACCTTTTATTTAGGTGGCACTTTTGTCTTTAATCTTTAAATTTATTTCATAATAATCTTAAACCTTTTAAAATAGTGTTAATGTGGTCCTCTAATTAAATTTTGCATAAAAAAAGATAATTACAACTTAAGGTAATAAATCTAGAATTATTATTCTTTACTATCATATTAAAACATATTTATTACAAAATAAATAAAACTTTTAAAATTTTTAAGAAAGAAATGCAATTATCATTTTTCCCCTAGTTTTCAAAATTCAACTTAAAATTAGGACAAAATGGCGCTTTAATTTTCTTCATAATAATTTTAAAATTTTTATTTTTCCTAATAAAAATAGTTTAGTATGATAGCAAAAGGTAATAATTTTTTGTCTACCAAGATTTATTTTATTTCTTTACTCTTATTTTATTAAATTTTATTTCCCTTATTTTATAAATTTTGATCAAAAAATATAAAATTAAATCCTATTAGGAATAAAACTAGAATTTTTTTTAAACTCAAATAATATTTTAACACTTAATAAACAAAGGTAAATAATAATTAATAATTTTAGAATATACTTTTTTGTAAATTATTGCTAGTATAATTTGAAACTCTCTAACATTATGTCAATCTAACACAACAAACTTATTTACCATTATAATCTCTTGAGAAAATATTTTATTAGAAAAAATTCATTCAAGATCAATTAACAAGTGAGCATAATTTCCCTACTGTTTAAATTTTAAATTATAGCTAGAATGTAAATTTTAGTAATATATACAAACTTTTTCTTTTTTTTTTTTGTGAAAATAAATGTCAATCACTTCAGAGTCAATAGTATATGAGTGTAATTCATTTCTTTCTTTTTTGTTAAAATAATTTTTAATTTTACTTTTAATAGGATTTAATTTTATATTTTTTTATCAAAATTTGTATATTATTTAGGAAATAAATTTTAATAAAATAAAATTAAAAAGAAATAAAATTTCTAACCTTTTGCTATCATAACAAAATGTATTTATTAAAAAATAAAATTTTTGTAAGTATTATGAAGGAAAATAAGGTACTAATTTTTCCTCTAATTTTAAGTCGAATTTTTGTTAAATCAAGGAAAAAATGATACTTCCATTTTGCTTCAAAAAAAATTATAAATTTTATAAATATATTTAAATTATTTTGATATATTTTATTTCTTTTTTTTTTGTTAACAATAATTTATAGGTTTAATTTTAATAGGATTTAATTTCATACTTTTATTAAAATTTGTAAATATTGGGGAAATAAATTTTAATAAAATAAACTAAAGAAATAAAATAAAATCAAGATAATGGACCTAGAATTATTACTTTTTGCTATCCTACTAAAATGTACTGATTAGAAAAAATATAATTTTTATAATTTTTACGAAGGAAACTAAAATATCATTTTATCCATGATTTTAAGTTGAATTTTTAAAATCAAAAGAAAAAAATATACTTTTGTTTCCTTTTAAAAATCTTATAGGTTTTATTTCCTTTCTAATAAATACATTTTGGTATGATTAAAAAGAGTAATAATTCTGAATCTATTATCCTAATTTGTGATTCTCTCTTATTTTTATAACATTTTTTTAAAAAAATTTGAGACTATCGTAAAATAATTGAAAAATAAGAAAACAAAATAGGATCCAAATAAAAGATTTGGGACTATAAATATACTTTATCCTAATTAAATGATGTCGACAAATAATATTAATTATAGAAAATTATCTATTAAGTTCAAACTATTTTTCTTAAAAAACTATAGTAAAATCATATTGGATTAGTTTTAGATAAAATCAAGTAACTAATTGAAAAATCATCTCAATCTTAATCTTTTGAGTACAGTAGAATTACATGCGCGGGACGAACGTGATTTCATTTGATAAACATTTTTGTTTTTTTTGTTTTTTCTGTTTACTATTTATTTTTAATTTTTTACTGAAAGTTTTTTTTTCCTTTCCATTATTTTTGTAAAAAAAAAAAGAGAGAAAAGTTTTTACCAAATGGAGCCAGGATTGTGAAACTTTCAAACAAATACTTTCTGCTAGATATTTCATGGGTTGGCTGGGAAGCGTTTGGCTTTATATTTCATATGTTGAATTGCATGATTCTACAATTTAATATTGACAAACGATTGACAACGAAATAAGTTCTTAGGCTTAATGTATGGCGATATCCAGATGATGAGGAAGAAACTTGCAAGAATAATTAAAATAGATAATCAATGACAACAAGCCTCGTAAATTAATCTTAACTATTTATATATACATATATAATTAAAAGTATTAAAATTTGAATCTTGATCACTAAAATTAAAAATTTCACTACAAGAAAATGAAAGATTAGTGGCAATTTTATAGTGGCGTTTCACTTATAAACGCCATTAGTTTTCGTGTTTTTTATAAAACTTAAAGCGTTTATTATCAAAATGCCACTAAATATTCAAATAATTGGCGTTATTACTTATAAATGCCATTAAAGATAAAAATTAACGACGTTTATCGACTAAAATGCATTGAATAATCCTTTTTAAAAAATTGGAGTGATTATTGAAGGCATTTTTTGGAGGAGATTATTAAAGGTGTTTTTGGTCAAAAACACTTTCAATAATCTCCTTATCAAAATTTAAGGGGATTATTAAAGGTATTTTTCGCATAAAACAGCTTTAATAATCCCCTCTAAAAAATTAAAAAGGATTATTTAAGGTATTTTTTACCTGAAATGCCTTCAAGAATCCTTTTTTGTAAATAGTGTCATTTTTTTAAGTAAACGTCTCTATCGTGAAAAAATAGCACGGCTAAAATTTTTTCTCAAAATTGAAACCCCTTTTTTCTTCTCTGTAATTTTCTTTCTTTCCTTAGTTTTTTTCTTAGAAGAGAATGGCGAGGAAGAAAATTCAAATCAAGAAAATTGACAATGTAGCGATGAGGCAGGTGACTTTCTCAAAGAGCAGATGAGGACTTTTCAAGAAAGCTCATGAGCTTTCCACTCTTTACGATGTTGAAATAGCTCTTTTAGTCTTTTCAGCCGTTAGAAAGCTCTTTGAGTACTTCAGCACAAGGTTACTCCACTTATCTCATATCTATATGTGAATGTTTTGCCTTCATTCTTGTTCTATCTCTACTGGTTTAATATAGAAATCTTTGCCTGCTGTTCGATTTAATATGTTGAATGTGCTTGGATGAGTGTGAGAGGAAGTAAGAAACGTAATTGTTTTGAAATAAGATTTTTCAAATCAAGAGAATTGTATAAAAGTATAAATTCATGATAACTGAATGTATTTGAATCTTGTATCCTATTACAAAAAGAACTTCTTTTAATAATTTGTCAGAAGTTATTGGATTTTGTGGTAAGAGGCCATGGTTTCACATGAATGTTTATATGATATTTGTTGATGCTTGTTCCTACTTTCTTGAACATTGTTTAAGTCATATTTTATGACTAATCAACTGTCTTATAAGAAGTTTATGCTTTCCATATACCTTTACTAATGCAACTTAGAGCACGAACTGATATTTTACCTTTCATTTTTCTTGTCAAAACCCGATCTGCTGTCATTTTCATTTTCTCTCCAACTAAATAGCTTTTAATTTCAGTTTTCTTAATTGAATCTTGTTACAATTTTAGGTTTCCTATACTCTTTTTGAATTTTCTTTAAGATTTTCATAATGAAATTTACAAATTCTCATGATTTCCTTTTCAAATTCAGTAAAATTCACTTTGAACTTAAATCTAGTTTCAAAATCGCACACCTGACCTGTCTTCAGTCTTTTGATCAAAATTCAGTGAATTCTAGCTTTATTTACGTCAAAATTTTTTTCCTAGATTCCTAGTTCATAAGGCTATAATCCAATAAAAACTCACCCTCAAATTCTATCTGCACTAGTACAATTAATTCTTCAAAATTAAGGCTGAATCCAAAAGGTAGAAAAGATCCTTGCATGAAAACTTGATGAATGATGATCCTATCTCCTTCTAGGTGTTCGATTTGATTCTCTCATACCTTACATTCTTATTTTACATGTTTAATCATTATTTTTTAATTGATTGCATTTATTTTCATGAATTCATTTGGTGTTTGGAATATTTAGTTGTTAATGCTCTGTTTTTCTCTGTTTTGAGTATCATTTGAGTTGCTGGTTCATTAAGCTGGTTTTTCTCTATTTTGCTGCCATTTTCTTGTTGAATTTTGTAGTAAACTTGATTGATCAATTGTTTCTTAGCTCATTTCGAGTTCATTTTCATTATAAGCTTCTAGACCTAGTTTTTTCTTTCATCAACTTAGCGAGTTTTGGTTGAATTTTACTTTATATTTTAGTTGTTTCTAGTTAATTCTTGTATTTTCTTGCACTTTTTGTTCTTCAAATCATTTTGTTCCTTAATTGATATTTTCAATTCTAGTTTATGATCACTTGTTTTAGCATCAATTAGATGTAGATAAATTAATTCATGTTTGGTTACAAGTTAGTTGTTAGTTGCAGTTTTGTGTTCTTTCATTACATTGTGCAATTTTTATTCAACTTTTGCTTTTTAAATTGATTTATCATGATGCTTTTTTATAGATCTTTGAAATTCTAGCTTGTTTTGAAGAAAATTTAAAGGAACAAAAATGAAAATTCAGATTTAATATACTAATTTTGAGATGTATTCTATTTCAATTATATGGGTGTGTTTAGGGTTGGAGTTGGATTTGTTTTGAACCAATTGCTTTAAAGTTTGGGCTACCTCACTTGCAATGTTGATAACTTATCTGTAGAAGAATTTCCTTTATTTAATGTATCCTAAAGTTGATATGTGTTAAGATACTCTTACTTGTTTATTTGAATAAAGATCTAAATGTGGCCAAAGGGTTATTTTATCCTAAAAGTCAAGGAATTTGGGCTTTTTCCATAAATTGGTGTGATTGAAAAAGGTAAAAAAAGGATGTTCTGGCTTCAAGCTTTTAATGTCAAAACAAGAAATTAAGTTAATTGTTTTAGTATAACCCATTACAAAAAAATTTAGTTTTAGGGTTCAATCTAATTATTTTCTCACACCTATAAATCACAATCATCTTGCTATTAACTATTGAGTTTGGGAGTTATATGTAACATGCCCTTTGTGTTTATATCTCTTTCGATCAGAAACTTTTTTGTTGATGTTATCCCTTTGAATCTTATTCTTCTTCTACTTTTGTATCATAAAATAGCATGGCTACCAATATTTTACACATGTATGCCAATTGGATATGCACTCGGATGTGTTTATGGTGGAATAGTAAGTTTTTTTTCTAGCTTTTTTATAGGTATTTGTTAAACTAATCTCCTTAATTCCTTCCTAGTTTAAGAATAAAAGAACCATCTTTATTTCAAATATGCCAAGTTTTACTACTGTCCATATTTTACGATACTCTATGTTCTGCCCATACATTAATTTGAGATAACTAGCTAATAGGTTGGCAGCCATTTAAATTGGCATTTTGCATTTTGGGTGAAAACCATTGTGATGCTTCCACTTGCTATTTAGGATTTAGTATGAAGCCTTTGCAGTTAAAAGGTGCATACTATAGGCTTATCAACTTGGATTGGCCTCTATACATTTTTTAATTACTTTATGATGATTCCATGATACAGTTTTTGCAACTGCTAAGTCTAAAAAAGCATTGATCTCTATAGACACAGTTGTACCATCAATTCAAGGTGTAGCATAGTTAATTTATCCATTACACAATTTGTATTTTCCTCTTAAAACTGTTGCATGGTCATTTTATTTTAAAGGATTGGTTTATTTCCCTCTTGAAGCATTTGAATCCATTTATTTCTATGAATTTATTTACGAGCTGAAAATATGATTTGAAATGGTTTATCTTATAAACTTCATGGAATCAAATAATCTTTATCTATTTCTAATGTAATCAAACAAAAACTTGATTGAAGATTTATATTTCATCCTTTTGTATATTCTTCTTCCCTCAAATTATATGGCACTGCATTTAAAGTCTAGCAATTTCATAATGAAATATGCAAAGTAGAAGAACTATGATTATGAAAGGCATTTTTGTGGAATGCACTCAGAGAGGGAGTGTACATCCTTTTGCTTTGTACATATCTTGATCATTGGCTAAAAATTATATCATAGTTTGTTGCTTTGGTTAAATCTGTTTCTTTGTTATTTCTACATGTATGTAACAATGAGATCTTGTATATCTTCCTTGATTTAATATTGCATTACAAGTTTTATGGTACCTTTTATAGCTTACCCAGTGACAGTTTTCAATCAGGATGGAACATAAAGTTGTGGACAAGATAAATGAAATGTACTGTGATGTATTTCTAACAACACATTTTAAGGTTCCTAGAGAAATATTCTCTTTAGCAATGGAAGCCAAGATGAGGAATGGGCGTTGTAGGCTCCACTCAAAGCAAGTGCGACTCCTTCCATGAAGTTCTTTGATAGGCAAGAGGAAAACAAATACAAAGTGGAATGTTATTGTATGTATTAAACTTTATGTTACATGCATATTAGAACAAATTATATATTTAGATATTTAAATTTTATAATATTCAGTTTATTAATTTAAATTCATTTTTATTTCTTTTAACAATTTTTATTTAATTATAATAAATATTAAAAGAAAATTTAAAAAAACTAAAATTTTTTATTTAACGGCGTTTGTATTTAAAAATGCCATTAAATGTTGAATTTATTGACGTTTGTATCAAAAAATGCTGTTAAATTTAGTGATATTTTTACTACAAATGCTGCTATTTTTACCATCTAGCGACGTTTTTAAACACAAATGCCGTTAAATTAGTGACATTTTTTTGATACAAACGCTACCAAAGTAACGACATTTTTCTAATAAAAACATCACTAAATTAGCGGCGTCTCAAAGATACAAATACCACTAAAATAACGGCATTTTTCATATACAAACACTGTTAATATAACAACATTTTTCAGATACAAATGTTGTTAATATGGCAATGTTTTATAGAAAATGCCACTATTTTTCGTGATGGGTGTATAGTCGGTACTCTGATTGGCATTTTTCGCAAATGTTGTAAATCTTTTAGTGACGTTTATAAATGTCATTAAACGTTAAAAAAAAAGCCATTAAAAATCTAAATCCTTATAGTGTTTCATACTTTACTAATAAATTATAGGACCAATTATTTATATTTAATAAACTAAGAGCCTTATAATACATAATCATTTCACAGGTAATTAATTAATTTCCTCACAGTATAAAAAATTTAATTAATTAAGAGTAAAATTAAATTAGACTTATCTTTTTAATTAAAGATTATAACTCCTTATACTCAGCGGATGAATATATATAGTTGCTATATGTGTTCTATTGACATTACTCAAACAACATCTCATTCACAAAGTACTTTGATTTTTACGATATACTCGATCATATAGTACTTTAAGATATCACTTGCTTAAAAACGAAAAGAGAGAAAGAGCAAAAGCCAGAGAAAGTGGAGGTGGCATGACGGGGAGCAATGCCACAATCCAAATGGGAATCACAGAGGCAGCATGTCAGCTTTGGAGCATTGGCAGAGAAAACTTATTACTGTTTTCATTGACAACTTCCACCCTAAGGGTAGGGAAAGTGAGTTGCGATAGCTGACAATGGAGTATGACAGGGTTGAAGGAATTCTAGACGCAGCAAATTCGATTTTTTCAAGTTTAAAGGCTTAAGAGAGGCTTTCTCAATCATAAGAGTTCTAGATGGCAAGAGGTGGAATGGATGATGCTTAAGGGTGGTGTAGATACCTCATTTAGCATGCGATTTATATCAATTGGGTTCAGTTAGTTTTAAAGCTTGAATGTTTAATTTTTTATATTTTATATTTATATTTATATTTATTTTATTTCATCTCATTTATCTCATTTTAATTGTTTATCTTTATAAAATAATTGAAATTCAAAACAAAAAGGTGGCTCTACTAAGTAAAGATTATTTAGAATTTGATGAAAAATATTTTTTGGTTGATAATTTATGTGAATTTTTAAAAGGTTTTGATTGGGTTTTTTTTATGGATTAATTTAAAGTGTTTGTTCTTGGTGTCATAACGTATAGATCCGTGGATCTATCACTAGACATGGATGAAAAGAGTTACTACCAATCCTTTTTAGTTAGGTGTGATTGGTCACCTGAAACATATTATGGTCTACAAAAATAGATGTTAGGTTCGAGAGTCAATTACGCATGAGGAAGGTTGTAGCACTCCCACAATGCCCATCCAAAGATGGTACCAGTTTGATTTCAAATTATCCAAGCCTTGATCATTTTTATGATTTACCAAACAATTTAATATTAAAAATTAATCTTAAAATTGTCCCAATAGTTTGGTAGCAATTTCAAATAATTCTCTCACCTCATGAGTATTCATAGAGACTAGTGTCTTATTCTGAAGAGCCTCCGTCATCGAATTTATTAATCTATTTGATCCCAAAAAAATTAGTAAAGCCTCCCAATAGTTTGGTATGGCTTATTTCAAAGCAATCCTTCAATAGTTTAGAGGATAAAAATTATTGTTTATTTGAATTTTTTTTTTGTATTAAAGGGATTTTTTTTATTTTATTTTAAAAACTTTATTTGAAAATATATTTTTTCATTTGAAAAGATTTTTTTTAAAGAATATATTTTTTTATTTTCAGAAACAAAATGGTAGAAATAATATCTTTTTTTTTTAAATAAAGCCAGAAAAATAATATATAAAAAATAACAAAAATAAAATGGGTTAAAAATAAAATAAAATAAAAAAATAAAAATAAAATGAAAAAAAGGAAACCTGCGATTGGGTCAGATCAAAGCGCGGGTCAACATGCGGGTTGCCAGGTCTATGCACAGATCTTGGCTTATCCAAAACAGTGTCATTTTGGAACAATATAAAAGGCACCACCTTAATGCTTTCTTTAGAATTACCTGAGTCATTCTCTCTCTACCCCTCAGTTTTCTCTGCCTTCTCTCAAAAAACCCATCAGCAAATTCAACCAAAAACTGAGAATCTAATCGATTTTTTGGGATGTCGTCGAAATATTCAACCGAAAACTGAAAAATCCATCAGTTTCTGGAAAACCTATCGATTTTTGGAAATCTCGTCGAAAACTTCAAACCCTTGTCGAAAAAACCATCGAAAAATTCATCATAACCCAAAAAAACCCAAAAATTTCCAAAAATACCCTAATTTCTTCAAATCTTTTCAGATTTTTCCCAAATTTTATCTCAATTACTCCCAAAATTGTCCTAAACCCTAATTCTAACCCAGAAAACTTGAAATAGAACCCACAACTTCATATTGAACCCAAAATTTCAAAATTAAACTCCCATAAACCTTTTTTGCCCAAAATTTCCTAAACCCTTTTTCAATAATTTTTTGTGTTTTTGTGTATTCCCTCTGTAAAATTAGTCTAATTTATAGGTGTAAACACCATTTTTTTTTTTCTTTTTGGCAACTTTTTGTCAGTCACCTGTAGTTGCCAGCGACTTTGACAACTATCGATAATCGTTCTGACAGCCAGCAACTGCTTTAACCCTAGGCCACCAAAATATCAAATTTTCTAAAATTTTGATCCTCTTTTTTTACTCTATAAATAGAGCAATGTTCCGGCAACAAAAGGGGGAGGCTTGTGAAAAAAAAAAAAAAGATCCAAAAATAAAAAGGCACTCCCAAGTTCAAAAAAAAAAAAAAAGCTTTCTGTGAGAAAAAAAAGAGGAATCAAAACACCAAAATAAAAAAAACACAGCCCCTGGAATGGGAAACCCAACGCCAAAACATATCTGCAAAAGAAATCAATCAAAATCAGTTGCAACAAAAAACAAATAAGAATACAAAAAAAAATAGAAAGGGTTTTGGCCAAAAGTTCAAGAATAGATCCAGACCGTTCGAGTCTCATTTTGGTACAACGGAGGCCAGATTTGGGTTCAAGAAGTCAAGGAGAGCATTTTGGTGTTTTTTGAAATTTTTTGACTCTAATGATGGCGATCGAAGCTCGACGACGACGATTGAAGCTCATTGCCGACAAGGACCATGGCAACCGTCATAACGGACAGCCACCAACCCTCGACCTATATGAAGAAAAGGGGAGAGAGGTTTTTTTATTGAAAGGGGAAGAAATGCTAAATTTTTTTTTTTTTACTTTTATATAGGAATGTAATCCCAAAACGACATTGTTTCATTTAAGCACCAAAACGACGTTGTTTTTTGAATTTTTTAAATTTTTATATATTATTTTATTAATATTTATACATATTAAAATATTTATATTTATTAGATTAAATGATGAAATATGTAGTTAAATTTTTTATAATTTTTTTAATTTTAAAATAAACTTGAAATAATATAAATAAACTTTCTAATAATATAAATTAATAAAAAGTGTAAGAAAATGAAATTTTTATCTAACAATGAGATTTGCAAGTACTTCGAGTAGTGATACCTACGAAATCCTAAGTGAAAAAAATTTTTAAATACTACCAGTGTATTGGAGTATTTATAAAAAAGAGTTTTCAATGCAATAAAAATTTCTTTTTCTTGTTAAAAAATAAAATAATAAAAATTAACTAATAAATTAAGAATAAGTAATAAAAAATGAGAAAAAAAAAGAAATTTTATCCGATAACGAGATTCTAAAAGCATTTCAAGTAGAGATGCTTTAAGAAATCCCTAGGTGAGAAGATATTTTTAAAATATTATCAATGTATTGGGAGATTTATAAAAAATCTTCAATATAATAAAAATTATTTTTTTCTTCATTTTTTAACGAAAATATTAATAAAAATTAGTAAAATTTCTAAATAAAAAAAATAAAAATGTGTACATTAATGTATTATCATTTGCATTGTATGCATGGCATAGTTTTTCGCAAAAAATAAATTTAAGCCTCTAAGGATGAGATTCTAAGGTATTCTGAGAAACGATGCCTAAGAAATCTCTAGATGAGAAAAAGTTCTTCTAATTATACCAATGACTGAAATATTTTAAGAATTATTTCAATAAAAAGGTTTTAATTTATTTTTCTTGAATAAAAAATGAAACAATAAATAAAAAAAAGGAAAAAAATTTCCAATAAATGAAAAAATCAAGAAAATTATTTTTCAAACACCGAAAATGAGACTATTTTTTATCGAAATCAATGGATAACACGTAATTATTGGTACCGTTTTAAATGGACACTGTGGAGGTGCTAATCATTCCCTACACATAACCAACTCTCGAACCTAGACTGTTTTGTAGATCATACAATTATCTTTTTAATAAAATTTAAAATATTATTAAAATGATGTAGTTTAATAGGTGGTCAATTAATCCTAGCTAAAAAAGATTGGTGGCAACTCTTTTTTTATTTTTATTTTCAAATTCATCAAGAGGATACAAAATTGTTATGACAACTTGGCGACTCCATTGGGGATACATTTGTTTTTGAGAGTCAGGCTAAAATTAACTACGTGTTATCTTTAAATTTTGATTTAAACAATCCTAATTGATTTCTTAGATTTTTATTTTTCACTTTCAATAAAAAAAGTTAAAAAAAACAAATCGAAAACAAAAAGAAAAAATTCACGCATGTTTCTTTTAATACGCCTCTTATGCTTTATTTTTCTGCATATACTAATCTCAATAAATTAGGATACATTTGCAAAGGCAATGACATGATGCACCTCGTGCATGAGCTCTATACCCGAGCTTTGTCCCTTATAGGAGGAAGTAGAGTACCTATGCCCTCGTGAGGTGATAACCCTTGCAATGACAATCAAAATACTTCCACGTAAATTAAACCCTTTCTGTTCATAACCTATAATGGGTAAGGATCAGGGTGCCTTACAAGTCTAGCATAGACGACAATAAGGAACAATTCAAAAACCTTTAGACGTATCTCAACCTAAACCCAGCATGTAATAAGTCTTGGAAGCTAACTTTAGGTTGAGCCTTATCCACCCTATTATAGAAAATACCTAAGTCTAAAAGTTGTGTGTAATACAAAACAACAACAAAAAAACCTCAAAACATAAAAGATGTTTTCTCTTAAACCACATCTTCACACTAACTCAGTTTTGTTTATTTTTTTTTCTTTTTACATTAATCATATCATACAGTTTTGTATCAAGGTATTTGCTCTAAGACATCTTTCTTTTGAGAAGTTTTCATGGATCCCGTAGAACTATAGATTTGCTCATCATGAGTCAGTGTTCTATGTGAGCCGTATAATGAAGTATATGTTTAGTCGAAAGAAGCCTAACAAAAGAATAGAGATTGTTTGCTTATCGACTATGTGTTTGAGTTACCCGAGAAGGTACATTTAGATCTCACACAAAATGATTTAGAAGACTTAGCCATCATCTGAGGTCAGTTAAATGAAGAGAAAAAAAAAGCTTTTGCAAAAAATATAAGTAGATTACATCCCTCATTTCGATAGTAATTGATGAATAGTTTATCAGGGTAACTATGCATTTTTGGGATTCGTCCTATAGATATTTCACTTTTAATCAGGAAGATTTGATGCCAACTATTTAAGAATATTCAATTTTGCTCAGGATAGAACTATAATATCCAGATAAAGTATTTACCCAAAAGCTAAAATCGGGTTATTGCGAAAAGTTGGCTAAGCTTATGGGGGTTAAAGTGAAAACCATTGATTCCTTCGTAAAGCCTAAAGGTGAACATCTCGGCATTCATTGGGACTTTCTTCGAAACTTTATTCAAGAGCATTTAAATGATGACCAAGAAATGGCTGTGTTTGGTCTAGCATTGTATGGCGTGATAATCTTTTCGATGACTTTGGGTTACATTGAGATAACTGTGGTAGACCTTTTCTAAGCAAATTGAAACCCAAACAATTAATACCACTCCAGCAGTCTTAGCTAAAACCATCAAGTCATTGAATTTCTATCAACAGAATGGAAAGGGATAGTTTATAGGGTGCACACCGCTATTATATGTGTAGGTTAGAAGTCATTTCAAGTACAAGAAGAGTGCATTCTCAAAGTTATATCTACGAAACAAAGCACCAATTGAAGAGTTTTGCAAAAAGTCGATGGCCAACATTGAAAACTAAAGGAGAATGGGTCGTTTTCTTATGAAGGCTTACTGAGAATGAAATTGAATGGATAGCGCCTTGGATGCCTCATGTGCTTTATTGTATTATGGAAAAAATAAGCTGTGGATACCATTATTAGAGCTATAGGGTGTTATGAGTTATGCTCCATTGATGGTGCTTCGACAATTTGGTGTAAAGCAGTTTGTTCTTACTTCTCATAAATTGGTTCAGGTAAAATTCATTTATGGGGAACCAAATCCACCAAGAACCTCGAAGTAGTTGAATCAAGCATGGAAGAAAACATGAAGAATGAGATTAGGGCCTCTCATCGACAAAGTCACTCATGATTATCAGATTTGGAAATTAAAATAGTCTTGAGATATAGTACTCTCTCCTGATGATAACCTACATCAATCAGTTAACCTTTTTAGAAGAAGTGCAATTATCAAAAGTTGAGCTTGTCAAGAAAGAATTAGAAGCTAAAAAAGAAGAAATAAAAGGAAAAAATTTGAGACTTCGTAAGAAGGTGGGACAGTTGAAATATGAAATAAAAATATAAGAAAGCAGATTAAAAAAGATCATAAAAGAATAAGATGTGGCCAACAATGATTTAAAAAATCTATACCAAGATAATAAGAGGTTGCAAGTTCAATTTAAAACTGAAAAGTCACCAAGTCTTACCTTAGTTGACAACATGAAATGAATGAGCTCCAAGAGGAAATGAACCAATAGAAGGGTAAAGCTCAAGAAAAGCAAGAGGAGGCCATCAGAATTTCTCAAGATACCAAAATTGGAAAGGATTATACGTTACAACTTCAGCAAGATTGGTGGAATGCCAAAAAAAAAAGGAAAGGTTGAAAGTCATGCTCACAAAAAATAGAAAAAAGCATCTTGAAGTACTAAATTAAAAAGAATCACTTCACTAGGTGATCCAAAGGTTGGAACTACAACTGTAAGACCATAAGAATCATATTTCAGCCATAATAGATGAGTGGCAGAGAAGAGAAAAAGATTGGATCTTTACATGTGATTTGGAAAGAGATGTCCACATGAGATGGAGAGCAGAAAGCTTAGGAAGGCAATAGTATATAGAGCACATGGCCAATCAAGTTTGCAAAGTAGTGAAGAAGGCATGGGAGATGGTTGAAAAGGTAGAAGTATTAAGAAAAGAAGTCAATCCCATAGGGGAATATGGATAGCGTCTAGTAAACTTTTTAGATAAAGCCAAGGATCATTACGAGCAAGTCAAACGCTTCTATGGATATAATTCTAGGATGATAAATCTCATGTAACAAAGTTATATGAAATTAATAAAAATTTCTAGTGTTAAAATTTGTCTAAGAGCAAATATCTTTCACTTGCATTCATGCATTATTTTTCAAAAAATAAAAATTTCAACATATGGCATTTTGATTTTTTAAAATTTTATGGTAATAAAGGTTTAAGAATAGCTCGCCCATAAAAATTTTTTACTCAACCTATTCGCCATTCATATAACACAAGAGCTCAAGCAAAAATCATGGAATAAGAACAGGTCAATCGATTTGAAAGGATTGAAAAAACTCAAGAAGAATTAAAAGAAGATCTTAATAAAATAATGGACATGCTTAAGAATCTGGATAAAAAAAAAACAATGGAAGGAAATCATAGCCTGCAAGAGCAATTGTCAGACATGATGGATCCCATATACCCTCAAGGGTTTAAACCACAACCAATCCAACCTTCTCAAGAAATTAGAATTCAAATTCCTACTCTTAGAGGATATTTCAATCCTTATTCGAAAATGACACTAGCACTTGCTCCAGGATAGTTTTAAAATTTTTCTAATCCTATTATGATGGAAAAACCATCTGAGCTAATCTTGGTTCGTGATTTGGATGATCCTAAAGAGAGAGAAAAGCTAGGGATAAAGATACCTGAGAAAGTGACAGATATCAGTGCCTAGGAGAAGATGAAGTTATTAGAAGAAAGGCTTAGGACCGTAAAGGGAATGAATTTTTATGGCTCCACAGATGCAATCGAACTTTGTTTGGTCCCAAACATGGTCATTCCACCTAAATTTAAAGTCCCTAAATTTAAAAAATATGATGGCATGAAATGCCCAATGACTCATGTCATCATGTATTATCGTAAGATGGCTGCACATGCTCGTGATGAAAAGTTGTTAATGTACGTATTTTAGGATAGCCTTACGAGATCTGTAGCCAGATGGTAGATAAGACTTGTATTCATTCTTGGCAAGAGCTCACAAGGGTATTTTTTACACAATATCAGCATGTTAGAGATCTAACTCTAGATCGTCTATCTTTACAGAGTATAGAAAATAAAATAACTGAGAGCTTTAAAGAATATGCATAAAGATGGAGAGATATGATTAAACAAGTACAACCCTCCTTACTGAAAAAAAAATAACTGTTTTATTTGTGAACACCTTGAAAGCATCATACTATGAGAAACTGATAGGCAATGCAACCAAGAACTTTGTAGATATGGTGATATCGGTGAAATTATCAAAAACGCCATAAAAGAATGGCAAGCTCGATGTAGGAGAGACGAATAAAGTAAAGAAAGGTGGAGTTCCCAAAAAGAAAGAGAATAAAGCTCAAGTAGTGAATTGTGTGGGGCAACGGTTCAGAGGTTTCAAGCCCTACCCTATGCCAGTCTACCAAACCCATTATCTTCTCATAAATAATATTACATCCACTCTTTATCCATATCAGCCATGCTAGCCATTACCATAACCAGCTTATCCACCCAGTTTCAGTCATCCTTTCAGATACTCACTTATTCCTATAACCATCATGTTGCACCTGCCAGACTAGAATGGAGGCCTAATCTAAATAATGGTCCGAGAGCCTCAAGAAAAACCCATTTTCGACCTCATTCCCATGACATACATAGATTTGTATCCCTAACTTGTTGAGAAATATTTACTCATTTTTGTTATTGTTAAACCTTTAAAACCTCTGTTTCTCAAATGGTATGATCCTAACGCGCATTGTGATTATCATTACAGAAACTCAGGTCACTTTATTAAGAATTATACTACTCTGAAATGTAAAGTGCAAGGGTTGATTAATGAAAGGGTGTTAAACTTTGAGACTAGCCAACAAAGGACTCCAAACGTTAATGAAAACCCTTTACCGAACCATGCTAAACCATCAATAAATGCTTTGATTGATAGACAAGCAAGCTACGTGAAAAGAAGGATAGATAAAGTTAAAACTCTAATGGCTAAGGTGTTTGAAGCCTTGGTTAAGGTTGATTTGTTGAAGTTAATAGAACCTCAGAATTGCTCTATAACGATTAACTCAATCAAGAGCTGTAATTATCACAAAGGTGTTTTGGGACATTCTATCGAGAGTTGTCACCAATTTCATCAAGAGGTGCAAAAGTTTATGGATATGGACGGATAGAGTTTTACAAAAAAAAAAAAAGAGTTGATGAAAGTTGAAGTGTCTATTATTTATTCAAAGAATAAGTTTATGTATAAACCAGTAACAATTTATTATGATGAGAAGTTAACACTGAGGCTAAAAAAACCTATCTTCGGACCAATAGTGACAATTAAAGCTCCTAACCCTTTTTATACTAAAATGACAAAGTAGTACCATGAAAGTATGATTGTGATGTCGTAGTCAACCTAAATACTATGAACATAACGGGCATAAGAGGTATGACTCGAAGTGAAAGATGTTATACTCTAGAAGCTTTAGAGAAAGCAAATGTGAAAGAAGAATAAGAAGTCAGAATAATTATGTTGCAGTCCCAGAAAAAGAATGTCAAAAGCCAATATATGAGAATGAAGCTTGTGAATTTTTAAAGCTAATAAAACATAACGAGTATAGCATGGTAGAATAGCTTAACAAGATGCCAACTAGAATTTTGCTATTATCATTATTGCTAAGCTCAGAGTTACACTGTAATGCTCTACTGAAGGTGCTGAATCAAGCATATGTGTTTTACAATGTCTCTATTGAATACGTGGAATAACTTGTTGGCAATCTGACAATTTCAAACTATATCTCTTTTAGTGATAAAAAGATTTCTTCTGAAGATTGAGAAAGTACCAAAGCTTTCCATATTACTGTAAAGTGTAAGAGTCATATAATGGCTAAGGTTTTGATCGATAATGGCTCATCCATCAATGTTAGGCATATGACTACTCTGGCAAAACTCTCTGTTGATAGATCTTACATGAAACCTAGTCATATGATAGTTCGAGCATTCGATGGGACCCGAAAAAAGGTGCTAAGAGATATAGAAATGCCATTACAGATTGGCCCGTGCACTTTCAATGTGAAATTCCAAGTTATGGATATCTCTCCCTCGTATAGTTGCTTGTTGGGTAGGCCATGGATTCATATGACAGGTGCTGTTCCATCTTCATTACAACAAAAAGTCAAATTCATTATTGATGAAAAATTGACATGTGTCATAGGAGAAGATACTGGTACCTCAATCAGTAAATACTCTTTATGTGAAAGCAACCGATGAAGCCCTAGATACTCATACAGATCTTTCAAGATTATCAACACAACATATGTGATTGAAGGATCTAAATTATATTCATTGCACTTATCTACGACTAC
This sequence comes from Durio zibethinus, assembly GCF_002303985.1. The sequence goes on along the minus strand of NW_019167960.1, from coordinate 8,343,979 downwards.
TAAAATGGTTGTCAAGTAGCTTATCGAGATGGGATAGCAACCTAAAGCTGGACTTTGAAAAAATTTACAAGGAATCACAAAGTCACTAGCAATATATGAAAAGAAAAATATATTCAATTTGGGTTATAAACCGACAAGAGGGGACAGAATGAAAAAAAAAAAAGAGAATGGCTAAGCTTAAGGGATATGAGCCAGAGTTAGAGCCCATAGTCATCCTTTACCTCTATGATTATTTTCATTCGGAAGGATGTATCTACCCAATTCATTTAAAACCCTAAATGTAGGATTTGTGGAAGTGTTTTCAGAGCTAGCCATTCAAATGATGGATGACAGAGAAAAGAATAGTCAACATAAATAGCTATTTATGCACTCTTATCATTTGGATTTCGAGCTAGATAATTAGAAAGTTATAAAGCTACTTGTTGCCTTTAAAACTTTTGAAAAGTAATGTATTATGGAACTTTAAATCCCTAATTGCTTTTTACCGGCATTAGGAAATCTTTTATGACTTGTTCACGTTTGTTGTTTTAATAAAAGACTTAGAAGATGCATTCACATTTTTTCTATTTGTTTTTACTTTCACTCGTTCAAATCATTTCCTTTTTCATTCTGCCTTAATCATTTTCTTGCCATTTCATTATTGTGTGCCAATGTTTTTTTCATTTTACCCTTTGCAGGGTCCCAAATAATAAACATGAAGATAATCATGGCAATAATCTCAGATTTGATTTCAAAAACTTAATTCATGTTGATGAACTTGATAATGAGAAAGATTAAGTTAATTACACATTACCTCTTAATTTGTTAAAATTAATAGAACATGAAGATAAGCCAATTGAACCCCACCAAGAAATTATCAAATTAGTGAATTTAAGAGACGATGAAAACAAAAGAGAGGTCAAAATTGGTACATCTTTTTTACCGACTGAAGGGCAAAAGCTAAAAAAGTTACTCCAAGAATATGTAGATGTATTCGCGTGGTCTTATCAGGATATGCTCAGACTCAGCACTGATATTGTAGAGCACAAGTTGCCTTTAAAATTAGAATGCAAGTTGGTACAATAAAAGCTAAGGCATATGAAGCCAGAGATGCTGTTGAAAATTAAAAAAGAAGTGAAAAAGCAATTTGATGCTGATTTTTTAAAGTGGTAAAATATCCCGAATGGGCAGCCAACATAGTGCTAATTCCCAAGAATGATGAAAAAGTGAGAATATGTGTCAATTATCAAGACCTGAATAGGGTGAGTCTCAAGGATAACTTTTCTCTACCCCATATTAATACTCTAGTGGATAATACTACTAGACATTCCACATTTTCCCTTATGGATGGCTTCTCAGGCTATAATCAGACCAAGATGACTTGAGATGATATGGAGAAAACCACATTTGTGACTATATGAGAGACATTTTATTACAAAGTCATGCCTTTTGGGTTAAAAAATGCTAGTACTACTTATCAAAAAGTAATAATGACTCTCTTTCATGACATGATGCATAAAGAAATAGAAGTGTATGTGGATGATATGATTGTAAAATCTCATGAAGGAGAAGATCATATAGTCAATCTTAAAAGATTTCAACTGAAGTTAAATCCTGCTAAATGTACATTTGATGCTAAATTAAGAAAATTATTGGGCTTTGTGGTCAGTGAAAAAAGAATCAAAGTGGACCCAGATAAGATACAAGCCATCCAAAACTTATCTCTTTTTCATACCCTAAAAGAAGTGTGAGGTTTTCTAGAAAGATTGAACTATATTGCTCGTTTCATCTTTCAACTCACCTACAAGTGCAATCTTATTTTCAAGCTTCTTAGAAAACATGATCCAGGAGAATGGAATGATGAATGCTAAGAAGCTTTTGATAAGATCAAAGAATACTTGTCAAATCCACCTGTGTTAGTACCGCCAACCTCGAGAAAACCTTTGATTTTGTACTTAATAGTGCATGAAAATTCAATGGATTGTGTACTGGGGCAAAGAGACGAAACTAATAGGAAAGAATGAGCAATTTACTACTTGAGTAAGAAATTCACTGATTACAAGTCCAAGTATTCTCCATTAGAGAATATGTGTTGTGCATTGGCCTGGACAGCTTCAAGGCTCCAATAATACATGTTTTTATCATACCACTTGCCACATAGCAAAGTTGGATCCTATTAAATTTATCTTCAAAAAGCCTTTATTGATGGGGAGAATAGTGCAATGGCAAGTTATGCTTTCAGAGTATGATATTATTTATGTGACTCAAAAGGCTATTAAAAGAAGTGCAATAGTCAAGTTTTTTGTCGATCGTGCAATCAAAGATTATGAGCCAATAAAAGTAGATTTTTTTGATGAAGATGTGATGGCCATTAAAGATAATGAACCTGTTAGGAAGTCTTGGAGGATGTATTTTGATGGAGTTGCTAATGCTTTGGGTCATGGTATTAAGACAATTTTAATATCTCTCAATAAACATTATTTTTCTATCACAGCTAGGTTGAATTTCAATTACACTAATAATATTGCCGAATACAAGGCCTATGTTATGGGTCTACAAGTAGCAATTGAAAAGAAGATCAAAGCGTTAGATGTGTTTGAAGATTTAGCTCTAGTCATCTATCAGTTACAAGAAGAATGAGAAATGAGAGATTTCAAGTTGATACGATACCATAAATACATCTATGAGTTGGTCAAGCAATTTGAAAAAGTTTAATTTGAGCATCTACCTAAAGAAAAAAATCAAATTGCTGATGCATTAGCTATTCTAGCTGTAATGATTAAAATGTATGCAAATACTGAAATCTAACCCATTAAGCTAAATGTGAAGAATGAACCAGCACATTGTTTAGGTGTCGAAGAAGAAGTTGATGGGAAGCCGTGGTATCATGACCTTATGCAATACATCAAAAGCTAGCAATAGCCAGAACATGCAACAAAAAAATGATAAAAGGACTATTAAAAGGTTGGCTATGAGTTTCTTTCTTGATGAGGATATCCTTTATAAAAGGGGTCGAGATCAATGTTCTTAAGATGTGTAAATGCAGCTGAAATGAAGAGAATTATTGAAGAAGTGCATGATAGAGTTTGTGGGGCACATGTAAATGGCCATATAATGGTTAAGTAAATTATGAAGACCAATTACTATTGGTTGAAAATGAAGAGTGACTGTATTAATTATGCTAAAAGATGTCATAAATGTTAGATCTATACTGACAAGATCCACACTCCTCCAATAGCATTACACATTTTTGCTTTTTCGTGGCCATTCTCTATATGAGGCATGGATGTCATTGGGCCCATTATTCCAAAAGCTTTAAATAGGCATAGATTCATCTTTATGATGATTGATTACTTCATGAAGTTGGTAAAAGCTACATCGTATGCTAACGTAACCTAATCTGTGGTATGCAAGTTTATAAAAAAAGAGATAATATGCAGATATGGGCTTCTAGAAATGATTATTTTTTATAATGCCAAAAACTTGAACAGCAAAATGATGAATGAAGTGTACACTCAATTCAAGATCCATCATCGTAATTTGGCACCATATCATCCAAAAATGAATAGGGCAATGGAGGCTACAAACAAGAATATCAAAAGAATCTTGAAGAAAATGACTGATACTTACAAAGATTTGGCATGAGAAGTTACCTTTTGCTTTGCATGCTTATAGAACATCAGTCCGAACATTTACTGGAGCCACCCTATTTTTTTTTAGTATATGGAATGGAAGTTGTGCTACTGGTCGAAGTGAAAATTCTCTCGCGAGAGTCCTGATGGAAGTAGAGTTAGAGGAAGTAGAATGGGTTCAAAATTGCTACGAGTAATTGCACTATATTGAAGAGAAAAGACTTATAGCATTTTGTCATGGTCAATTATTTTAAAAGAGGATGATAAGAGCATATGACAAGAGAATCCATCCCCGTTGCTTTAGGGAAGGAGACTTAATGCTAAAAAGGATCCTTCTAAATCAACATGACAATCGAAGAAAATAGCCACCAAATTAAGAGGGCCTGTACGTGATGAAAAAGGAATTTTTTGATGAGGCATTGATTTTGATAGATATAGATGGAGATGATTTACCTACTCTAATGAATTCAGATGCTATAAAGAAATATTTTGCTTAAAAAAATAAAAAAAATAAAAATAAAAAATGAAAAAGAATGACGTATCTAAGCTGAAAACCTGAAAAAAGTGGCTTGGATGCGAAGAAGAAGCATCATCAAGAGAAAATCCCATAGCACAGGTGCAAGTGTAGTTTGATGAACTATGAAGGATCAAGGAAGTCATTTAATTTAGTTTTAGAAAAAGAATCTGGGAATATTTTGTTCAAGATTATCTTATGTTCATTATTTGGGGCATCTTTGTTTCGACCTAAATACTTTGCCATGCACTTATTATCAGTTTAATGAAATATGCTATCTTTTTTTTGAAAATAACGCCTATCCATTCTTTTATTCTCATTTCATATTTTTGTTCACCGTACAAATAGGAGAAATGTGTGATTGTATTATGTTTGTCTTGAACTTAAAATGATGAAAAGAAAAACAAACATGAAAGATCTCAGCATTATTTTTTAAAAATTGACAAAGACAGATGAAAAAAAATGAGAAAAGCATAACAAAACATTGATGTTGTAGACTTTTGAAGTAAAAAAAGTATTGTTAAGGAAGAATACAATGGTCATATTTAAGAACAGATTGGTTATATGGCAATTGTTGAGAATTATGATAAAAGAAGCCAAACAAAAAAATGAGAGATTTCGAAAACCTTTTTACTATAATGAATAATTTTGATTGCATTACATGCATTACATTTAGAGCACTCGGTATATGCATCCATAAGTAGTTAAATAAAGATAGAGACTTTTCATTTCCTAATGAAAAAAAAAAGATTTTGATATTCGAATAAGGATAATAATCAAACAAAAGATTTCAAGAGAGAGAAATTTACTTGTTCAGAGATGAGAACTCAGTTTCGAGAACATATGAGATTTTTAAAGTTATTAATCCTTTGCTTAGAGGAACTTTTCCCAATATGAATTTTTAAAGTTGTTGAGCCTCTGCTTAGAGGAGCTTTTACCAATATGATTTTTTAAAGTTATGGAGCTCTGTTTAGAGAAGTTTTTCCAAAATGAATTTTTAAAGTCGTTGAGCTTCTGTTTAAAGGAGCTTTTCCTGAGATGAATTTTAAAGTTATTGAGCCTTTACTTAAAGGAGCCTTTTCCAATATGAATTTTTTAAATTGTTGAGTCTCTGCTTGGAAGAGCCTTTTCCAAGATGAATTTTAAAGTTGTTGAGCCTCTACTTAGAAGAGCCTTTTTCAAGATGAATTTTTAAAGTTGTTGAGTCTCTTATTAGAGGAGCTTTTTAAATTAAAAAAAAAGAGTTTTATGCTCAATTTTTCTTTTTTTCGAATAAAATGGATGTCTTTTTGTCTTTGCCTTATTCTTGATTCTTAGAAATAGACAAAGAGTGACAGCTGTAGACACCATTTTTATTTATTTATTTATTTTTGGTAGCTTTTCTGTGAGCTGCCTGCAGCTGCCAGCGAATCTAACAGCCACCGACAGCCATTCTGACAACCGACAGTCACCCTAACCTTAGGCCACCAAAATCTTAGATTTTTTGAGATTTTGATTCTTTTTTTTTTGCTTTATAAATAAAGCAATGTTCCGACAACAAATAAGGGAGGCTTGCGAAAACAAAAAAGAAAGATCCAAAAATAAAAAGGCACTGCCGAGTTCAAAAAAAAAAAAGCTTTCTGTGAGAAAAAAAAGGAATCAAAACACCCAAATAAAAAAAAAACACAATGCCTTGGAACGAGGAACCCAACACTAAAAAACACCTGCAAAAAAAATCAATCAAAATCAATTGCAATAAAAAACAAGTCAGAATACAAAAAAAAAGATAAGATTTTGGTCGAAAGTTTAAGAACAGATCTAGGCCGTTCAGGTCTCTTTTTAGTAAAATGGAGGCTAGATTTGGGTTTAGGAAGTCAATGAGAGCATTTTGGTGTTTTTTGAAAATTTTCAACACTAGCGATGGCGCTCGAAGCTCGTCGTCGGCAAAGACCACGGCGGCTGTCACGACAAATGGCCACTGACCCTCGACCTATCTAAAGAAGAAGGGATAGAGTTTTTTTAGGGAGAGGAGAAGAAATGCTGAAAATTTTTTTTGACTTTTATATAGGAGGCTAACCCAAAAACAATGCTGTTTCATTTAAACACCAAAACAACATCATTTTAAGCCCAAGATCCGCACGTCAACCTATCGACCTGACCCGGGGTCCGCTCAACTGACCTGACAACCCAACTCACCTTTTGATCCATGATCGATTCAGCTGAATTAGCCCAAACTGAATCAGACCGGCACTGAACCGCCGAACTGACCTGACCCACATTGACTGGTTCGATTCAGGTAAAAAATATTTTTTTTTAAATTTTTTTATTTTTTATATATTATTTTATTAATATTTATGCATATTAAAAGATTTATATTTGTTAGATTAAATGATGAAATATGTAGTTAATTTTTTTATAATTTTTTTAATTTTAAAATAAACTTAAAATAATAAAAATGAACTTTCTAATAATATAAATTAATAAAAAGTGTAAGAAAAGAAAATTTTTATCCAACGATGAGATTCGTAAGTACTTCGAATAGTGATACCTGTGAAATCTCTAGGTAAGAAAAATTTTTTTAAATACTATCAGTATATTGGAGTATTTATAAAAAAAGTTTTCAATACAATAAAAATTTTCTTTTTCTTGTTAAAAAATTAAATAATAAAAATTAACTAATAAATAAAGAATAAGTAATAAAAAATAAGAAAAAAAATTTTATCTGATAAAGGGATTCTAAAAGTATTTTAAGTAGAGATGCTTTAAGAAATCTCTAGGTGAGAAGATATTTTTTTAAATATTACCAGTGTATTGGGATATTTATAAAAAATTTTCAATATAATAAAAATTCTTTTCTTTCTTCATTTTTTAACGAAAATATTAATAAAAATTAGTATATTTTTTAAATAAAAAAATAAAATGTGTACATTAACGTATTATCATTTGCATTCCATGCATGGCATAGTTTTTTACGAAAAATAATTTTAAGCCTCCAAGGATGAGATTCTAAGGCATTTCGAGAAGCAATGCCTAATAAATCTCTATATGAGAAAGAGTTCTTTTAATGTTACCAATGTACTGAAACATTTTAAGAATTATTTCAATAAAAAGGTTCTGATTTATTTTTCTTGAATAAAAAATGAAAAAAATAAAAAAACAAAAACAATTTCCAATAAATGAAAAAAATCAAGGAAATTACTTTTCAAACACAAAAAATGAGACTATTTTTTATTGAAATCAATGGATAACACGTAATTAATTGGTTCCATTTTAAACAGGTGTTGTAGAGGTGTCAATCCTTCCCTACACGTAACCGACTCCTGAACCCAGACTATTTTGCAGACAATAAAATTATATTTTTAATAAATTTTAATTAATTTTAAAATCTTATTAAAATGATGTATTTTAATAGGTGACCAATCACACCTAGCCAAAAAAGATTGATGGCGACTCTTTTTTTATTTTCATTTCTAAATTTATCGGGTGGACACAAAACCGTTACGATAATAAGCAGTCTTAGGAACGATTTTAGGAAACGAATAGAATCAATCTCAGAAGAATCAATCCTAGGCTTGAATCTTGGGATTGTATTCTATCCAGTGTAATTTTAGGTCCAAAATTTTAGCAATTAGATTTACAATTAAAACTTTGACCAAGGATCCTGATTCTAATTCTTTCTGCGATCGTCCACATGTAAATTGGATAAAAAAGGAAAGCAAAAAAGAAAAAAAAAAGAACATAAAATAATATAAAATAATAAAAAAATAATAATAATAATGACAACTTAAAAAAACTACTTAATTGGACCCAGGCAAGGATGGGCCTAATTAAGCCAGACACAAATGGGCCTACTTAAGCCTAAATGTCAATGGGTCTACTTGAGCCTGGACATCAATGGGCCTAATTGGGCCTGAACATAAATGGATGTCTACAGCTATCCCTATTTATACATCTTTGTTAGACAGGGATATTACAAAGAACTAGACACCCACTTTATTCGAGTCGAATCAAGAATGATCTTCGAATCTGAAAAAATAACTTGGACTAAACCAAGATTAGGTGATCGGGGCAAAACCATGAGTTTGGATGAAGTGATCAGAATCGAGTCGAGGTCAAAAATAAATGACTGGGATAAAACCACAAATCATAAGAAACGATTTGGATTGAACTAAGATCAGGTGATCGGGGAGAAACCATAAGTCAAAAATAAAGTGACTAAGATCGAGTCGAGGTCGAAAATAAATGAACAAAATGAAACTGCGAATCATAAGAAATTATCTAAACTAAGTCAATATCAGGTGACTGGAACAAAACTACAAGTCAAAAATAAAGTGACTAAGATCGAGTTGAGGTCGAAAATAAATAACCGGGATGAAATCACAAATCATAAGAAATGATCTGGACTGAGCCAAGATCAAGTGTTCGAAACAAAACCACAAGTCAAAAATAAAGTGACAAGATCGAGTCGAGGTTAAAAATAAATGACTGAGACGAAATCACGAATCATAAAAAATAATTTGGACAGAGTCAAGATCAAGTGATCGGGGTGAAATCACGAGTCAAAAATGAAGCGACCAAGACTAAGTTGAGGTAAAAAATAAATGACCGGGATGAAACCACGATCATAATAAATGATCTAGACTGAGCCAAGATCAAGTGAGTGGAAAATGCAAGTGCATGTCCTATTTAAAATGTAAATGAAACATCAATTATGGTACTAAGGCTTTTGCATTTTCATTTCTGCACATCTTTGGCAAAGAAAACATCCTTCATTACCCTGAATATTTGTCTTCACTGTATATTTTAGTGAAGAAACCATCCTTCATTAACCTGAATGCATGTCTTTGGCAAAAAAACCATCTTTCATCGCCCGAATGCACATCTTTGGCAAAGAAACCATCTTTCATTAGGCTAAATATTTATCTCTATCCCCAAAAAGGCTATGGAGGCTATTTTGCTTTTATTTAAGGAGAACTTCATCTTTGCTCCTTGTCTCTTTTAATTCTTTAAAGTAAAACATAATTCCTCATGACTTTGTTCAATTATTGATCATTATCCCAATTTCAAAGTGGAGAATGCAAATTATGCACTTCTTTCATTGATGGCAAGGTTTAGAGAAATGATAAATATATTGGTAATGTATAGAACTAAGAGAGAACAATAAGACAGCTTTCATTTGTTAGGATAAGCAATAAATTACAAATGATGGTATAGAGATAAAAAGAAAGCATTCAGGAGCAGCTATTTGGGGTAGTAATGCCCCAAGATAAATTATTAGATAACCATAACAACAAATCTTGGATCTCCTTAAAAAACTTAATCAAAATATGATGCCCTGATACTTCAAAGCTCTTTGAAATTTACTGTCCTTGGTATGCCTTCCCAAGTGATGCCATATTCCATTCACTTGATTTTGCTTTCATTCGATTCCAACCATTTTTCAAGGTTTTCAATTCGAATCATTTCCTTTGGGTCCGAGTCACCCTTTCGGGTTTTCAACTTGAACATTTTTTTTTAAGGTCAAGTAAAGTACTTCTTCACGATATTAAAATTAATAGGATTAAAAAGTTCATCTTCATTCACTTTTGATAGGATTAAGGCTCCTTCTGAAAAGGTTCTTTTTACAACATATGGTCTTTCTCAATTCGGGATCCATTTTTCTCTATCATCATGCTGACTTAAAAGAATTCTTTTCAATACCAACTCTCACTCCCAAAACTGATGAGGTCTGACCTTTTTGTCATGAGCTCTCATCATTCTCTTTTGGTATAATTGGCCATGGCAAAGTGCCATCAATCTCTTTTCCTTAATAAAGTTTAATTGCTTATAGCGCTCTTGAATCCATTCAGTTTCTTCGAATCCCACTTCCCTTAAAACCCTTAGCGATGGGATTTTTATTTCTACTGGCAATACAGCTTCCATCCTATAAACCAAGAAAAAAAAGTTCGATATGTATGTAGGGCAAAAGGTAATTTTTCATGCTAGTTTTTGTATGTTTCAGTCATTTTCTCTAGAATTCTTTTGATATTTTTATTTACAGCTTTTACTGCTTCATTCATTTTTAGGCAATATGGAGCCAAATTATGGTGTTTGATCTTGAACTGACACATACTTCTTGCATATCTTGCTATTCAAATTATTTCTATTGTCTAAGATGATTTTTTTTAGAGCCTATAACTATAAATTATTTTTCTTTTAATGAATTTACAGATCATTGATCTAGTCATAGTCATGAAAGAAGAGGCTTCGACCCATTTAGTGAAGTAGTCAATCATCACAAAAATAAATTTATTCTAGTTTGAGGCCTTTGGTGTGATGGGACCAATGACATCTATCCCCCACATAAAAAATAATCAAGGTGGCACTGTAACATATAAAGCACTGGGGGAAACATGGATCTTATCAACATAAATTTGGCATTTATGGCATTTTTTAGCATAATCAATGCAATCTTTTTCTATTGTCAACCAGTAATATCCAGCTCGCATAACCTATCTTGTCATCATATGTCCATTGCATGTGCTCCACATACGTCATTGTGAACTTCCTCAATAATCTTTTTAGCTTCAGAGGCATTTACACAACATAATAACACTTGGTCTTTATCTCTTTTGTACAAAATTTCTTTATCTACAAAGAACCCCATAGCCAATCTTCGTAAAACTCTCTTATCACCTTTTGTTGCTCGATCTGGGTACTGCTGATTCTTTAGATATCGCATAATATCATGATACTAGGGATTGCCATCCTCTTCCCCTTCCAAGTTGGCATAATGGACTGGCACATCCTCAATATCTAATTTGATAGGTTGAGTTTTTGTAGTATCACCAATCTGTACCATTACGACCAAGGTAGCAAAGGCATCTGTAATTTGATTTTCTTTATGAGGTAAGTGTTCAAATTGAATTACCTTGAATTGCTTGCACAGCTCTACGATATATTTTTGATAAGGGATGAGTTTAGAATCCCTTGTTTTCCATTCATTTTTTAGTTGATAAATAACTAGAGTTGAGTATCCAAACACTTTAATGTTTTAATTTTCCTGTCTAAAGTAGCATACAAGCCTATAACACAAGCCTCATATTCGGCTACATTATTGGTGTAGTTGAAATTTAATCTTACTATTACAAGATAGAAATGTTCTATTTGAGATATTAAGACTATTCCAATCTTATACCCCATGGCATTGGTGGCCCCATCGAAATACATCATCCATATCTCTTCCTCATCATCATCTTCTTCTAACTCTAAGATAACCATTAGTTTTTCATCTGAAAAATCAAGCTTTATGGGCTCATAATCATCAGCGACCCTATCTGTCAAGAATTCAACAATGACACTTCTTTTGATTGCATTTTGGCTCGTATATACTATGTCATATTCCAAAAGCATCACCTGCAATTTTATGATTCTTCTTGATAGTGATAGTTTCTAAAAAATGTACTTGATGGGATCTAGTTTAGCTTTGAGCCAAGTTGTGTGGTAGAGCGTGTATTGCTTAAGCTTTTTAGCTATTCAAGCCAAAGCACAACACATTTTCTCTAGTGATGAATACTTGGACTAATATTCTGTGAATTCTTACTTAGGTAATAAATAGCTTTGTCTTTCATGTCGAATTCATCTTGTTGGCCCAGCACGTATCCCATTGATCCCTCATGTACGACTATGTATAGAATACATGGTTTTCCTGAAATAGAGGGTGCTAATATTAAAGGATTTGATAAGTACTATTTAATCTTATCAAAAGCTTCTTGACATTGTTCATTCCACTCCCCAGATTATTCTTCTGAAAGAGTTTGAAAATGAGGTCACATTTAAAAGTGAGTTGAGAAATGAATCGAGAATATAATTCAATTTGCCTAAGAAGCCTCAAACCTCTTTTTGTGTGCTTAGAGGGGATAAATTTTGAATGGCTCAAATTTTGTTTGGGTCAACTTTTATTCCTCTTTCACTGACTATAAATCCCAGTAACTTCCTTAACCTGGCTCCGAATGTACATTTAGTCGGATTCAGTTTAAGCTGAAACTTTCTCAACCTTTCAAATAATTTTCTAAGGTTAACCACATGATCCTTTCTTTTTAGGACTTGGTAATCATGTCATCCATATACACCTTAATTTTCTTATGCATCATATCATGGAAGAGGGTTGTCATAGCTCTTTGATAAGTTACCCTAGCATTTTTCAGCCCAAAAAGCATGACCTCGTAGCAAAATGTTTTCCATATAGTGATAAATGTAGTCTTTTCCGTATCATCTGGTGCCATCTTTATCTGATTATAATAAAAAAAACCTTTCATAAAAAAAACACTGAATGTTGGGCTGTATTGTCTACCAGTGTATCTATGTGAGGCAAAGGAAAATTATCTTTTGGACTAGTTTTATTTAGATCTTGATAATCTATGCACATTCATACATTTTCATCTTTTTTGGGAACAGGTACTATATTAGCTACCAATTCAGGATATTTAGCCACTCGAAAAAAGCTTGTATCAAATTGCTTTTTAACTTCCTCTTTGATTTTCAATGGCATCTTCGATTTCATTCTTCTTAGTTTTTTTACACCGATTTGCATTCTGACTTCAATGGTAGCCTATGCTCTACTACTTCAATTTAAATCCAAGCATATCTTGATAGAACCAGGCAAATACATCCACAAACTCTTAGAGTAAATCCTCTAATTACTGTTGGTCAATCATTGAGAGTGAAGTACCAATCTTGACTTCTTTTTTATTTTTGACATCAGCCAAATTGATCAATTTAACAACTTCTTGATGAGGCTCAATGGATTTATCTTCTTGTTCAATTAGCCTAATTAAATCCAGAGATAAAGTGTATTTCTTAGATTTTTCTTCAATATCAAGTTCATCAGTATTAATTGAATTTTCAAAGCTAAATCTAGGATCATTATCATGATTACCTTCGCATTCATTTGGGGACCTAAAAGTTAATAGAATAGGAAATATTGGCAAGAAACTTTGATGGGGTAATGAATGAAATGAAAAAAATGAACAAAATGCATGCTCCTACTTTTATTAATATAATAAAAAATAAAATGCCCAAACATAAAAATTTATCTTAATGCTTTTGGGCATATGCAATTAGGAGATGTGATTACATTGAAGAAAAATAAAAAATAATAGGCATCTGGATGGCCTTTCAATTTTGCAATTCATATCCCAATAAGTAGGGGTAAACCAAAGCTTCTTCATTTTGACTTTCATTATCCACTATATTAATGGATAGCTTAGCGAAAGCTTCTTTCCATTTTGGTTCTTCTTTTATGTCTTCTTTAGCTCTATGGTGCATGTATCCTCTAAGAATGAAAGTTTCATTCAAATAGGGAAAGATCATTAATTCTTTCTTTACCCTTCTATTTTTGTTATACCATTTTTCCATCTCATAACCCAATCTAGATCTGTAACTATAATCTTCAATCTTAGGAATCTCTTTTATCCCTTGAAGGCTTTTGCCCAAATCGAACTCGATACTCTAACCCTTGTTAATCATCTGATTGATCATAATTTGACTGAATTTAAGTCCTTCACCTATTGTATTAATAGGTTCAAAAGATCAGTAAGAACACTCCAATGATTCTTCTACTGCTTCCACATATAAGGTATTTATGGATTGGGTCATTAGTAAATCCTCTTCCTCAGCCATGATCACCAATTGTCCTTCTACATTGAATTTAATCTTTTGATGCAATAAGGAAGAGATGGCACCTGTCTTATGGATCCATAGTCTTTCCAATAAGTAGTTATATGCGGGGGAGATGTCCATGACCTAAAATTTTATGTTAAAAATGCACAGTCTAATTTATATAAACAATTTAACATCTTTCAAGACCTCTTATCTAGTTTTGTCAAATGCTCGGACCACCATCTGATTGTTTTGGATATAGGACATATCAAAGGGTAGCTTGGCTAAAGTGGATACATGCATGACATTAATAACTAATCTATTATCAATAAGGACCTTAGTTACCATATGACCTTTACATTTAACAATGATGTATAATGCCTTAGTGCTCTTTCTACCCTCAGGTGAAATCTCATCATGGTTAAAAAAAATATGATGTGACACCACTAGATTTTCTACCAAGTGATTCACATACTCCATAGATACATTATGTGCCACATAAGCCTAATTCAATACCTTTAACAAGGTATTGTGATGTAGTTCAGAGTTTAGAATAAGTGACAGTAGAGAAATTCTAGCTGGCATTTTATTCAGTTGCTCTACCACATAATATTTGCTGTGTTTAACTAGCTTCAAAAACTCATAGGCTTTTTTTTAGGCATGAACTTCAAGACATCTTTTTTTGAAGTCTCTAGTTCAATCTATTTCTTTTTTTTTTCCAAAGTTGTCAAAGTGTAACATTTTTCACTTCTAGTTATGCTTCATACACTAGTTATATAGGCAGTTTTAGCTTTTAGCATATCCTTTTGCTGCCCCTAAGTCATCACCTCACACTCATATCTTCAGGGCATTGCTTTGTTACCTTTGTAAGAAAATGGGCGTGAAACTTTAAGAGCTACTAGTTTAGGAATAAGCTTATTTTTAACCAATTATGGCTTCTTCTTACAACGTATAGTGATAGGTTTTGGCATCCACCTATCTGTCATAGCCACCTTAATACCTTACGAGGCTCTTGACTCTTCATATAACTATATTTGGTAAGAATCCATTAGTTTCTGAACTTCACCACAGAATTGTTTGCAGACATCAATTGAATGTCTTGGTGCTTTGTCATGATATTTACGTCTTTAATTTAGGATGCATCTTCCCACATAAGTGCTTAGAGCCACTGGTTGTATCATCCTAGCTTAGCTTTATACAGTTAGTTAAATGGCATCTTAAGCTCTTTTACTCTCTTTTTCACATGTTTTTCACCAGCATCCAAAGCATTAATTATATAACTGGGTAGGGGATTCTTATTGACATTGGGTACTGAACTTTCACTTATGTCAAAACTTATCAACCTTTCCTTGATCAAACTTTATACCCTATGCTTGAAGGGGATATAATTTTCAATAGAATGCCCTACTACTCCAAAATGATAGTTACAGTAGCCATTGAAATCATACCATTTAAGGTAGAAAGGTTCCAGCTGCTTAACAGGAATATGAGTAATTAAATGATTTTTATAGAGCTCTTGATATAGCTCTGTGTAGCTTATGGGTATAAGATCAAAGGTGGGTCTTTCACTAGTTCATGGTTCTCTTGCATTACTTGTAGTGTTGACTAGGTGAGTAGGGGATCTTGGTGAAGATGGATAAAATGGTTGAATGGTTGATTGGTAAGAAGATACAGAGGTGTGGTTCACCGTATGGTGGTATGTAGGGCAAGTAGGTCGAGAGTAGTTTCTGTATTATTACTCTTCAAGATTCACAACTTAAATCTCACTCTCCTTCTTCTTAGGCATTCTTTTGGAAGACTCACATCCTTTAAGCTTACCATTTTTTATGGCATTTTTAATGATCTCTTTACAATTACCATATTAGCAAAGTTTTTAGTTATATTTTTATCATCCTCTCATAATATGGCCACTTTAGAGTGTTTATAAATAATACTGTAGTTTTTTTTCATCAAGGGAGGTTATACCTGAGTAGTCACATTGCGCCATCTTTGAGTATATTGCTTGAAGGATTTAGATGCTTTCTTTTCATTACTTGCAAGGAAAGATGGTCGAAAGCCATGTTAATGATATGGTGGTATTGATTAATAAAAGATTAGGTCAAATCTTTCCATGTCTTTATGCAAGTCCCATTTAACTGAACATACCACTTTGCTACGAATCCAATTAAGCTGTCTTGAAACACATACATAAGCAGCTTCTCATTACTAGCATGTGCCGTCATTTTACGATAGTATATGGTGATATGTGTGATAGGGCACTTAGTACTATCATACTTTTCAAAATTTGGTACTTTAAACTTGCGTGGCATCGCCAAGTCTGATACTAGGCAAAGTCCCACTACATCCATGGATCCATAGAAATTAATTCCCTTTACAGCTCTCAATCTTTCCTTAAGCTTGTTCATAGCCTAATCAATCTTAGAACTCTCTAAAGGCACAGCTGTTTGTAGCTTCTCCTTCTCCTTTGTATCATTCAAAGTAGAGAGCTAAATGGCTCATTTATCTTTTCAATGAAAACAAGATTATCATAACTCTGAACATTTTTGTGATCGGGTGCATAAGTCATTTTTGGGTAGTTGTGTTTTGGAAAAACTGCCTGTTGAAGTTGGAATACTAATGCAGTTTGAGTTTGTTATGGCCTAAAGCCTAGAAAATATGCTGATTCAGTAGCT
Organism: Durio zibethinus; assembly: GCF_002303985.1. The sequence goes on along the minus strand of NW_019167960.1, from coordinate 8,327,564 downwards.
TCTTATGAAGTATCTTCTTCCACTGATTTTTTTTTATTTGTTTTTTCTAAAGCATCCAGAATCTTGCTCAACTTTCCCTCTAGTGCCTTTGAGCTTTTTTTATCCTTTCAAGGTGACTTGTATTGTCCTGTTCCATCTTTCTAGCTTGAGCTCAAGTATTGTATGGATATGTAGCTATTCTTACACCTTAGTACCACAATTGAAATTTAATGATGATGTTATGATAACGAATGAATGAATGAGTGTGATGCAAATGCATGAAAAAAAGAGAAAAGAAAAATAAAATATTTACCCTTTAAGAAATTTGACAAAAAAAACTTTCATTTATTCTTCAAAAGTCTATTTTACATCGAATCTAATATAGTCCCTTTATAAAAATGCTTAACTTACTCATACTGATCCTTAGCCTCTTCAATGAAGTTGAACAGCCTCTGTCCATGCTCCCCTGCTGGTGTAATCGAAACTCTCAGTGCTTCAGCCTTTTTTTACCATCTCACTTGCTTTGATCATGGCCTTGCCTATTTGAGCTATGAGGTGCTCTATGTATCTTTGTTTACCCAACTTTTTTTTTTGGCATATCACACCTAATAGGATAACTCTCTGTGCCTTTCTGTGAAGGTTTTAACATAATTTTTTTGTTCATTCAACTTTAATGTCAAAGTCAAAATGTAATCTGCAAGCATTTGATTCTCCTGCTCAACCTCCATAAAAGTCATCTTCTATTTGGGCACGCTCTTTTCTCAACTTTTCATTCTCACGAGCCAGATCTATGTTATTTATTTCTTTTACCTACACCTATATACGCAACCTCTTATATTCTTATCGCAGCTCTTTCAGCTCCTTAAGGGTATTATCCCATTCTTTAACAACTTTTTGGGTCTTACGGTATTCTTTGAAAATCCTATGGACTTGGATTTTTAATTTTTCTACTATATTTTACCACTAGTCTTTTTTTTCCTGCAATTTCAAAATTTTTTGCTTTAGTTTCTCCTTTTCCATTCATGCTTTAACTTTGAAAGCTTATTGTCTGACTCTTGGACCACTGACAAATAATGATTATGAAGCATGAATGTAATATTCTGACCCCTCTTATTTCTCCAAATCAGATACCCCTGAGTGACTCTATCAGTGAATGGCCCTGAGCTTACTTTCTTGGGCTTCTTTCAAGCCTTAATCATGCTATCAATCTTTTAGAAAGTTTCAAGCTCCTCATATAAACAGTCAAACTGGCTGAGCATAAAGGTTATAGGAGTAAATTGTTCAGCTCCATGCTGTCTCCTTACTATCAATTGTGCATAACTCGTTGACCTTCATAAACCTAAAAGGGAGACCCTTGTCTTGTCTCCACATTGATACAACATAAGTTCCCTGTTCATCCATAGAGCTAACCATTTTACTTGACCAACCGTGAGCCTTTACAGTAGATACTTCCACTCTTTCTAAGTCTTTGTTTCTAGCTAAATGCTTTAACAAAACTTTTTAATCAGATTTCGAGTGTAGAAATAAAGTTTGGTAAAAGCATTTTTTTTGCATTCGCAATAGCTTTTCATCCATATATATAATAAAGGTATGCAACCCATGAAATGTGCTTTGTCATTCTACTTACAAAAAATTAGAGATCTGATGGTTTCTTCCAAAATAGCTGGTGAAGGATTACTCCCACTTTCAATCTGCTCATATAATTTTACCACTTTTATCTCAATGTGGCCTAAGATCTTAGGGAAAATGACCAACCCATATATAGCTAGAGCAAATGCATTCATTCTCTGATCATCATCTGGATGCTTGATAATGAAATCTCGAAGAATTTCTCATGAAATACCCTTGTGCTCACCTTTCTCTCGGATGTATAAATCTATTACCTATTTTTCTATTCCTAGAATCTAGCCCAGCTTCTACGACTTCTTGATTTGTGTTTCTTCATGTATATTCTATCTGAATACAATAGATGCATACACACTAGAGTTGAGTATTTCTCTAATATTGGTACTAGATCAACCTCATTAAAAATGAAATATCGATAGGAAGGATCTCAAAACTGTACAATCACTTTGATAAGTGAATGGTCAACCTCCACTGACAAAAAATATGCAATATGTCCAAACTTCTCACAAAAAGCCTTCTGTCTTGAAGGGGTCATACTATTTCATATATCTTATAGGCTTTTCAGATCATTATGTTTGAGGAGTAGGCAAACTTTTTCTAATAGTGTAGGGACATGACTAGGTGGTAAATAATCTCTTTCTTTTAGTTGCTTTTTTTCTAATTCCATCATCACATCTATGGGAGAATCTCATTTGAATAGTGTAAATGAGGTGTAAACTTGATGTTTTATGGAATCTATGAGGACTCTTATTGAAATAGCTTTGGGGCAAGAACACTATGTGATCTGTAAACATGTTTATGAATGTGCACTAAAAGAAAAAAAATAAAGAAAGACAAAAAGATTAGTTAGTCACTTCAATAAATAAAGTAAAAACACCATATAACAAGTTAAAATAACAGCATAACCTTGGATTTTGGGTTAACCATAAAGGGTGGAAGGACAAGGCTCTATCTATGGTTGGGCTTCTAAAGTTAACTATATGAAGTTGAGGTTATTTCTAAGAGGTTCCCAAATTGTTCCTTACATCATGGTCCATTATAGACTAGTAAGGCACCCCAATCCTAACCCATCATAGGCTTCAAGTGGAAATGGTTCAATCTGAGAAGGAGTGTTTCACAAGTTCATACAGAGACATGAAATCTCACGAGAGCATAAGTACTTCACTCCCTCCTAAAGGTAAAGCTCGGGTGGAGGGCTTATGTTATGTACATGCATATGAATGATAGATATATACAATAAGTAAATTGTTAAACAAGTAATGAATAAAAAGATAGACAAATAAACAATTAGGCAAGTATACATAATGAAAAGGAAAATAGATAATAAAGCAGATATAAGCAATGAAAAGGGATAATTCCAAATTATTAAGCAAGGCCTAGATAATAAGAAATCATTTACTGGCTTGACTCTTATTGTCCCCAGTGGAGTCGCCAAGCTGTCATAACATATAGATCCGTAAACCTACCGCTAAACATGGATGAAAGGAGTCACCATCAATCTTTTTTGATTAGGTGTGATTGGTCACCTGAACCATATTCTAGTCTACGAAAATAGATGTTAGGTTCGGGAGTCAATTACGTATAGGAAAAGTTGTAGCACCCCCACAACGCCCATCCAAAGGATGTACCGATTTCATTTCAAATTATCCAAGTCTTGATCATTTTTATGATTTATCAAATATTTTAATATTGAAAATTAGTCTTAAAATTATCCTAATAGTTTGGTAGCAATTTAAGATAATTTTCTCACTTCAAGAGTATTCATAGAGATTAGTGTTCCATTATAAAGAGGTTCCATCATTGGATTTATTAATATATTTGATCCCAAAAAAATTAGTAAAACCTCATAATAGTTTGGTAGAGCTTACTTCAAAGCAATCCTCTAATAATTTAGAGGATAAAAATTATTGTTTATTTGAAAAGATTTTTTATTTGTATTAAATGGATTTTTCTATTTTTTTATTTTAAAAACTTTATTTGAAAAGATATTTTTTCATTTGAAAAGATTTTTTTTAAAGAATATATATATATATATATATTTTAGAAACAAAATGGTAGAAATAATTTCTTTTTTAAAAAAAAAGCCAAAAAAATAGTATATAAAAAAATAACAATAATAAAATGGGTTAAAAATAAAATAAAATCAAATCAAATCAAAAAATAAAAATAAAATGGAAAAATGAAAACCTACGATCGGGTTGGATCAAAGCACGGGTCAACATATGGGTCACCTAGTCTGTAAGGGGATCTTGGCTTATCCAAAATGGTATCATTCTGGAGCAGTATAAAAGGCACCACCGCAGCACTTTTTTCAGAATTACTCGAGCCACTCTCTCTCTACCCCTTAGTTTTCTCTGCATTCTCTCTAAAAGCCCACCAACAAATTCAATCGAAAACTAGGAATCTCACTGATTTCTAGGGATGTCATCAAAAAATTTAACCAAAAACTTAAAAACCCACTGGTTTCTGGAAAACTTATCAGATTCTAAAAATTTTATTGGAATCTCATTGAAAACTTCAAACCCTTACCCAAAAAACCATAAAAAAATTCATACTTTCATCGAAAAATTCATCCCAACCTAGAAAAGCCCAGAAATTTTCAAAAAAACCCTAATTTATTCAAATTTTTTTAGATTTTTCCAAAAATTTATCCCGATTACTCCAAGAATCGTCCTAAACCCTAATTCTAACCCAGAAACCTGAAATCGAACCCATAACTTCAGATTGAACCTAAAATCCCAAAATTAAACTCTCAGAACCATTTTCTGCCCAAAATTTTCTAAACTCTTCTTCAATAATTTTCTGTGTTTCGTGTATTCCTTCTGTAAAATTAGTCCAATTTATAGGCAATCTTAGGAATGATTTTAGGAAACAGACAAAATCAATCCTGGGATTGCATTCTATCTAGCATGATTTTTAGGTCAAAAATTTCAACAATTCAATTTACAATTAAAACTTTGACCAAAGATCCTGATTCTTATTCTTTTTGCGATCATCCACGTGCAAATTAGATAAAAAAGGAAAGCAAAAAATAAACACAAAAAAAATAAAATAATAACAACTTTAAAAAACTACCTAATTGGACCCGGGCAAGGATGAGCCTTATTAGGCTTAGACACAAATGGGCCTACTTAGGCCCAAAAGTCAATGGGCTTACTCAAGCCCAAACATCAATGGGTCTAATTGGGCTCGAACACAAATGGGTGTCTACACTTGGATAATAAAGAATTTAATCCTTAGAGTTCTTATTAAGTTGGGATTAGATTTCTATAAATACCCTTTAAGTTTACATAATTAACACAAAGCAATCAAAAAACAATCATAGTAGAAATCTAAGAAAATTTTTTAGATGCTAGTAATTCAAGTTTGAGTGTTTGGTGTCTTGATTTGGAAGAGTTTATGTGGTTAGGTATTTTAGACTTATGGAACTTTACAAAAAAAATTCTTAATAGCATCCTTAATCATTGTTGTGCAGGACACTCTATTTGATGAACTCATTAATGGTATACCTATATACAGTCAAACAATTTTAATTAAATTGTCTTTACAAAGCACACTGCCTTTTTTTTTTTTTTTTGGTCTTCAATCGAGTTTAGTAACATAAGCTTATTTACTCAAGTGGGTATGGAAAGTGATCAACTCTCAAGGTAATATTTAAAATTTATTAGACCTAAAACATTGGAGTGATACGCGTTATTTATCTAAATTGATCCTTTTATATGATAGTTGCAGAGACAACCCGAATTTGAGGCTTTAAAGAAAAAAATATTATGCATGTGTACAAAATCATGCTATAATAGTTATTTTTTTGAATTGAAAATCTAAGGATTTTCTTGGAACATATAATAAAGGATAGCATAAAACTAGTTGGATATAAATATAGAATGACTTATTGCTAATAAGATAGCTAAATCACATTAAATCATGACCAAAATCTTTTCCTTCCTAAACATCTTTCAAAATAATAACTACTTTGACAGGAAAGTGTTACTGTTACTACAAACCTTAGTAAATATTATAAGTATCATAAGAGATTTGTCTTATTATTAGTTTGGAATAAATTATCAAAAAAATCACAAAAAAATCTTCATAATTATTCCCACAATAGGCAAGATCTAATTAATTTGATTAGTAATTTGTGTAATTTAAAAATATTTACAAAATTTTCTAACCAAAATTTAATACAACTAAAATATGCTATGTCCACATGCATATTTAAAAAATTAAGTCTAACAAAATCAATTAATTTGATTTGGAGTGAATATTCAAATAATAAGATAATTTTAAAATTAAATGAATTTTTACAAAATTAAATAAATTATTGATAGATTGAGTAAATTTAAATTCACAACATTGGGCTAAACAAAATACTCAAATAATTCATTTATTACTTATTTAATTAGGCCTAGTATTTTACTAAATGGAGCCATTAATTTTGAACAAAAAATATTTTACAAAAATATTAATCAAAGTAGCCTTAAGCAAAATGGACAAAATTAATTAAATTAATGACCCTATGATTTAACAATTAAATTTGACCTAAGTAAAATAGCCCAAAAATAATTAAAAAATCGTTTAATTTTCACTGAATGGCCCAAAAGAAAAACAACCCAAAATGAAAAAAAAAAGGAAAAGGCCCAAAATTAATTCCAACACAAAATGGAAAATGGCCCAAAATGAAGGCCCAAATCAAATAACCCAAGCAAAAGGGCAAAAATAGAATTTCTCCCAAAAATTTCTTCCCCCTCCTTTTTTTTGTGTAATGCTTATGTGAGTGCAGCACAGTCGCAAGAGAGGCTGCTTGTGGCCCGCGTACACGCACCACGCGCTTAATAGACGAGTGAGGGCTCGTGTTACATTTGTCCGCGACAATATAATAGCCTTACGCATAGGGTTTTGCGCGTGTATACACGCGCCAGCAGGTCTTCTTCACCCGTTGTCCGTAATTCGGGCATTCTGATCCGACCCGATCTACCTCAAATATCGCCATTTTCACATTATTTTGGATTAAAAAAAGTGGTATTTCAACCCCTTTAGGCTCCACAATAACAAAGGACATTTTGGAGTTGAAAAATGTAAAAAATGAAACGGTTTTAAAAAACTCAAAACTTTGGAAGCTCATTTTAAGCTTCAATGGCAGCTTCAAGACAATCAAGAGCAATTAGCGACCACCACGGTGAGTTTGGTTCTTATGCTAATTGGTGGATTTGCTCAAAACCTCACCAAGTCTCTAACACAAAATTTAAATGAAACTAAAGCTGATTTGGATGTGGACGAGAGCTTGATCCCGCTTAATCATGGTTCACAGAAGTGATATCACGAGCTCTCCAAGACCACCTTCGGAGCTCCGAATGGTGACTTGTATAGGAGATGAGAGAATTTTTCTTTAACTCTAAAAATTGAAATTATGAAACTTAATGGTCTGACTTTTTATAGATATATATATATATAGAGAGAGTGTGGTGAACAGTAAAAATTTATCTTAGCATGATAGTAAAAAATTAATTTATTTTTTATGAGTTCAAATACATAATTAAATCGAGATAATACTTAGTTAAAATTATATTACATGTTCAAACATATTACAATATAATATTATTACAATTACTCATAATTTGATATTAATTAATTTAAATTTCAATTAATTAGCTGTATTAGTTATTATGAGATAAAAACTACAGTTTTCTCACATAAAAACAAAAACCAAAGATACAAAATGTTGTGGTGAAGGTGAAGCTCCAAACTAAGGAGCTTTATGGTGCCAGCCAAAACTTTGATTATGGCCATTGGTCGCAACTATAATGTGGCATGTCTCAATGAGAGTGACAATTTAGGTCTAGTAAATTGGTCAGCAGAGTTGGCCATGTCCAGTTCTATTTGCTGAATGTTGATGGCTGATTGATGATATCCAACGAGCGTTTGCTGAATGACGATGTCAATATGTCATTAGAACATCAATTAAAGCCAAAAGAGACATCAGAAACAACCCTGGTTGACCGCTCTTGCCATTCACTGTGTGCTGCTCCAGGTTTGTTGATTGAATTTGGAGACAACATCCTAATAATTGATCTTATAATGTCAAGCCTTTGTTTTGTCTTCTTTCAAGAATAAAGAAAAAAAAAAACTAACAAAAAAGAACGAGAAATATATAAGAAGCCTCCTGTTAGCATATAGGTGAACTTTAATTTGTTTCTAGAGTCTAGACCGAAGCATGTAACATGGTTGGCCACTTCAAAGGAGAAAAAGAAAAATATCGAATTGGTTATTGTATTTTGGCAGCCATCAGTTGGTAGGTCTTGGCAGCTGTTGGCCACAATATCGTTCAAAAGTAGTGGGAACTCAAGATTACGAGACCGCCCCATGTTGTGCTGCGGCATGGTTCATATATAGGCTATAATTTGAGAGAGAGAGGGCTTATATACATATATATATATATATATATATATATTGAGAATATCAAAAATTAAAATTTGATATTAAAATTAAGAGTTTAATATTTTATTGACAATCATATGACAAATGAGAAATTCGCTAATTACCTTAATCAAAAGAATCTAATCCATTATCTCCTTATAATTTTATTTGAGCCCAATTTTCTTTTAAGTTGATAATTTATTTGGATTTTTTAGGTCATGAAATAAGGAATTTCTTAGATTAAATTTTGACTTGAAAAATACATGGCATGAGATTCAAGCACATTTAAGTTGAAAAAAAAATTGGAAAAAAGATGGTTACATTTGGAACCTTAAATTTAAAAGAAGGGATTTGGATTTCATTTCTAATATAAATGTGTGATATAAAGTACAGGTAAACATGTATTTCATAAGTATTTTAAAATTCATAGATTTGTTGAATCTCTATTTAATGGTATGAATTTATAAATTTTAAATTCATTTCACTACATGAATTAATTAGCTTTCCTTTTATTTTTTGTTCCTTTTCCATTTCTTCTCCAGTGTTGGGTTCCGTTCAAGTATCATGGCTCTAAGAGTGATTTCTCTGCTTAGTATCTGCAAAGAATGATGACAGAGGAAAGCTGTCCAATTCAGTTTACCATGAGCCTCTATCTTTTTCACTTATTACCTGTTTATTTCTTGGCCCCTTAAGCTTAGAGTTCTGACAGAAGTTTGAAATTACTATTGTAGCATCAATAAGCTGATTACTCTTAATTTGAATTGTTTCCCATTATCGCAGGTATGATTATGTTGACTCTTTCTATCATGGAGCAAGTAACAACAATAAAACCTAAGGCCCAAAAAATTGCCATGGGAGGGATATTGCGGGTAAGTTTGGGTAGGTCATGTAACCAGCTAGCTTTAGATGCTTCCTTAACAGGTTATTGTAGTTCTGGCAAAAAAAAGAGACTGGCTACTATAGCTGGATGCAGTTTGATATTTAGCAGACTTGCTAAAATAAAAGAGAATTAGAATATGTAGATTGAGTTTCATTAAACAGTTATTTTCATGGGTATCTCAAAAGCGCCATCATTGACGCCTGTGGTAAGCATTTCTCAGATTGCCGATGTCACATTGAGAATACTAGCAATTTCTTATTGCACTCTTTTCTTTTACATTAGTTGCATGTTTTCTGTTCCTAATAATGGTTGGATTTTATTGTTTGCAGCAACCCTGCTCAATGGCCATCTTTTACTAACATAGTAGAAGCACTAAAAAAGTTGCTCAAGTCTCCATTGCAGTTGATGCAGATGGGAATGCAATAATGATGGCCATCAGCTGAAGCCATTCGTAACTGCATTAATAGATACTTTAACCTAAAGGACTAAATAGAAATAAACCATAGGCCAGCTGCTGGGGAAACACTTGATCAAAGGAGGCGATTATGCATGGCATTGGATGTGGTTTGTACTATTATTTACTTGCATTTTATCTATTAATGCATTAGAATTTAAAAATGCGGTAAAAAGAAACCATATTTCCTGCAATCGCATTTTGTCTATTAATGCTAGCAGTGCAATGTAATTTTCTCTTACTGATGTATCTTTTGAGCTAATTACTCAGTTGCCTCTTAATTATATAGCTCATAAAAGCTACCTGTCTCTTTCATCTTTGCCTTGGTCCACATTGAGAGGTTTGTTTTCTGCCACACTATCCTTCGATTAACCCTTGAAATGGTTGTTGTCTGCTTAGTTGAAGACTAGAGTCACTGTCCCATTGTTTGCAAGATTTTGGAGTTTTTTTGCCAAAGTAAAAAACCATAGCAAAAAAACCATTAAAAGCTTTTATCGCTGCATGTCTTCCTCATACGAGTCATTTCATTACGGTTACTTAGAAGGTGTAAAGCATACTCGAGTTAAAGATTTTATGATGGGTCAGATTCATGCATGAAGTAACCTCACATCTCTATAAAAAATGAAAAGGTAAAAAACCATTAAAAGCTTTTATCTGTTAGCCTTGGTAAGCAGTAAAGGAAACATTGGCCTTCATCATATTTTTCTCTAGAATTATGATGATTTTCCTTGCTATTTCACGAAATCTCTGGCTAATAATAAAAATTATATTCGTTATTTTGTTGTCAGAATTAATGTATTCTGCATTGAAACTCAAATATTATGCTTATTGTTGAAGATATTAGTTGAGCTTCTTTGGTTTCACTAAACTTTCTACTTTTTTAAAAGAATGACATGCTCTAATATGATTAACTATAGTGCGGTAAACTATTCGTCCTAGGTACGCTCTGACTTATTATTACCCATGCATTATTCTGTCAGGGCAGAGGTTCTTTGAAGAAACAGATAGAGATGATGATGGTTAAGTAACTTTAGACGATCTTGCAGTTGCTATGAGAAAGAGAAAATTGCCACGGAGATATGCTCAAGAATTCATGCGCAGCACTAGAAGAAATCAATTTTCAAAATCTTTTGGTTGGAAGCATTTTTGTCCTTGATGGAACAAAAGGAGCCGACCATTCTTTGAGCTTATACTTCTCTTTGTTTAAGCAAGTCTGGGACCCTCCAAAAAAGTGAAATACTTGCATCACTTAAAAATGCTGGACCTTCAGCAAATGAAGACAATGTTGTTGCTATGGTGCGATTTTTAAATGCAGACACTAAACAATCTATTTTATATGGACATTTTCGCAATTTTATGTTTCTGTTGCCTCCTGACAGACTACTTCAAGATAATCCTCGGTAAGTTTGATTTTTCCATTTGAAGAGTCTTATTTAAAAACTCTAGCTGAAGCACAAGCTCAAATTTAGTTTACTATTAAATTGTCTTTGCTTTGGGTTGCATTATTAGAAGTTCATACTTTAGTTTTGCACCTTGTTTACCGAGTTACAGTTTGTAGATTCAGTTACTGTTGTTGTTTATTTACTATAGTACTGCTCTGTGCTTCTTGGTTTGGATCTTTTATTTGAATAGCATGTGTATGCTGGTTATCTATATATATGAAACATTGGTTATTGAGGCGAATTATTGATTGTTTGTGTGAGGTGTTGTGCTTCCATTACATAATTTATATTCTGCTTAGTTTTTTGAGCAATTAATTTTTTCTTCTCATACTATCAACATTCTCATGATTCTAAATTACTCCGTGAATTAACCAAATATGAATGGATTTTTAGAAAATTTAACTATTATTTAATTTTTAAAAATATTTGCAAGTGATAAGATTTCAATAGATTCATTACTCATTTTAACATCAACTAAGGTATAAAATCAATCCTTTGGATTTGTTCAGCTGGTTCGATTATTAAAACATTGATTTAAGGTTAGATGTTGTACTACTCTATCCGATTCTAAAATGGAAAAGCAATTTTCTTTGAGTTGATAAATTAAATGGAAAAGCAAACGCAAGCACAAAATGTCATTTCCTTAAAACCTACGAGGACAACAACAACCTGTCATAGCATCTCCTACCGGCAAAATTGATATTATTGTTGCACAAGAGGTGTCGACTGTCGTGGCAATCTTAATGGAACCAGCATGATTAAGGGACCCGTTGAACAAAAAATATTTTCCAAAGGATCGGATCACTTGGATTGAAAGGAAAGATTTGTAATGCCACATGAAGACACAACATAGCCTTGTGGTCATCCCATGCCTTTAGTCGACAATATTTTTCATTCCTTGGTCACATGACTCCACACCTTCCGCAAAACCATACATTCATTTCCATTGAAATATCCTTGTTAGCCCCCATGCATGCACGTGTGATTTTGGAACTCATTTTTTTCATCATTAACCCATGCATGTCGGCTACCATCCAAGCTCTATTAATTGTCCAGTAAATTGCATCATATAAACATTAATTTATTGTATTTATGTAATATTTATTTTTATTTATGATTTTTAAAATTTAATTTTTTGATTCAAAGTTTTTAAAATTTTTTCAATTTATTTATTTTGATAAATGACCATTAAAATATGACAAAATTTGTCACCACAATATTACATGTACAAATTTACATTACAAACAAGATGGATCCATTTAATTTTTGAGTTGGAACTTTTATCATATGGATGTCCACATTGTATTAACGTGACATATTCCATTGTATTTTTAATGGTAGTTGACAAAATAGATGAATCTAAAACATTTTAAAATATTACGAATCCAAAATTTTAATTTTAAAAGTAATATATAAAAATGAAATATTACATAAAAATTGTGTATGATTGTTGTATTTTACTCATTAATTTTCTACATTTTTCATTGGTTAAAGTTTGTCAAATTTGAAACTTCAATGCACGTTTAATTTCTAAAATGTAAAAGAATTTTTCTCCATTTTAGTATTTTCTCCTAAACCACATAGTCTGGTTGATGCCGTTTTGGGTGTTTTCCAATTAAATTTTAGGTAAAAAAAAAAGACAAAATGGAACAATTAATTTTTATAACAAACTCTCCTTTTGAATAGTGATTATATACTTTACAAACTTGGGACAATATTAAGAGAAAATTAAATAAAGCTGACAAGATGTAACTATATATATGTATATGTATGTATGTATAAAATGTCGAAGTTTAAAAGGATAAGATAAATAAAATTATAAGTGATGATAAAGATCAAATCTCCGCTTTGCAGGAATGCACGATGTGATCATTCTAGGTTTTATGCATTTGAATAAAGTCAAAAGAAAAGAAAATAATGAAAACGATGAATGCACTGGGAGTATTTAAGAAATAAATCCATAAAAAGAAATAAATTATACATCTTAATTAATGTGTTTTTTTTTTCTTTTTACTTCTTTTATATATCTGTTTATGGATATCAATCCCAAAACTTATAATTATAATACGGTGCTAACTAATTATTGATATTGATCTTAATTATATACGCATATGCTTTATTTATCTATATATAAATATTACATAAACTATATTCATATATACAAGAACATACATTGAAGTAAATGTTCAAGTGCTCGATTAAATGAGATTTGCTTATTCTTGTAATGCTTTAATTTTCCATGGTCATTTAGACACGAAAACAAAAAGCATATATGAAAACTAATTAATTATCCTCACTTACTTAATTTGACTGTGGTACATATTACTCAAATCATTTTATGAGAATGCCTATTGATTGAATCATAGAATATATGAGCTAATTAAATTATTCAAAAAACGTATAATGTTTCAATATTACATAACAATACAATATATATTAAAGTGTGTACATGAAATTAATTAATAACAATTCAATGAAAAATATTTTTTGTAAACTAAAAAGTTGGAAAATAAGTTTTCTGTTGTTCTTACTAATGCCCCACGGAATCAATTTGGTCTTGCTATTGTAATTGCTTTTGAATAGAATTGGATGAGAAAGGCAAGGAAAATGGTTGATCAGATGGCAAAAAAGATGAGTGATGTGACAATAAATTTGTTGAAGAATATACATTGCTATTGAAAGGTATATTTTGTTCATGATCTGATTGTTGCTGAGGTTGTTGTTCTTGTTGCTGTTGCTGCTTTGGCTCAGATCTTTGCTGCTTTGGAATATTAAGCTTTTCTCCTTCAATCTCTCTATATTTGCTTAGGTACAATTTTAAAGGTCCTACATATTCCTCAAAACCTAAGGTAGTGATTGCCCAAATGATATCATCTCCATTGATGGTCTTTCTCTTTTCTCTTTGGCATTTGTCTGAGGCCTCTCCAGTGACAAAGCTAATGAACTCTGACACACATTCTTGGACAGTTTCTTTTGCATCTTTGGATATTTTCCCATTGCTCGGAATCACTTTTTTCATAATTCTGCCAACGTTTGCTATGGGGAGGAAACGATCTTGTTCTTTATTGTTGTTGAGATTGTTGTGATTATTGTTGTTGCTACCACTACTTTTTACACATGGACTGTCGAGGCTTCCTCTTTTATGCCCATGTGCCACATTTCCATGGCTAATTTCATCTTCCATGTCTTTTTCTATAATAATGCTACTACCAAATATCTCTCACAATGTTTGAGAATTGAGGGAGACTATAGCTCCTAGGTTTCGATTTTTTTTTAATTTTTTATGTTTTGGGATTTTTTATTGGGGTTGAAATAGATGGAAACAAATGCATAAAAGTAGGTAGCTGAAAGGGGAAACCAAAAATTGCCTTGTTTTTAACCAAATGAGTCCCCGGGATACGCTCCTCCTATTTGTGAAGTTGTTAGTCATGACTATGACCTAATCTAATTAACTAACTCACTTTGTTAAATTGATCTTCAATCATAATTCAAAGCTTGTTACTTAATGACATTGATTATAATTAACCTTGTAGTGTATGCCAAACAACTTCATATTTAGAGTATGATAAGAAAGAGAAATTTATGCAACTTTGGATGAATCTACTTGGATTGATAAGGCTAATTTGACAGGATAAAAGAATGTTTTTAAGTGCCTAAATTACAATGACATGCCTCAAACTTTGAGTCTATTAATTTTTACATTATAGTCCTAAATATAATGAAACAATTCTTCCATTAATATTTTTCACAACCCTGGTTTTCCTAATGACAGTGGTTCTTTTTTCCTCTTTCTCTTTTTTTTTTTTTCTCAAGATATGATTATTATTTTTCTAAAAAACAAAATGCTATCTCCCTTGGCCACCAGCACTGCAACCCGTATAAATAATACGTTGTTATAATGTATAAATCCATAAATTTGATCGCTAAATACAAATTAAAAGTCGTCATTAATCTTTTTTATCTAAGTATGATTGATCATCTAAGTAAATCTATTCATTTTAAGAAAATTCTAAACTTGATTAAGAACTTTTAAAAAAAATACGTTCCAGGCTAATAATCGAAACTAGGTTCAGGAGTTCAATTACGTATTAAAAGATATTAACACTCTCGTAATGCCTACATAAAGGATGATACCAATTAATCTTAAATTATCCTAAAATTTCTTAACTAAATGATCTTTTTATTTGATTACATTTTAGTAATTAAATATTGGAAAGAATTCTTTAGGCTTTCTCCATCAATCTCACAAATATCTTAAAAAATTTTCTCATCTTAAAAGTATTTAAAATTTTCATTCATTTTTTTAAAAAGACTCTATCATCGGACTTATTAAATGTTTTTATGAGAAAGGCCTAAACTTTAAATTTTATCATTTATCTTTATTTCTTAGGGTTTTATTTTGTTTTATAAAAAGTATATTTAAATTTTTCCAATTTAGGCTGTCCCATTGTGTAGGTTCGAAAATCCAACTACTTAAACAAATTATTTTTAAAAAGTTAAAACACAAAATTACCACTAATATTTTTATTAGGTGTGGTTGATCACTTAGAAAATCTTATCTTTTAATAAAATCTCAAAATTAATTAAAACTTATTAAAAAAAATTTTGGTCTACAAAAAACAAAATTAGTTTCGGGGATACAATTAGGCATGAGAAAGAAACAATTCCTTAAATTTCATTTACTATCATAAAATCCTTTTTGGGTCATCCTTTTTAGAATCACTTTATTTAAGAACAAAATGAAAATTTTTGTTTCAAAATATTTTGTAAATTCTTTAATATCTAAGTGAAATCGCAAAAAATATTTCTCCACTTGAGTATGTTCATAATAATCCTTAAAACCAAAACCAAATGCATTTTCTTCCTTTAGGCATTTTCATAACAAATAATTGTTAAGAATTCCTCAATATCTAAGCAATGTCTCAAGAATTATTTTACTTAAGGTATTATTTTATTTTATTTCTAATAGAAAGAAAAATTTTTCAAAATCATCATTTACTAGGTTATTTTTTTAACAATAATAAAATGCGTGTGATGCAACATGAAGCAAAAGAATGATGTAAATACAAATTAAAATATGTAATTGATCAATTTAATTCATCTTATAAATCTTTAACTTTATTTCTTTTATTTTTTCGTCATTATTTAAAAAAAAAAACCATTTAGTGATAAAATGAAAATTTTTGTGTTGGAATTTTTTTAATATCTAGACGAAATTTAAGAAATAAGATCTTTCATTTAAGAAATTCTCACAATTATTAAAAAAAAAAAAAAAACAGCATCCCTAGACAAAAATAATCATTGAATTCTTTTCAATATCTAAGTAAGGTTTTCAAATTTTTTTATTTAGAGATATTAACTTTTATTTAAAATAACCTTTTAAGATTATTATTTGACCACTCCACTTTTATTATCAACAAATGCCATGCATATGATACAATATAGAATAAATTAATGATGCTAATAAACAAAAAATTAATTTATGTGAGTAATCAATTTTATTTACCTTTTTTTTTCCCAATCTTTTGTCTTTTATTATTATATTTCTTTTAACATAATAAGTTTTTTATTTGGAAGTAAAATGACTTTTTTTTAAAGAAAATTTATCCAAAATTTCCAATATTTAAGTAGCATTTAGGAGAAATATTTTTCAATTTGAAAAATTTTTCATAATAATTTTCTCAAAACCCAAATAATATTCTTTAGTAAAAATAATTATTTTAATTTACACTTATATTTAAACAGGACCTCAAAAATTATTTTTACTTAAAAATATTATCTATATTTTTTATTTCTAAAAATAAATAACTATAATAATCATCTCATTGTGAAATATTTTATAAAAATGTAACGTCACCACAAACATTTGAAATTTTTAGCTTCATAAAAATTGTTTTATTGCTAATACATGCATTCTCCTCATACAAATATTTTTTTAATATAATATATATATATATATATATATTATAAATGAACACATATAATATATATGATAAATGAACACACAGTATAAAGATAAAAAAAAAAAAAAGATTATACCCCAAGTGATTCTTAAGGTAGTAATCCAAAATGTGAGATCTATCAAACTCAAATAACAAAGCTATTGAGCCAAAAAGAAATTGGACTACATCATATCAATCTTGGAAAAACGGGTGGTAACAGTGGATCTAGGTTGATAGCCCCTATTTTTTTTTATTCCCCTTTACCTCTTACATCTTTTTCTTTTTCTCTTTTACAATTGTTGCAACTCTCTTTTTTTCTCCAGCCAATACTAGACTTTAGCCATTAGCCTCCAGCTGTTTAGCCCTTGCTACCACCTATCACTAAACCCTTATCTTCTTCTTCAGTTTTTGCTTTTCTTTTTTCCCAAATGACAACTCTCCTCTTTTTTTTTTTTTTATGTTTGCTATTTTGCTTTTTTTGTGTTACTTTCCCCA
The DNA here is from genome assembly GCF_002303985.1 of Durio zibethinus. Next base: position 8,310,332 of record NW_019167960.1, on the reverse strand, counting down.
TTGGGGAAATAAGGTTGAATTTTTTTGCTTGTGACTCTATTTTTGGGTATTTTCACATGTGATTTTAGTGTAGATAGTGTTGGATCTTGACATATGATGTTAAAGGGGCTAATTAATATTATACTAAATTTTTATTTTTTTTCTTTATATGTAAACTATTATATATTATCAAAATAAATATATATAAGAAATATACTAAAAATAATAAAAATTATAATTTTATCAATTCATAAACAAATGTACAAAGAAACATAATACATAAAATAAATTATTTTACTTAATATTGTGAATGATTTAAAAAAAAACACAAATAAACTAATTGCTAAATAATATATCATTATAATATATCATTAAAAAAACACAAATAAACTAATTGCTAAATAAAATATATCATTAAAAGAATACAATTAAAACTTTGAGATTAGAAGTTAAAAATTTTGTAACCTTTTAAAAAGTTATTCAAATCTAACTTTTGCATTGAAAAAAAAATTGCATTATAGTGAGAGAAAAAATTTAAAATAAAATTAAAAGTGAAGATTATATAGAGAGATTCTGCAATTGATTTTAAAAAATGTGTTAGATACTTGATTATAGATTTGAAGTCTTATGAAGAAACTAAAAAGTCAGTTTGACTTTTGTTAAATGAATATGATTAAAATTGTAAATGATATATGCTTCCTAATTCTTATAACAAATATGTTGATTTTAAAGGCTTGTAAGTAATAATAATAATAATATGATTTTAATCCCTCTTAAAATATAATGCATAAGATAGGTACAAACCTATTACCATAAACACTAAAACAAAGCTAAGGTAACAAAATCTTGGTGTGACTCTTAACAGATTAATGGATTTTAGCCATTTAAAAAACATCTTTACAATACCTTTTTATTAGTCTTTTGCAAACATGTCATTTGGATTTCAGAATATAATTAACTAGTTTAACTAAGTCAATTGAACATAATACATTCACATTAAGAAAAGAGCTTATAGATTATTTGATTTCCTTAACAAACTTTATTGTTTTTAATATTTTTAAGGGGCTAAAATCCCTTTTTGACTTGTATAATCATCCACCTTTGTTTCATATTACTAGGGATTTTTAAAATTGTTTTTTTTTTTTAGAGAGCTAAAGCCCCCTCTGGTTTACATAAGCGTCCTCCTAAGTGTAGAAAAGGGGAAGATTTTGTGTGTGTGTGTGTGTTTTTTTTTTAATTTATGATTTTTTGAATAGTTAGGTTATAGATGGTGGGGTGGGACGATTGATGTATGGTGTTGATGGTTTAAGTGATAGGGGTGTTGTAAGGGGATTTTCAACTATGAAGGAGGTGACAGGTAGAAGAGGTAATAGCAGTAGGTGATGATTGTAGGGGTGGTAAGGACTGGTGATAGTAATGGTGATGGAAATGGATTTCAGGCAAAACAATGTTTTTTATAGCTCTATGATTTTTTTTGTATGTATTGTTGGTTGTTGGTTGTTAATGATGGTTTTTTTTTTTATGGTGTTGATGGGAGGTTTGGGTTCTAAGTGTGAGAGTGGTAGTGCTGGTTATGGTGAGAAATAATGGCAGTGGATGGTGGCTAAAAGTGTGAAGTGGAGGGATCTCGATGGTAGACAAAAGAGGGATTTAGATTTTTTGCTTCTAAATTCTTGTTTGTGCTACGTGAATTGAAATTCTATAAAACCAAAGTTCCTATTGAAAAAACAAGGGAATTGAATTTCTTTTGGACTATTGTTTATTGCAACAACTGTTGTTGAATTTGGGATAAAGAAAAAATGGGGTTGTTGTTCATAAGATGGTAGAGCTTAATGGCATCATAGGTTTTTGTTGTATGTATGCTAGAATTTGGTGGATAAAACGAAAGGGGAAAAAAAAGAGAGCTGAAATAGTGCAATAATATGAGAAGAATGGAAAGTGAAAGAGAGGTTTTTCCAATTTTTTTTTTCAATTGTTCCATCATTTTTTATTTTTTTTAAATATTTTAATTAATCATTCCTAACAAAATGACATTGGGTCTTAAAATTGAATTTTAGGCTCACAATTAGACTTGGGCTTTAAAAGTTAGACTTTTATTAACCTTTAAAGTCAAGTGATTTAATTCAAAATTGATTGAAAATTAAATTGGATTGGGCTTAAACCCCAATAAAATAATACAAAAATAAATTAATTTAATTTAAAACAAAGTTAAAATGACCTCAATCAAATTAACATGCTTGAATTGATCCAAATTGATATGTCTAAATTAAAATAAAAATCAAACAGGACCAAATTGTTTTGGACAATATTAGGTATTGACAACTATCCTTCTTTACACATTACAGAGAATTATGAATGGGACAAAGACAAAGACACTAATTTTGTCTAAACCAATGACTCGAAGATTTTTTGCAAAAATTTTTTTATGTTTTGTTTTATTATTTTTTAGAATTTTTACTTCTTTTTTTGGATTTTTTGTAGTATTTTTTTTTTGTTTTTTTCTCTTTTTATTTTCAACGACTTTGATAATTAACACAATAAACTTGAAAATTGACTTAAAAACTCTTCTCACTAAAGGCGCCATAACTTTGAAAATTAACCCAAAAACTCTTTTCATCAGAAGCTCCATAACTTTTTTAAAAATAATATGGCAAAAAAACCTCCTTTGAACAAAAGCTTGGCAACTTTAAAAATCTTAACTTGGAAAAGGCTCCTTTTAACGAACGTGATGCAATTTTAAAAATCTCATCTAAAAAATCTCATTTAAACGAAGACTATACAACTTTAAAATTCTCATCTAGGGAAAATGCTCCTTAAACAAAGGCTATGTAGCTTTAAAAATCTCATCTTAAAAATGGCTCCATTAAACAAAAGCTATACGATTTTAAAAATCTTTAAAAAAAAATCTTTCGTAAATTTGTTTGAAAATATAAAGGTGTTCTTTAACCACAAATTGACCTATCATATCTGGATTCTATTTGAAAACATTCCTACCTTGTTTTAGTGTGCTTAATCTTTCATAACAAAGTTTGATCTTCTATTTCATGTATTGCTAAAATATGTATGCAATGGATCAATGAATGCAAAAAACACTATGCATGTCATGCAATCATTTAGTTCATACCATGGTTTAAAAATTATAACAACCAAGTTATCATGACCAATTCTACTTTTCAAACTTTAGACACAACTCCAAGCGTCGCCATTCATTCGCAATCTTTCTTTAGATTCAATGTTCATTCATTTCCTTCCTTTATTTTCTTTCTTTTTCATTTCTAATCTATTCTTCCATTCTTTTTTCTTTTTCTTTTTTTTTTCCAATTTCAAATAGTTGTAGAATTAACTTGCAAATCATGATCCCATAAACATCTATTTTGATAGAAAATGTTCTCTGGTTACCTGAAAACCTTGAATCTTTATGCCTCCCCTAGTTTTTTTTCTTCTTCTTTCATTTTACATTTCATTTCCTTTGGTTCTGTATTTCCATTTTCAATCTCATTTCTTTAACTTGACTTTCACCTCTTTTTTCATCATTTTTAATCATTTCATTTTTCATTTTCATTTTTCCTTACTTTTTCATTTTTTTATTTTTATTTTTATTTTCCCTTTATTTTTTGATATCTTCAAATCTTTTCAAAGTTTTGCAAGGGTCTATTATGAACATTATTGATCATTACAAATGCAATGAATTCATGACAAAAGATGGTAAGAAGAGTTCAATTAGAAAGAAAAAGGGTATCCACTACTGTTAGGAAAGAAATGAGTTTTTATTTTAATTTTTTTTAAGTACCAAAAGAAGGCATAAATTTTTAAAGTATAAGAAAAAAGGAATAAAAAAGGTAACATAAATAAAGACCATGGAATCAATCATCAATTCTCTAGATAATGAACATTTAGATAATTCAAATCAAATCAATCAGATCCTGATTTAGATAATTCCCTGTTTTTTATTTTTTGTCTTTTTTTTTTAATTTTCAAGTGAAATATTTTTTCACAGTATTTGAATTCGTTAAATTTAACAATTCATCTCCATCCATTTAAGTCAAAATTAGAGCTCCACCTAAAAATGCTATTTTTATTACATATAGACATTTCTAGTTATGCGTTCACTTTGTATCATGTTGGCTTTGTGAAATCCGTTTTAGATCAATTTACCCTTATAAAAGTGTCTAGGTTGTATCTTTTTTTCATGTGCCTTCATCATTCTTTTTTGGTGCATTTGACCATGGCAAAATGTCATGAGCTTTTGTTTTTCAATAAGATTCAATAGTTCAAAGTGATTGTAGACCCAATTTGCTTTTTCTAGTTTTACCTCCATCAAAATTCTCAAAGAAAGAATTTCCATCTCAATTGGCAACACAGCCTTCATCACATATACCAACAAAAATAGGATAACTCTAGTAAAGGTGTGAATTGATGTTCTGTAAGTACACAGGACAAAAGGTAACTTTTCATGCCAATTTTTATATGTGTTAGTCATCTTTTCTAATATATTCTTGATATTTATACTGATAGCCTTTATTGCACCATTCATTTTGGGGGCATATGGCATTGAATTATGGTGTTTTATCTTGACTATATATAGACTTTTTTCATATTTTATTATTCAAGTTGTTGGCATTATTGAAGATAGTCTTTTTTGGGAGTCCATACTAGCATATTATCTCTTTCTTAATGAACTTACATACCATTGTTCTTGTTACATTGGCATAAGAAGCTGTTTTAACCCATTTTTTAAAGTAATCAATCACTGCAAAGATGAAGCAATGTCCATTCAAAGCTTTTAGGCTAATAGGTCCAATCATATCCATTTTTCATATACAAAATGGCCATAAAAGAGCTAGGACATGTAATTGAACTGGAAAGGTATGAATCTTATATGTATAAATATGGCACTTATGGCATTTTTCTAGCATAGTTAATATAGTCACTTTCAGCATTGACCAATAATAACCTACCTTCATGACTTGTTTGGCCATTATGTATCCATTTGCATCCATCCCACATATTCTCTTATGCATTTCTTCAAGGATTTTTCTTGCTTCAACAACATTTACACACATAACAATATCTAATCTTGATTTTTTTATATAAAATTTTTCCATCAAAGATGAACCCATCACCAATCTCTTAACAATTTTTTTATTATTTTCATATGCATGTTCAGGGTATCTTTGATATTTGATATACTGCATAATGTCAAAGTACCAAGGTTGCCCATCCACTTTTTTAATGTTTGAACAATATATTGATGATTCTCATATCTGTATTCTAATGGGTTGAACTCCCGTATATGCATTCAACTTGAACATTGCAACCAATATAGCCAAGGTATCAACAATTAATTTTCTTCTATAGAGACATGCTAAAGTTCAACCTTCTAAAATTGTTCAATCAAATTACCTATATATCTTTAATATTTGACCAATTTTGGGCCCATGTCTCCTTTTCACCCAGTATTTTAATTTTCTTTTCAAAGGCCATTTTTAGGCCCATTATAGGCTTCATACTCTGACATACTTATAGTGTTGGGATAATAATTTCCACATGAAGATATCAATAATACTCAAATACTATGCTTTAAAGTATTGGATGTCCCATCAAAGAAGATTTTCTATAATTTATCAATGGATTCTTCATCCTCATTTTACAGGACTATCATGAAATCTTCACCTATAAAATCAAACCTAATAGGCTCGTAGTCATCCATAGCACAATCACTAAGAAAGTCAGCTATTGCACTTGCTTTTATAGCCTTTTGTGCCACATATACAATATCGTACTTATAAAGTATGACTTGTCATCTTGCTATTCTCCTTGACAAAGATGGTTTCTCAAATATATACTTGAGAGGATCCAACATTGACATTAGCCAGGTTGTATGATTGAGCATATACTACTTAAGCCTACAAGCAATCCATACCAGTGCGTAACACATTTTTTTTAAACTGAAAATACTTGACTTCACAGTCAATGAATTTTTTATTCAGATAATAAATGGCTTGCTTTTTTCTGCTAGTTTTATCTTTTTGCCTCAGCACACATCCTATAAAATTCTCATGAACCATTAGATGCAAGCTTCCTTTCAATAAGTAGTACCAACACTGGTGGACTTGACAAATACTCATTAATATTTTAAAAGGCATCCTGGCATTCTTCATTCTATTCACCAAGGTTTTGCTTTCAAAGTAACTTAAAAATGAGATCACATTTGAAGGTGAGTTAGGAGATAAAATGAGGTATATAGTTTAGTATTCCTAGAAAACCTCTTATTTCTTTTTATGTCATAAAGAAGACAAGCTCTTAATGCCATGAATCTTGTTTAAATCTACTTTAATTCCTCTTTTGCTAACCTCAAATCTTAGTAATTTTTTTTTTACTCTAAATGTCCTTATAGCCGGACTTAACTTGAATTGATACTTTCATAACCTTTCAACAAGTTTTCTAAGGTTAACAACATTGTCTTCGCTCTTACAAGACTTTGTTATCATATCATCAACATACACCTCTATTTCTTTATGCATTATATCGTCAATTTGTACACTTTGTACTTTAAGTTTGTACAATTTTTAATAAAATGACCTAGATTACCATAATGATAATCATACCAGGCATTGGCATCATATCACTTGAGGTATGGTGGTTTTAATAGTTTCAAATGAATAATAGTTGTAAAATGAGTTTTCATAAGTTATAGGTATAAGTCGATATAAATCATCAAGATTGGATAAAAAAAGTCTTTTCTCACTTTTTGTGTGAACTTCTTTGATTGTTTGCTTGACTATTTTGTTAAGCAAAAGGTTAGGTTACTGGTATTGGATTAGAATTGGGCATTTAAGAAAAGAAACTTGGCTAATATGATGGTTGTTAAGGTGGCTAGTATGAGTATGGTACTTAGGACATATGACTTGTTAAAGGGTAGTAAAGTGGGTATGTTGGATGAGGTTGATATGAGACAAAAGGTCTTGGTGGTGAATTTTAGTAAGTTACTACATGGGTTTCTCTTTCTTTCTTTTTTGGGACTATTACCTTCTTAGTGGTAAATGCATCATGCCCGTCAATCTTACCATTCTTTATGACATTCTCAATCATCTCTTCTAAAATAACCATATCAGTAAAATTCTTAGTTGCATTTCCTATCAATTTATTGTAATAAAGTGCTTTAAGTATGCTGACAAAAAGCATCATTGTCTTTTTCTTAGTCAACGATGGCTGAATTTGAGTTGTTAAATCCCTCCACTAATAGCGTATTTTTTGAAAGTCTCATTAGGTTTTTTCTTCATGTTTTAAAGAGATAATCTATAAAAGGTCATGTCAATCATGTGCTTATATTAAGCAATAAAGGCTCATGCAAAATCTTTTTACCAATATATTCTACTCTAACAGTTGCACATACGACCTAGCTGCAAATCTTATTAGATTATCTTAGAAGTAATGGATCAGAAGCTTATCGTTATGGCTCGTCATTTTACGATAAAACATAATAATATGGGTAAAGGGATATTTAGTTTCATCATATTTTTCAAAGTCAAAGACCTTAAATTTTGTTAGGATGAACTAAAGTCAATGACATCAATGCTTTCATAAAATATCACTTTCTTCCATCGCCCTAAGCCGTCTTCAAGCAAGTCATACTTGTTATACATCTTCATGTTTCAACTAGCTCTAGCATGCCCCATAACTTTTCTTGTTCCTTAGAGTCATCTAGGTTTGGTCCCAGAATGGGATCAACAGGATAAAATCCCAAGTTAACATGCACATAGACCAATGGTTGACTAGCAAAAGGCCCACTTATTGGTTGTAAGTATATGCCTCAAAAAGTTTATGCATAAGGTGGAACAAAACATGATGGGTGCAATGGTCCTTTAGTGTTGATCACTTCATTTGGTTTGGATGTGTCAATAGTTCTTTTACCCTTTAGTAGACCTAACAACAATTGCTTTAGTTCTATCATTGTTTGTCAATGTTTTGCTATATTTTAGCCACCTCTCTTTAATCTCTTTTTGAGTTTTTTCATCTCTTTCAATTCTAGTTGACTGTTCATTCTCCATGGTTCTAGCGTAAGCTCTCATGGGGTTATTTGGATTATTAAGTCAAGCTACCTATGAACTTCTTATTAAGTATTATAAGTTAGAAATGAATGGTATTAAATTATTATTATTTGTCATAAAAAAGATTCTCTAGGATCCTCCAATATCTAGGTAGGATTCTTAAAGGGATCTCTTTTTACCTCTAAATTTTAATAAAGGTATATTTATAGCCATTGTTATTTTTCTTAGGTCAGCTTAAAAATGAATCACATACATATTATGGATGCATAACATAGATGCATTTGAAAATGTTCAAACATTGAATATTGAGTTATTATTGCTCATCATAAAAGGGATTCCTTAACATCCTTCCATATCTAGGTTAAATTCTTAAAGGGATAAATTTTTACCTCCAGGGTTCAATAAGAGTATCTACAACTATTATCCCTTTTTTAGGCTAGTTTAAAAAAATGAGTTACATGCATATTATGAATGTATCTATTGAAAGATATTCATTTTTAAATATTTCAAAAAAAAAGATCTTTCATTGATTACAAGGTACTCAAGATTACATATCATCCAACATTCTTGAATTTAATCCATAAAAATATTTAACTTGTTCATATTACTCATTGGCCTTATTCAAGAAGTTCACCAAACTTTGCTTATATCTGTCAATTAGAATAGTTTCTTGTTGCTGCTTTCCCAACCATTTCTTTTAATTTTCTTACTATTTTACAAATCTAAGTAGTCAAGTGATCCTTATACATTTAGATATCCTTATATCCTTTTCATGCAGATATCCATTTTCAAATCATATGTACTCTTCCAACTTGCTTCTTTTTTTTGCCATTCATTTCGTATTATGGTGATATGACTCTTATATTTTTGTAGTTGTTGTTCTAATCCTTTAACTATATGGCAAAAAATCTACCTTCAATTATTCATTTTCTTTTTTGCTTTCTAACAACTTTTTTTATATTAGTTGAAAATAGATTTTTTTCAATTCCATTGTTCCTAAGTAAGCTAAGTGACCTTTTTTTCACTTTCACTGGCTTTGAGTTTCCAAAGCTTCATTTTTTTTAAAACCTTTCCATTTCCTTTTGTAGACTGCCACTATGCATAATCTTACTACCTTTTAACTAAACTTTTAATCTCTTGTTTTTCTAGTGTAAATCCTTAAGATTACTGTAGATTACATCCCTATTCTTCGTGACCTTTTCTAGCTTGTCTTCTTACATAATGGCTTCATATTTCAACTACCCTAACTCTTTTTAAAGTCTTAGATTTTCAATGGTCATCCTTTCTTTTTCAACTTCAAATTCTAATTTGAGGTGTTTAACCTCTAACAATAGTGCTTTTACCCATGGATCAACAAGTGAGAGAAGCCATCATATGGTAAAAACACCATATCATTAACCCATTTTGCTTTCCATACAAATATCCTAAGGTGATGCTATCAGCACACATTCCCAACTTTGATTTGTAGGTTTATCTCTTATGCTTTAGTGATATCATGTACTCTAGCCACCTAGTTAGCTTTTCCATGATGGAACTTTAATTAGTTCAACTCATGAGTCATTGAAACAATCTACTTAAATCTATATTTTCTATTGACTATAAATGGTGCATAGCTTGTAACTCTCTAAATTCTTAAAAATGGAACCTAGGATTTATCACCACAACTATATAGTTTAGACATATAGGGTATCCAAAGTGCTCTTCACATCACACCTTCCTTTTTAAGATTCTGAAAGAATACAATCCACTTTTCTTTAGTGAAGTCCTTCAACCAATCTTTCTTGTATAACTCTATGCTAGGGACTAAGAACTTCTTATATGGTTAGAAATGATCTTTATATTCAACCTAAAAATGACTTTGAATCCAAATGTATAGAAGACATAAACATCTAAAAAAATGTCATTGTCCTTTTTTATGATAATAATTCAATGATCTATTTGTCTCTAATAAGATAGTTAGTGAAAGATTGACATGTTTATCCAACTGTGAGAAAAAATCTACCATTTATACCTTGACATGGCCTAATACCCTCGAAAAGATCACCAAACCATAAATCGCCAAGCTAATATATTAATGACTCGATTTTCATTAGGATTCTTGAATATAAGATCATATAAAAAGGCTTATGGGATACCATCACTAGTTCGTTTCTTCTTATCAATCACTTTGACATCCACACCAATTATCTTAGAAAGTTTCTTACTATTCCTTGATTTTTTTGTTTTTTCCAATATATCCTATTCGGCCTTGACAACTTTATATAAAGTAAAGTGAAATATTCCTTAAAGCTAGGTGTCGTATCTTCTTAGTTAAAGGTGAAGCAATGATACAGAAGATTCCAAAATAGCAATATTACTTTAATCAACCTTTCATTTGCCTTTATTGAAATCAACAAGGCTATTTCTCTATACTTTTAAGTAAAAGCATTTTTTCTCTCTACACCCCACTAATTCCAATTATTTCCTAATGTAGGTCTAAGTGGACTATTCGACAAGACTTGAGACATATCTTTCAACTAAATAGTCCTCATCTTTTTGTTGCCCATTCTTGGTTTGATCCTTAACTTCCCAATATGTCTTACTAATAGTAAATACTAAACGCAAATCTAGAGATTCCATGATCACAATGGTGATTCCTATTTCTGAAGATTGTCTAAAATAAAAATACCCCTAAATGCAACTGTTTTATATAGTTAATGATGAATGCAAAAGAGAAAATAAAAATAAAAATTAATAAGTTAGTAAAAATATATTTATAATGAATAAAATTTCAAAACAAAAAAATAAATTGGCTTTATTATTTTGAATACATTTACCCTTTACTTATTCAAAGAAAAAAAAATTTTAACTCATTTTTTTAAGAAAACATATATAATTTAGCTTACTCAGTACCTTAGGGATGAGGTGTTATCCCATTATAGGTGTCGAGACACTATAAACGTCACCTATTTTACGATCTAAAAATTTATTAAATATCAAGTAAAAGGTAAGAAGTTTTCCTTCACGTGTCCTAATTTTAGGTGCATTCTATGAAAAAAGTCGACATGGCTCTAAGGTCGGTTGCTCATGGTTTATTATATGCTTGATTAAGATGTATAGGCATTTAAAGGTTCCTAAATTCCTCTTCATTTTCATCCATACTAGACTAGTAAGGTATCCCGATCTTCATTCAGTATAAGATACAAACAAAAAAAATTCAATTTGAGTAAAAGTATTTCACTAACAATTACGAAAGTACTCACATGATAAAAGTGTAAATACTTTAATCCCTCTTAAAAGGGTTGAAGCCCAAATATAAAACTCGTGTATGCAAATGAATACGTAACTGTGTGTGCAAAGGAATAAATAAACCTTTGATTTTTTTACTTAAATACCCTTATTCTAAATGCTACACAATTTATTAGATAATAAAAAAAAATGTCATAAGGAATGACATAAGTAAACATTAATGCAAACAACATTAATTTTTTGTAAAATTTTCCTTCTTTTTCTTTTTTTGCTTTTATTTTTTAAAAGAAAGAAGTAAAGGAATTAATATTAAATATCAATTAAAATTACTAAATCAAAACTTATGATAACACATAATTTATTTTTATTCGAGTTTTAAATAAAAGGTCTTTGGTGGAGTCACTAAGCTATGGTAACGTATGAATCTGAGAATCCAACCACTTAATTTTTATTATCAACAAGTAACATGCATATAATATAATATAAAATAAATGAACGATGCCAACAAACAAAAAATTAATTGATGTGAGTAATCAATTTTAATTTACCTTTTTTTTTTCAAATATTTGTCTTTCATTTTGCTAACATACTTTACAACTTTAGTTTAGTAACATACTTTTTTTATTCTTGTACCAATTAAAACATATATATATATATATATTAAATTTTAAATATGCATAAAGATAAAACAAATAAATAAAGCAAACAAAGTATAAATAAATAAAACAAAAGAAAAAGAAAGAATACCATAGAATTAGGCTAAACCCAATTCAAGGGGGAAGTCCCCGTTTAAAACGGGCCGAATCAAATTGGGACTTCAATTGCTGAGTCCACAAAGTTTGCATCAAGGTATGGAGCGGGTTGCATTTCGGGTCAGTTCAGTTTATACATGCAGATCCTCATTCTACCGAGTTTAAAACGGTGCCATTTGGATTTTAATATAAAACTCTTCTATTCAAGCTTTTCCCTCGTTTTCCGCTTTGTATTTCTCTCTCTAGGCATTTATCCTCCAACCTCTCCAGAAACACAACAATTCAAGAAACCATCGGCTTAAATCCAGAATCCGGCAATTACCCGCCCTTGCGTCGTCGTTATCCGTCTGTTGCCACCTGTTGTTGGATGCTGGACTTTGACCAAAATGCACCAAAACCCTCTTCACCAACTTCTCTTTCCTTCTATCCAAGTGGATTTTTCAAAAAGTTCACCAAAACTCCTAAATCTCACCTTTAAGGCCGCAACTCCCAACTCCCGAAACACCACCTTCTGCCATTCGGATCGGCCTGAAACTTTACTATGGTGTTCCCCTTTCTTTGCTGTCCACTTCCACTGTTTCAGATTTCCCTAAGCCCAATCGCATTCACCTCCGCCACCGCCGGTGGTGACTCTCTCAAATATTTCCTCCTTACCCCATCTATTCATTCTTCTAAATCCTAGCAAAAAAAATCGAAACGAAATTCCAGTAGAAGGAACACCCTTCTGTCAACTTGCTTTATTATTATTTGTTTTTTCTTTTGCTACTGGAATTTTGTTATGAATTTGGGTTTGCTGGGTTCTATCTTTTGCTTGTGTTTCTTTTGTGGATTAGGTTGCTGGGTTCTGTTGATTGCTTGTGTCTGCTGGTTTGCTTTTGCTGTGTTTGGTGGGATTGAGTTGTGGTGTTCGGTCCGTGGAGGTAGAGGGTTGTCCGGTCTGGATAGGAGTATGGCGGGAAAGTTCGATCGCATCGAATTGTTATCTTTGTGACTGTATTGATCTGAAATTGTGGCTCATCCCCCTTGTTGCAGATACTTTGTTGATTAAATAGGGAATTAGTCCTAATTGAACTAGGATCCCAGATCAACACCCAGTCAGTCTCGGTTGAAAAAGGATTTTTTATATCATCTGATCCTTAACCTTTATCGTTTAATCATGAGATTTCATCTTAAAAAGAGATTTGATCGAATCCCGAAATCGAATTGTTTATGATGTTCAATTTATCCGATTTATTTTTTTAAAAAAAATTAATAAAGCAAAAGAAATAAAGAAAAAAAAGAAAAAAGAAAAAGACAAAAAAACTAATAAAACAAATTCTTCATTTGGGTTTAAGGCTCAAAACCAAGCTCAATACTTAAGTGATGTAGATCTTACGATTTATGTATTTATATAGTACAAAATATTAAAATTTATATATTTATATAATATTTTATATAAAATTATGTATCATAATTCATGTCTATTATAATAGTTTTAGAGATTATTAGATGAAAAATTTTTTAAATTTCAAAATTGAGAGAATCGCTATTAATCTTTTTTGGTTATGTGTAATTTTTCATTTAAAAAATTTATTTTTGATAAAATGATAAAATGAATTTAAAGTTAAAAAAAAAAAGATAATTTTAGTTTACAAAAACAAAGTTGTGTTTGAGAGTGGTTACGTGTAAAGAAAAATTAACATTCTCATAACGCCTATTTAAAAAATACGATATCAATTAATCATATGTTATCTTTACTAATGATAAAAATAATCTTAATCTTAATATTTAAAAATGAATTCTTCTCCCTTAAAAAACATTTTATTTTAGAAATAAAATAAAATCTTTAATGTTAAAACTTTTTTTTTTATTTTTCAATATCTAGACAGAATTTTGAAAAAATTTTTCTTTACTTGGGATTTTCATACAACTCCCTTAAAATTTCATATAATATTTCTTTATAAAAAATAATTATTGAGGAACAAGAAAGCAACCTATAAGATACTTCGGGTTTTCACCTTAACTATGAATCCTTACCTAAGAAACAAGAAAGCTAAAAACTTGATGTTTTATGTGCAAAAATGATAAGGAAAATAAGACCAAGAGCTACTTCTCATTTATTTATTTTTTTAAAAAAAACCCTTTCTTATGTTTGCAAAATAAGGGCTAGTCACAAATAAGGCTTGAAACTCCCACATTTGGACATAATGAAATAGTTCCCTCTTTTTGAAAAAAATTTTTTGGGCACTCCAATCTGATATAGAAAGCAAAGGGCGATATTTCATTCATATGAACCTTATATAAAAAGTCATGGCTGTTGTTTTATGTCTTAAACTTTGTATGGGAATATGGCAGTTTTTCGTGTAGGTAAGCTAGTCGAATGGAGTAAAAAATGCTACCATTTTCAAGTATCCTATAGGTTACTTCCTTTGTCATGGTAAAGTTTCCTTCTTTCTTTTTTGCAAAGCCTTTTCGTTTCTTTTTTTATTTTTCATGTGCTTTGTTCTCTCTTTGTTTTTTTGCTCCTTTTTTTTTCTTTTTTTGCAAAACTTCCATACCTATTCCCTTTTTCTATAAGGCCTTCTTGTTTTGACTCCCCATAAAACCTTAGCTTCCTTTTATTTATATTAGCTCATGTATCCTTCATGAATATTTCATGTGGCTTTCTTTCTTACATGAAAATTAGAAAAGGTTTTCAAAATCATGAGCCTCCTCTATTTTCTCTTCTTTTTTGCTTTGGATCTCTTCAAGTTTAGGCCAAGTTTCTTTTTTTTCAATTCTTTTGTTTTGGGCTTCTTCTATATAGGCCAAACTATAGTACATTAAAACAACCTTACATATTTGTTTGGTTCATAAAATGGGTTGCATTATGGTTCATAAAATGGGTTGCATTATGGGCTATGTTTAGGCTTTCTAAATAGGCCATATTCGGTTTGTAATTGGCTCACATAATGGGCCACGTATTGAGCCCTCTAAATAAACACGTTATGGGTCCAAAAAGAAATGACATTTACTATTGTTGGGGCTTCAAATGCTACTAACACAAAGTCAAATTAAATCGAGCCTCAGTTAATGCAAAAAAATGAGCTTGAAATTTAGTACAACACCAAAACACTGAAAATGGGCAAAATTGATATGTTCAAATCTAGACTGCAATTAAGAATAATTAAATTGCTTTGGACAAACTTAGGTGTCTACAACTATCTCTCTTTGCATTTTTTAGGATAAAGAATAATGTAAAGATATAGACAACGATGTCGAGATTTTTTTGTTGTTGTTTTTTATTGTTTTTGTTTTCTTTTTTGCTTGTTTTTGTTTGTTTTGTTTTTATTTTTGTTTCTTTATTTTCTCCCTTTTTTTTGACTTTTTGACTTTTTATTATTAATTTTTTGAATTCTCTGAATTTTGGTTTTTTCTCTTTTTTTGGAGATTTTCTTAATTTTTGAATTTTTTGAAATTTTATTTATCATTTTTGGATTTTTTTGAATTTTTTAAAAAACTACTCTCAACAGAGGCTCCACAATTTTTGAAAACAAATTTAAAATCTCTTCTCATTAGAGGCTCCACAACTTTTGAAAAAAGATTTAAAAGCTTCTCTAATTAGAGGCTTTAAAACTTTTGAAAATAATTTTAAAAGCTCCTCTCATTAAAGGCTCCATAATTTTTGAAAATAAATTTAAAGCTCTTCTCATCAGAGGTTCTACAACTTTAGAAAATAAATTTAAAAACTCTTTTAAACAAAAGTTCAATAACTTTAAAAAAAATCTCATTTCGAAAGGCTTCTTTAAACAAAGATTTAACAATTTTAAATATCTCATCATAGGAAAACCTCATTTAAACAAAGGCTCAATGGCTTTAAAAATCTCGTCTTGAAAAGGTCTTTCAAGCAAAGGCTCAATAATTTTTTTTAAAAATCTCATCTCAAAAGGCTTCTTTAAATACATTCTTAACAATTTTAAAAATCTCATCCTAAAAAATAGCTTTTAAAAGTTAAATTTGAAAATTCAGAAGTTTTTCTTAACCATAACTCGATCCATCATATTTTAAGTCTATTTGAAAACATTCCCACCTTAAACATGTTTGATCTTCCATTTCTTGTACTTTGCTAAGATTTGTATGTAATGGAATCTGATGAATGTGGAGGATACCATGTATGTCACATGACCATTCATTTTATACCATGTATTCAAAATTATAGTAACCAAGTTCTCATAATCAACTATATATTTTCAAACTCTAGACACAACTTTAGTTGTTCCTATTCATTTGATGTCTCTTTTCAAAAACTTTCTATTCCTTTTTTTTTCATTTTCTTGTCTTTTATTTTCCTAATTTTAAGTAATTTTAGAATTAATTTGCAAATCATGATCCTTGCATGCATCCATTTGTTTAAGAGATGTTCTCTGTCGGCTAATAATCCCTAGCTATTGGTGTTTTCCCTAGTTTTCCTTTTCATTTCTTTTCTTGCTTTTTTTTTTCATTTTTCTTTTTCTTCGCCTTTTCATTCGTTTCTCTTTTGTTTTTTATTATCCTTAAATCTTCCTAAAGCATTATAAAAGTTTATTATAAACATTACCTGTCATTATCCTAATGTCATGAAAAATGTAATGAATTTATGACAATAGATGGTTAACAAGAGTTTGATAAAAAAAAAAAATGGGTATCCATTATTGATAGGAAATAAGTAAATTAAAAATATCAAAAGTCTTCAAGATTCGCACTAAAAGTTTCAAGATTCACATCGAAAAATCCTAGATTCACATCAAAACACTTGGGATTCGCATTAAATTGGGATTCACATAAAAAAATCCTAGATTCACATTGAATGATTTAGGATTAGCATCAAGAGTTTCAGGATTCACTCCTAAAGGTTCTCGAGATTTGCATTAAGAGTTTGGGATTCACATCAAAGGATTCTATATTCACATTAAAAGATTCAGGATTTACATCAAGAGATTCAAGATTCACATGAAAAGTTCTCAAGATTTACATCAAAGGTTTGAGATTTATACCAAAAGTTCTTGATAGCACCTAAAAAATAGAATTTTTACATGCTAAATTCAGTGCTAAATTTTAAATTTTTGATGGATTATGGTATTTTTAATGTTAGTTTCATGATTTTAGGATTTCAAGCTTATGAACTTGATTTTCATGCAATCTATGCATGAAGGTGCATATTCGACCATGCAACGCAAAGGAATAACTGAACCCTATTGGCCCAATTCCATCCATCCATGCAACCATTCAACAAAGCAAGGGAATTTGAAGAATTTGAATTGCCCACAAACTACTCCATTTGCAAGAAGGGATAAGGAACATTTGATTGAGTTTTGCAAGCATTGGGAAACTATTCATTTAGCCAAATAAGGTTTTATCCAAGAAGGACTCTTTTTGCTTAGCCTTGAAGAATTTCAAGCTACCACGAACTTTGTCAAATTTAGCCAAAGGAGATGAAGTACAATTGAAGAATTTTAAGCTCATAAGAACACTAGAGATATTTGGCCAAACTCTAAGAAGATTAGGATAAGCCTTTTGTCCATTAGCATTTGATTTAAAATCAAATTTTGTAATATTATCTCTCACTTGGCTGAACCTCTTTTTATAATTAGGGAGGCCATTTACCTCATTTCATCATCCCTCACTTTTCATTTTTTTTAGTTTCTTTAAGTTATTGGCTTTGGTGATGGATTTGCCAATAATAAACGACTGTTTCTTTGATTTTTTTCTTTAAATCCTAGAAGTATTTATTTTTTAAGATCTCTTTTTCTTCTTACTTTCGGTTTCAAGCTTTGTTTTCTACTTTGAAGTTTTTGGCATTCACATTCTCCTACTTTACTTTTGTGCAACTTTTACTCTTTAAATTTTCTTTTATGCAATACTAGTTTTGACTACCATATCTTTTATGCTCTACAAATTTATATTTATGCAATCATTGTTTCAAGTCTGCTGTTTTATACTACAAATATTTGGCTACCATAAAATTTCTTTATTTTTATGTTTTTAGATCTAGTTTTGGTGTTCATCTCTAGCTTACCAAGTGATAGTTGGATAAGTGAGATTTAAGCCTACATTACTATTTCTTTTTTTATTCTGCAATCAACCCTAAAGTTTCATTTGTTTAGATATAAAAGTTTAAGATTTTACCTTTGGTACTTGAAAACTACCCTACAATTACAATCTATAATCCCTTGGGAGACACCACTAGAATATTTTTATTTTATTACTTAATCTGTGCACTTGTAGGCTATACAAAAAGCAACAATCAATTTTCGGGATCGTATCAAAAGTTTCACACCAAAAGATCCTAAATTCATATCAAAAGTTTCAAGATTCATATAAAAAAGGTTCTCAAGATTCACTTCGAGGGTTTATGACTCACACCAAAGGGTTCTTAAGATTCGCATCAAGGGTTTGTGATACACACCGAAAGATCATAGATTCACATTGTAAGATTTGGGATTCACATCAAAAGGTTCCCAAAATTTGCATCGAGGTTTGAGGTTTACATCGAAGGGTTCTAGATTCATATTGAAAGATTCAAGATTCACACTGACAAATTCGAGATTCACACAAAAAAGTTCATGAGATTTGAGATTCACATCAAAAGATTCTCAAGATTCTTATTGAAGGTTTGAGATTCACACTTAAGGATTATCGAGATTCACATAGAGAGATTTAAGATTTGTACTAAGATGTTCTCAAGATTTGCATTAAGGGTTGCATTAAAAGTTTTTGAGATTCTTATAGGAGGTTTTGGTAAATTATTTCAAAGATTTGCAATTGAGTTCCAAGGTTCGTAAATGAGTTCAAAGGTTTATAAATAAGATATCAAAATCTCATCTCGAAAAGAGCTTTTTTAATAAAAAAAAATCATTATTTTCCTTGCCCAATGTTAACATATCTTGACAATTTTTCCTACTTTGAATGTTCAACATGTCAACAAAATTTTCCTCTAACAAAGGTTAAAATTTGAAAATCACATCCTAGGAAGTTCTTTTCATCTCAATTGTTCTTTTGAAAGTTTTTCCTTTTTTTGCAACCGATAGTCAATATTTCTATTCTTTCTACATGCAATGAAAGTCTTGAATGCACATATTAATGAAATTCAATATTATGTCATGAATGTAAGAATAAATTAAAGTCAATTTCATGTCTTGAATGTAAATATCAATGAAAATCAAAACCCTTTAGACTCTCTTCTCTCTCTATTTTTTTTTGCACATTATGTTCCTTCATTTTCAACTTCCAACACTCACATCTTCATAATTAACTAATTCTTCTCCATGATGACATTGGTATTTTACAAAAGTTTTGTCTTTAATTTACAAGCCTTGGGTACCAATTCTCATTCATGTTCCTCATTATTCCATATTGCTTTTCAAATTAATGCAATGATCTATTTGGGACATTGTCATTCACCTTTTCATCATCATCCCAATTTCATGACAAATGTAATGCAGTTATGCACTTTCTTTATTCATTATGATGAAAGATGGTAAAAGCCAAGATAAATTAGAGAAAAAGATGTTCATTATTGAAAGGAATAAAATAAATATGGCAAAAAACAAATAGGCAAAAGTAACAATAACAAATGTTTGGATGAGATAACAGCATTTAAAATAATGAATATTTAGACAATTTTGAATTCTTATTCAAAATTCTTTCTTGCAAACTCATTTTATTGATGCTCTTAATCTCCTTTGGCTCATCAAACCAAATTATGCCCCTATCATATGGGTTTTCAAGTGATAGTAGTCTTATATTCCTAGACTGCCTTTTCATGTTTTAAGCTAAAATATTCTCTTTTACTTAAATTGCTCTTTCAGGTTTTCAATTTAAATGTTCCTTTTTCTCCTCTTTTTATTATTCATCTCTTTTCCCAATCTTTTTTTTCATTTATTTACAACTTAAATTGTTTCTATTTTCCATCTCTTTTTTTAATGCTTACAAAGTTGACAAATGCAATCATGACTCAAATGTTTATTCTCAACAAATGATGCAAATGCAAATGTATTTATACAACTGCAAAAGTCCATGTCATGAAAGAACTTTTCATGATGCAAATACTCATTGCAAATGCAAGTGATTTTTCCATGATACAGATGTTAATGTTCTTTCCACACAGACAACCTTATCATGATAAAAATGCGAACTTCTTTTTATGATGCAAAATTACCTAACAAAGATGCAATGACAAAATTTTTTACCGGCCAATTTCCCTTTCATGATTTGAATGCAAATGCAAATGACCATACATGCTATGATGCCCAAAAAGTATATATGGATATGTAAATTCAATTGTTTTTTTCAATAATGCGAATGCTTCTTGTAATCGCAGAATTTCATTTCAAAAATTTCAATGCCCATGAAAATGCAAAAACTTCATGATTCATGTCTCTAACATAGATGCAAATACCAATATTTAAAATGGTTATGCAGATGCATGTTAAAAGATACAAATGTTAAAAATACCCTTGTTTCAAAAAATTTCTTTTCAATTCCCTCAACTTCCCATTGCCCATCAAATTAAATCCTCAACTTCTTTCCAAAAGGATATCTCTTTCTCTTATCCCTTCACTTATTTTCATCTTGTTTCTTTATCGATTTCTGTTATCTTTGCTTTTCAAATAGGCTTTCTTGATTTTTTTTTCATTTTAACATGCTTTCCTTTTTATTTCCATTTTCAACATACAATATACAACATATATTTTGAACTTGTTTGCAAGATTAAGAAGACAAACCATCATGTTCCTCTTAAACATTTTTTTCTTTTTTTGCAACAACATAAATCCTTCAATTATTTTTCTTTTTGGAATTTGAATTGGTCTAAAGGTTCTCACAACTCGATAATTTTCTTTACACCAAACATGATTTCTTTATTTTTCACAAAAATGCATGACTAGTCACTTAAAAATTTTTCATAATGACTAAAAAATGTCCCACCTAATTAAACTTCATGGTCAAAGACAAAGAAATATCTAAACAAATTTGACATTGGAATCTCTTGAAAATTGGTGTTCCCTATTAGAAATGAAAGAGACAATTTTCTTTTCGAATAGATTGAATGATTTAGCACATCAAAGTCTTAGTTCATTCAAAAAAGTTTTGTAATTTGAGGGAATGAAAAGGATGTATAATTTTCCTTCTAAACTCACAAATGAAACATAAATTTTGTAGCATGAATTTCTTAAAAAACCAAACATGTTTGGTACTCTCTTTAGTATCCAAATGTGCTATTTTGATAAATGTCAAAGTTGATTGTAATGGACTCAAAACTTTAAAGGTTAATTAGGAATGAGAGAAAAAGGCTCAAAATTTCAATATCCATCCCTTTAACAGATTTTAAACTTTTAAGGCTCTGATATTCTTGAATTTTTCAAGGGTCTAAGTTGCTTCTTATTGGCCTCTATTATTTAACTTGGCATTAGGATTGCCTTCAAAGTTTTCCAAGTTTGCTCTAAGCTGTTCTTTTTTTAGGATTTTCACCTTAGAGCAACATCTTTTTTTTTTATTGCTTCATCATGCACATAATATTCCAAATTTTATCCAAAATGGGTCAAGGGCTCAATATTTAGTTGGACCATGAAAAAAGATAAAAAACTCACAAGCTATATGATGATTCCGTAAAGAAAAACTCTTTGGTTTAAGCATTCATACTTGATTAAAATGGACTTTTCAAAACACGTAACATAGACCAAGGTTCAAAGTTGGAAGGAAATGATAAATAGGCCCAAAATGTGTTTTAAAATGATCAATGCAAATATCATTTCATATCATATACAAGATTTCATTTAGCACATATATGCTTTCATTTTCCGTAATTGCCATTCAATATCTTTTTTTTTTTTTTGCTTTTTGCTTTTTGCTATTTTTTTGTTTCTATTTTTTTCTTTATTTTTTCTAGTTGTTTCTTTTTCTTTTATTCTCTTCACTTTTCTTTGCATACATCCACTTTTGATTGAGTGGGTCCCAAACTTTGAGAATTTATTTTACTGCACATTTGACCTTGGACACATATGGTTCCCTTTTTTTATACTTGGAGTAAGATTTCACCGTGTATAATTCTTAAATATGACCCAATTTTGGCCCTTAATATGAAGAGTGATCCTTGATCACAGTTCATTTAGAATGAATTCATGAAGCTCAAAGGGGTAGCAAGTAAATAGTTTAGATGCTTGTGAAAGGATGGTGAAATATGGTCATTTTTCATCTCAAGTATAATCACATAAATTGAAGAGAAATTCCTTTTAAGAAAATGAGTTCAAAAGAAAGGCTTTTATTTTTCTCAAAATTTGTTTTTGGAATTTTCTAGCATTCTTGACTTTCTCTTCTAGTTTTTTCATTTTAAGCTTTCTAGTTATACTTTCCTTATTTTTCTTACAAAAGTTTTTTATGGTCCCCATTTTGTAGATTTTTCAAGTCTTTATTTGGATTTATTCGAATTTCTTAAGTGCATGATGTTACAATCATTTTTGTTTTTTATTTTTTATTTTTTTTTTCATTTTCTCTTTTTACATGCCCCTATAACTTATAAATTAATTCGCTTTACCAAAAACACGATGCATGGAAGATGCTCCATTTTAACATTGCCATCCCAAATGAACATGTTTAGGGTATCAAATTGATATTATCATTCCACAAAAGAGAAGGTTGTAGCACAAATCAAGTTGTCTTAAGGGTAATGAATGATTATACTCTTCTAATCGATTTGCCTTAAGACAAGGAACAAGAAAAAGGTGAAAATTGAGCCTTTGTGTGTTTAAGATCATTTGATGAAATTTTGGTGTTTTAATTTTGGCAAATTTGAAACTATGGCATAGACTTGACATATCAAATTACTCACATTTGAATTTTATAAAAAATGTCATATTTGCTTGGTTTTTTAAAAATCTGAAAAAGTTTTTTTTTCATTTTTCAAATTGATTGTTTCATTGTTCGTTACCTTAAAAAAGATTATCACCCTTTTATACCATAGTATGATCAAACGAAGATAAAATTCACAAATTCAAATTCATACCTCTTAAAGGGTTACAATTGGTGAGTGAAATAATTTTAATGATTTGGAACATTAGAGTATTCAAAAAAGATGAAGGTATTGGATGAGTTTATCCTTACTAGTAACCATCAATTCTCTGGAGACACTTATCACTTTTTATAAAAACCTATATTTCTCTTCTTTTTTTGAAAAGGCCTATTTTTTTCTAAATTTTTTGCTTCTTTTTTTTTTATCTTAGTTTTCCATCTTGATCTTGAAAATAGCTTATTTGGAGCTTTATTCTCAAAAACTTCATATCAATTTTATTTTTCTTTTTTTTTTTTAAATGTTTTCTCAAAAAAAGGTTAGAAAAAAATATAAACAATAATTATAAATCCAATCTAACTAATGAATATGTTATCACTTACAATGTCTACAAATTAAATGTCATTCCTTTTTTTTTTTTTAAAGAAACAACAATCCACTCTCAAGAATTTCCAAAACAAAATTTTCTACAAAGCTAAAGAGACTAAAGATTGTCTATGATTAACAACTGTGCCTTTCATGTTCACAATGTTATTTTTAACCTTGGACTTATTCACTTTGAGGTGTTCAATCTTCTCCCATATTCAACTTCTTGAAGTTCTTACCGAACTCAAATGAAAAGAAAGTAAACTGGACGACAAGTTGAATTTCATCTAAATTTTCATGGTCATGATCTTTCTTCCAAGAACTTTTGGATTTTTTTCACCAATATGGAACCCTTTTAATCCATCAAATGATGGGATGTCATCAGAGAACAGTTAAACAAATATGTGAGTGCTACAATATTTCCATGATGAATTTGTGAACATATATGCAATAAAAATGATGCATACTTCCATAAGATGCAATGCTTTTATCATTCAAATTTGACAAAAATCATATTATTTATCCACGTATGTACATCAAATAGTAAGATATATTTACATGAAATGAACTATATCTACAATGCAGTATAATGGTAATTATACCATTTTTGAATATATGTACATGAAATGTAATGTCCTAGTATACAGGTGATAAGACAGATTTATATGAAATACAATATATGTATAATAAAAACCATGTGAATATATGTACATGAAATGCAATGTGCAATTTCATGAGAGATGATGTGTTTGCATGAAATGCAATGTGCGTATAATGCAAATTTAGAATTATATTATTTGTGAATGTATATGCATGAAACAGAATGACGTACTATTTGACTAATGGAATGTATATGAATGATGAAACATACTTATATGAAATGCATTATATTATATGCACAACATGGTATGTTTACCTGAAATGAAATGCATGTATTATGTAAATTTTATAAAATTGACATTACCATTCAAATGCTCATGAAATGAAGTGCATGTACACCCTTGTTAGTTTCAAATACAAAAAATAATGAAAATGACCATAAAAAGGATCAAATAATATGCAAGGAGTAAAGTTGAAATTTTCTTTTCTTTTATCTTTTTTTGCAGAAAGAAATAAAACTCAAGAAAACATTTTTTTTATGGAAAACACGAGCACATAAAATGACCAAAATTCAAATATTTTTTATTCACATTTTTGCTTTTATTATTTGCTCAATCAACAAAGAAATTAAGAAAAACTTCCCTTTTTTTTAAAAAATTTTGTTTATCATTTTTGTTTGTTGGAAAAATATAAAAAATATTTAGAAAAAATTATTTGAAGATTTAAATTTTGGACAAGTACTAGAAGAATTGATTTGCATGTTAAAAGAAAATTTATTGAAAGAATTTTTTCTTTTCTTTTCTTTTCCCTTTTTTTTAAATTTTAGTTTTATTTGCATTGTTATTACCCCTAAATATAGATCGTGTCAAAATGGTCCTCAATTTGATAATTTCTACAAAAAAAAAATGGCATAACTCTACCTAAGGCTGGTCCTCTAAGGGTAACTGTATGCTGGGTTAGGATTTACACTTTAAAAACATTTTTCATATTATCGTGTATTATAGACTAGTAAGATATCCCGATCCTTACCTATGATAGGCTACAAACTGAAAAAGTTCAATATGAGTGAGTGTGTTTTGCTAGCCATTATGGAGGTATTTACCTCACAAGCATATAGATACTTCACTCTTTCTTAAAAGAGTAAGAACTCAGGAATAGAACTCATGCATGCAATATATATGTGATCATATGTGAAAGAACATGTCAACATTTTATAACTTTAAAACCCCTAGCCTAAATGCCTCAATATTTATAAAAAATAGTATTATAAAAAAAATAAAAAGTAATATAAAATAAATGAAACAATCAAAATACCAATGCGATGCAAAATATTTTTTTTTTAAAAATCTAAATTAAGGAAATTAAAATTAAACATTAATTAAGATCATTAAATCAAAATTAGGATAACATATGATCAATTTTCAGCTTGAATCTCTAAAAAACAATGTCTTCAATGGAGTCATCAAGCTTTTATAATGGTTTCAGGGGTCGTTAGATGAAAATTTTAAAAAGTTTCAAAACAAGGGTAGCCGTTACTATTTTTTTTTTTTTTGTTAAGTGTGATTGGGCATCTAAAAAGTTCACCTTTTTAATAAAATAAAAAAAAAGTTTAGAGTTTATAAAAAAATAATTTTAGTCTACAAAAACAGAGTTGGGTTCAGGAGTCGATTACACGTAGGGAAAAATTAGCACCTCCATAGCCCTTATTAAAAAAAAAGGTACCAATTGATCATATATTATCCTTATTAATGATAAAAAAGGTGTTAATCCTATTATTTAAAAATGATTTCTTCTCCATTTAAAAATCCTTTTATTTTAAGAATAAAATAAAAATTTTTAATATTGAAATATTTTATGATTCTCTAATATCTAGGTAAAACTTCAAAAAATATTTCTTTACTTGGGATTATCAAACTACTTCCTCAAAAATTCAATATAATATTCTTTTATAAAAAATAATTATCTATAAGTCCTCCTATATCTAAGTAAGGTCCCAACAATTATTTTTACTATGGTATTATTTTTTTTTAAACAACTTTTCCAAAGAACCTGTTTTGAAAGCAATGAAATGCATTAAAATATCATATGGAAAAGATATATGACGAAAATGTATTTTAGTGCAAACAATCAATAAAATTTATCTAACACATTTAAATCTTTCTTTAATTCATTTTTATAAAATAAACCTTTTATTTGGAAATAAGATAAAAATCTTTAGTATCAAAATATTTTCTAATTTTTCAATATCTAGACAAAATTTTTAAGAATATTTCCCTACTTAAGACTTTCATGACATTCCTTAAATTCAGCAAAATATTCCTCCATGAAAAGTAATTATTAAAAAGCCTTTTAATATCTAAGCAGATCCCAACAATTACTTTCACATAGGCATATTAACCATTATTTATAAAAAAATTCATTTTCAAAATTATCAAATACTAATTCACATTTTTTATTACAAGACATAATGCAACATAAGATAAATAAATGTTGCAAATATAATCAATTAACCAACTCAACCTACCTAACATGCATTTAACCCGACTTCCTATAATTTTCATTATTATTTATTATTTACTATTTATTTGTGAAGGAAAAACTCCTTTAATTCTATAATATCTAGGTAAAATTTAAGAAAATCAATCCTTCAAAATATAATTTGGATTCCCTTCTATGTTTAGATAGGGTTTCCAAAATCATCATTTTTTCAAAACATTTTTTAGAACATTATGCAATCAATAGACAGTCAATAAATAACATGCATAGTGAATTATATAAAATATACGTAGAATAATAACATATAAACTAGAGAATAAGGAAAGTAAATACCATAAAATGAGTGCCATATGCCATAAGTAATGCAGTGATCAAGATGACAAGCCAATTTTATTATTTATTATTTATTCTTCATTTTTGTGAAAGAAAATTTCCTTTAATTCCTCAATATCTAAGTGGAATTTAAAAAAATTGACTATTCAAAATTTGATTTGGATTCCCCCAATATCTAGACAAGATTTCCAAGACCTTTTTTTTTTTAATAAAACATGCAATAATAAATCAATAACATAATCGGATTATTACCAAATGAATAAACTTTTTCTTTTATTCCACCTATTACGTTCATCATAACACCAATATAACTCATTTTTTACTAAAGTGATGAAAACTTGACAAACATAAGATAATTTGAATCTTACTAAAAAATTTCCAAAGTAAAATCGTCCACACCATTCATATCTTATAGCTAAAAAAACAAACTTTAATCTTTTACGACAGCAATCAACTATGCTAAATAGGACATTGTCAAACCGAACTTTGAAATAGTTGTACAAACCTTGAACCCTTATTTTCCTTCGCGGCTTAAAACTTTGAGATCTTTTTTTTTTAAAGACAGCTTCCTTCTTTATCACTGAAAATAGAATTTAAAGCTCTAAAACAAAAGCTTTAATGTTCCAAAAACAGTAAGCAAAATGATAGAACCATAACCCTCATGAAGCAGATTTTGAAACCTTAAGAACCTGTAAAAACCCTTCATTTTCTCCAAACTTTGAAAAGTTTTTAAACTTTTAAGTAAAGCTTGTTGTTTTATGATCAAAACACCGAATCTCACAAAAATCGATTCTAAATTTGAAACCCAAAACCCTTCCTTTCATTCTTATTTTGAAAGCTTTCATTTTTGAAGTAAAGCTTACATTTTTAATGTTAACACAGAAGAGTATAAAGCTTTTATCCAACAAAAATGGGAACGAGGCTTTCCACATGCTCAAGTTTTCCTTTTTCTTTAAAAAAAAAAAACCCCCAAAACGTAGCCTTCAATCATTTCAAAGAGGAAATGGAAAACATGGTTCTTTTCCTTTAAAAATAGGGTATGAAGATTCAAAACAAGATTGGAACTTTCACGGATAAGAAAGTCGAACCAGAATCCTAGGCTAACCCAGAAAAAGCTTGCATTTTGTCTTACTAAACTCCTTTAAAACTCTATTTTCTTAAGTTCAGCAAAGTTGTTTGCTTCTTTAGGAAAAGGTTCTCTTTTCTTATATCAACTCCGGAAACGTTAAAGAAAATAGAGGTTTAAACCTTTCTGGACAACGAAAGGGAGACAAGGACCGGAGCCTTTGCATGAAAATCATTTTATTTTTTAGACTCTAGCTCTTCTAAAACTTCTGCTTGTTTTGTCTGTAAAGAAACTTTCAATTTTTTAAACACACAGACCACCAGTAAACCAAACAAAATAGAGCCCAAAGCTCGTGGTGCAGTAAAGCAAAATGAAAACTAAAAACTCGCCCAGACAAACAACCTTGATGACTTCACAAATCTTCACCCTAACTATGAATTCTTACCTAAGAAAAAAGAAAACTAAATACTTTATGTTATGCGTAAAAATGAGAAGAAAAAAAGACTGAGAGTTACTTCTCACTTTATAGGAAAGAAAAAAAAAAGAAACCGTTCTTATGTTTCCAAAACAAGGGCAAGTCAGAGATGGGGCCTCAAGCTCCCACGTTTGGACACAATGAAATAGTTCTTTCTTTTATAAAATCTTGTTCTTTTTTTTTTTTTTAAGCACTCCAATTTGATATAGAAAATAAATGACGATATTTCATTCATATGAACCCTATATGGAAAATCATGGCAGCTACTTTATGTCTTAAACTTTGTATGGGAATATGAAAAAAACAAAACTCTCTAACCTAGAGATCAAAATTTTTACAACTTTGGACTTGAACCACAAGTCTATAGTTTGTTAAACAATGTTTGGAAATCCCATTTCTCAGAAAACAAATCCATCTTTCATAAAGGGCTGACCAAATTAGTTGAATTCTTAGTCAAACAGGCTAAAAAATTTTTAAAATTTTAAGAAATAGCTTTCCAAAGTCTTCATATAAGTAAGCTAGCCAAATGGAGTAAAAGATGTTACCTTTTGCAAGTATCCTACAGATTGCTTTCTTTTTCTTAGCAAAGTATCCTCTTTTCGTTTTGTAAAACCTTTCTTCTCTCTTTTTTTTGTGCATTTTGTTCTCTCTTTTTTTTTTTTGCTCCTCTTATTTTTTTTTTTTTTGGGAAAACTCCTAGACCTCCTCCCTTTTTTACAAGGCTTCTCTTTTTCGACTCTGTAAAAAATTCCCAGCTTTATTTTATAACTCATGCATCCTTCACGAATATTTCATGTGGCTTTCTTTCTCACATGAATACCGAATGGGTTTTCAAAATCATGGGCCTCCTTTTTTTTCACTTTTTTTCTACTTTGGGCCTTTCCAAGTTTAGGCCAATTTTTTTTTCAATTCTTTTGTTTTAGGTTTCTTCTTTAAGAGCCAAGCTTTGGTTCATTAAAACAAACTTGGGTCTTTGTTTGGTTCATAGAATGGGCTACATTATGGGCCATGTTTGGGCTTTCTAAATAGGCCATGTTCATTTTATAATATGGTCACATAATGAGATGTGTACTGGACCCTTAAATGGTTCACGCTATGGGCATAAAAAGAATTGACATTTACCCTCATTGGCTTTCAAATCCTACTAACCCAAAGCCAAATTAAATCGACCTAAATTAATGCAAAAAAAAAGTTTAGATTAAGAAAAATGAAATGAAATAACTTAGATTGTGCCTAAGTTTGAAAACAAAATAACTTGAACTAAGTTGAAGTTTGAAAATAAAATGATCTGGACTAAGCTACAGTCTGAAAACAAAATAACTTGAATTAAGTCAAAGCCTAAAAACAATATAACCTGGATTGAGTTGAAGTTTGAAAAACTAACCTAGATTAAACTGAAGTTTGAAATTAAGATAACCTAGACTAAGTTGAAGTTTGAAAACTAAATGACCTAAATTGAACCAAAGTCTGAAAACAAAATAACCTAGATTGAGCCAAAGTTTAAAAATAAAATGACTTAAGTTGAGTCTAAGTCTAGAAAATTAAATGGCATGGATTAAGTCAAAGTGAGAAAATGATACTCAAAGGTTTTAAAGATTATGCTTGGAGGTCTTAAAGATTATGCTCAAAAATATTAGAGATCTTGGCCAGAGGTCTTATAAATTATTCCTAAAGGTTTTTTAGATTATGCTCGAACATCTTTGCAAATAATTCTCATCTTTAAGATGTTTCTTTAAACAAAGGCTAACAAATTTAAAATTTTGAAAAAGATACTCAAAAATTTTTAAAATCATTCTTAGAGAACTTACAGATCATGCTTAAAAGTTTTTGAGATTATGCTCGGAGGTCTTGGAGATCTTGCCTAGAGGTTTTACAAATCATTCAAATCTTTGAAAAAACTCTTTATTAATAGAGGCTTTGAAACTGTTTCCTTTTTAAATGTCAACTTAGTTGGTCTTAAATCATCATATGCTAGCTAATCTAGGCTTAAATCATGATAAGCCAACTAACCTAAGCTTAACTCATCATGGGCTAACTAATATAGGTTTAAATTGGCATGGTCCGACTTAGAAATGCCAAAATAGGAATAACACTTGATATTATTAGAAATGCCTAAAAAATATCATATTCGTAAAGCAGAAACATAGACGATCTCCTATGAATGTGAAAAATAGATCAGATTAGTCGATTTGACCTAGAATTCATTATCGAGTCATCCATAACTATTTGTTTAGCCAAAATCTAGGTTTAACTCATCCTAGGCTAGCTATTTAGGCTTAAATCATCATTTGGTGCCATGGTTTTAAATTCTCAATTGGTATCATAGGCTTAAGACTTCATTAAGACCATGGGTTTAAAACTCAACTGGAGCCATAGGCTTAACACTCTATTAGGGCCATGGGTTTAAGACTTGACTACAATGGGCTTAAGACTTAATTAGTATCATAGGCTTAAAACTCGATTTGGATCATGGGTTTAAAACTAGATTGGCGCCATAGTTTTATGACATGATTGGGGCTATAGGATTAAGACTCGGTTAGGGCCATAGACTAAAAAATTGACTAGGGCCATGGGCTTATAACTTGACTGGGGCTATAGGCTTAAGATTTAACTATACCATTAGCTTAAGACTTGATTAGGGCCATTGGCTTAAAACTTGATTAGGGCCATAGACTTAAAGAGTCAATTGGTGCCATATGCTTAAGACTCGATTGGGCCATAGGTTTATAACTTGAGTAAGGCCAAGGGCTTAAGACTTGAATAGGGCCATAGGTTTATAACTCGATTAAGACCATAGGCTTAAAACCTACATATGCCATGGGCTTAAATCTTATTTTAAAAATCTCATTTTTCAACATTTTCTCTTGCTAAAAAACTTATTTTATTCTTCTTGCTTTTTGAATATCATATATCTTTTCTCTTTTTTTTAGCAGACTGTCTTTTTTTTTTCATTTTTTATTTTTTTAGACTCTTTTCTATCTTTTTTTACTCTCTTTTTCCTTTTCTTGATAAATTCTTTTCTCTTTTGCTTTATTCACAACACAAAATGTTCATATGTCTTTTTTTCCTCTTTTCTCTTCAATATTTGCAAAATTGACAGATGCAACTATGATGCTAATGTCTATTCTCAAAATAATGGTGCAAATGCAAATGTATTTATGCAAATACAAATAATCTCTACAAATGTAAAATCTTTACCAACAATGCAAATGCAAAAGTCTTTTTCATAATGTAAATGTTTCCTACATAGATGCAAATACAAAAATCTTTACCAATTATGACATTGCATATTTCTTTTTTATAATCTAAATGCCCTATAAAGATGTACATGCAAACAACTATCTCATTAATGTAGATGTCTATCTCATTGATGCAAATATTCTTTACTAAGATAAAATGTTTTATTTCAAAAATGCAAACATAATAAGCCACAAATTTTCTTTCTTTCTTTTTTTCTTAAATATATTCACAAATCTCAATTAATAAACACAATGAATGATACAAATGTTTGTAAAATATTCATGTTCACTACAAAAATACAAAAAATTCCTGGAACAATAAAAATGCAATGATTAAACCATAATTCAAATGATCATTAAATGATGTAAATGCATGATCTAAATAGTGATTGAAATGCCATGATCAAAACAATAAGATAAATACAATGATCGATACAACAATTTAGATTCTCACTAAATGATACAAATGTATGATCTAAACATTGAGCAAATACAATGACTAAAACAATTATTCTTTTTGCTCCAACAAGACCACTTTAATCATATTAGCCTTGAAATCATTTATTTCCTATCCACCAAAATAACTATCAAAAAAGATTTAAAATTCAAGGATGATTTAATTTAAATTTTAATGTTTTTCAAAATTTTCAAAAAAATAACAATAACAATTACCTAGAATAAACTTTCATATGATAGAAAATTACCCTACATAACTAACTTCCACAATCAAAGTAGAAAAATAAAAATATTTATTTTTGCTTTTGAAAATTGGTGATTACCATCTAGAATGAATTAAGTGAATCACAATTTAGTTTTTTAAAATGGATTAGATAGCTTGGCATATTATGATCTCAATTATTAAGAGAGACTTTATAATTGGATAATAAAGAAATGATCAATGTTTCTTTATTCGGGCTCATAAATGAAAAGCAAGTTTTCTTTGAAAATAAACTTTCACAAAGGGATTTGAAGCACAATCTTTTTAGACATTCTCTTAACTTTTCAATATCGCATTTTAATAAATGTCAAGATCAAGAAAAAGTTCAAAATTTTAGGAAAAGAAAGACAAAGTTGCAAGTTTTAGAACAAATTTTAAAGTGAGGTTGATCTTATTAGATTTCTTAAGATCTATTATTCTTTGATACATTCAAAATGTCCTTTCCAATTACTTTTTGCTTCCTACCATAGCTTTAGCATAATCATGCATCAAATCTCATGAGTTGCTTTCAAAGTTCCAATTTTGCTCTAAAATTGCCCTATCAAGTTTTTATCCTAAACTTCATTCTTTTTTTTTCTTTACATTGACTGTTCCTCTATGGATTTGAAAACTTCAAATTCATCCAAGAACAAATGATGATGATTTCCTAAATAAAAAGTTTTTCAATTTAAATATCCACAATCGATCAAAATAAACTTTTCAAAAGATGTAATATAGGCCACCGTATAAGGTTTTGAAAGAAAGGATAAATAAGCCCAAAACATGTGTTTAAGGATCAAATCAAAAATCATTTCATTACCTATGGACATTTTCTTTTTTTCTCAAAACATGCCTTTTTTTCATATTTTTCTTTTCATTTTAATTTTTTTTATTTCAATTCTTTTCCCTAGCATGTTTCCACTTTAGACAAGTTAAGCACAAATTTTCAAAACACATTTTACTTCAAACTTGTCTCAAGACATAAGGCATTTTTTTCCTTCTCCTTCACTTGGGATCTAATGTTCTTTCAAAAAATCCTTATTCACACTCATTTTTCAATGTGAAGAATGATCTTTAATTGGATTTTTTAGAAAGAAATTCAAAAAGCTTAAAACGGGTGACAAATGGATATTTCATTTTGTGATTGGAATGAAAAAGATAGCCATTTGTCATACCAAACATGGATACTTCTATTTAAGAATAATCCTTGAGTATTTTGCCTTTGGACTGATTTGGATATCTCACATATATGGTGTTACAATCAATTCTTCATTTTTTTCTTTCGTTTTTCTTTTTTTTTTTTTTTTTCAACTCATGCTTTAAATGGATAAAGTGATGGCTCAATTCTTCTTTCATAGTCAAGACAAAATTAATGCCAACAAATAAAGATGTTGTACTAAAGGACATTGAACATTAGGGAATTTGGCTATTTTGATAAATATGCTCCAAGATGTGGATGAATGACAACTTTAGAGAAAAGAGTTAAAAGGAAAAATATGTTGCACAAGTCAAAGACATTGTACATTGATGTTGAGAAAATGTGATCTTTTTTATAATTTTTTCCTAAAAAATGATTTGAAAAGTTCATTTTTGTGAAAAAAAATTAGAGTAATGATGTGTTCGAAATAACCTTTATACTTTATCACATTATCAAAATCCAAAAACTTTAAAAGAATGTTTTATGTATTAATGTAACAAGAAATTTTTCAAAAAGATTTGTAAATTAACCAATCTTTTCATTGCTTATTGACTTTGAAATCACCATGGTCAAGTGGAAGGTTTATGAAATTCAACTTTAGAGTGATAAGCATGAAAAGATTAGTGAAACGAATGAGTATGTTAACTTTTTTTATAGTAATCACTAATTTTCTTAAAATTGTTTTCACAAAAGTTTTTCTTTCTTTTAAAAAAGAATAATTTTAAATCATGAAAGAAATCATGTGGGCTTTCATTATCAAACAGTCTTAAACTCAAATAGAGAAAAATATAGAATTCCCTATATTTATAAACCACTAAAATCATGAAACTAAAAGACATTAATTTCCAAATAAAATAAAAATTCATTTTCAATTAAACCATGTACAAAATTAATGAGAGCAAAGGTTTCCCCTAATTGGTAATTAGGCATTTACATCATGAAAAAGTGAAATGAACTAATGTTTATACAAAGATGCTTACTTGGTGAAAAAATATATGCACAAATACCTATATGCAATTCATGATGACTATAAAATAGAATCACCAAATCGAAGAAAATACATTTACATGGATGTACAAATGTATGTAATTCATAGTGAAATGAATATGAAAAAGGTTATATAATGCAAAAAAAAATTTGATTCAAAGTCTCACATTTTTTTATTTTTCTTTCTTTTTTATTTTTGTGAAGTAAAAAAACTCTGTTTATTTGAAGAAAAAAGCATAAGAAAAATACCTTTTTTTTTTGCAAGTTCAAAAGAAAATTCTCACAAAAAGAACATAAATATGAACAAATATGCGGTCAAGATGAAACATATTTATTCATGTGTCTTAACTTGGGCTACATTCTAAATAATGAGTGGAT
Organism: Durio zibethinus; assembly: GCF_002303985.1. The sequence goes on along the minus strand of NW_019167960.1, from coordinate 8,275,488 downwards.
CATGGTCTACCTTAAGGTTGGCTCTTATGGTTCACTATATGCATGGTTAAGTTGCTTCAACAAACTAATGGTTCTTAAATTATTACTCACTATTATCCATAGTGGATTAGTAAGGCACATTAATCCTCACACATCCTAGCTATAAATGGAAATGATTTAATTTGAATGAGAATATTTCACTAGTCTCACGAAAGCATGGCACTTTACTCTTTCTTAGAAGGGATAAAAGCAAGTATAGAGTTAATGTTATGCACATACACTTGCCAATGTGTGTGAAGAAACAAACTTTTAAAATATTCCATAATTATTTATGAAAAAAAATAGATAAATAAAGAAATATGAAAAAAATAAATATTAAAAAATCAAGACCATTCAAGTAAGATTTAGGATAATATAAAATTAATTATTGATTCAACTCTCGAATGGCCATAGTGAAGTCGTCAAACTATCATAACGTACAAGTTTGTAAACTTAATTGCTAGATATAAATCCAAAAGTCGTCACCAATCTTTTTTATTTAGATGTGATTGGCCACCAAAATGAATCTATTCATTTTAAGAAAATCCTAAACTTGAGTAATGGTCTCTAAAAATAATAGTTCCTAGACTTCTAATCAGAATTAGGTCCAGGGGTTCAACTACGTGAGACGAAGGTTTTAGCACCCCCCATAAAATTCATCTGAAAAATGGTACCAATTAATCTTAAATTATCCTAAAATTTATTAGCTGAATGCTTTTTATTTTATTACTTTTAATACTTAAATATTAGAAAGAATTTTTTATGTTTTCTCCATCAATCTAATAAAATTCTTAAAATTTTGTTATCACCTATTCAAACTTTCAAATCCTAGCAATAAACAATTAAAACAAAATTTCAATAGAAAAATAGCCCTATATTACTTTACTTTTTATTTTTTTATTTTTTTTGCTAATGGAATTTTATTATGAATTTAAGTTCACTCAGTTCTATCTTTTGTTTATGTTTCTTGTGTGGATTCAGTTGCTGGGTTTAGTGGTTTAAATCAATAGAGGCAATAAGGTTTTAGGTCTTGATAACTCTATAAAATATAGTTATTTAGACTAGTTTTTAGTGCTTAAAATATTGATTTTTTCTTAGTTCTTAATGAAATAAAGTTCTTTTTACTCCTAATAGGTTCAGTTTTCTGTTTTGTAGGAAATCTTGAAAAAAGAGAAAAAGTGTGAATCTTGAAAAATATTAATAATTCTTGATCAATCTTGGATGATTCTTGATGCATTGGAAGGAATCTTGGAATGTTCTTAATATGTCCTTCATGACTTTTGAATTTCTTAGAATTCTTGGAAATCTTGAAGAGGAAAAGTATTCAAGTTGGTTTTGTTGAATTTAAAGAAGTTGGAATTGTTTACTCTTAATGGAAAATGGAGAAAAGTCATGAGAGAATCAAGCTAGGGAATTTTGGTTATAAAGGAAGGTAGAATTATAATTTTAATTGAATGCAAGTCCATGGTACCTTTTATAGTTGCACTTGAATGGGATTACTAATGGATGACATGGCATTAAGTCTTTTCTTATTGGTTAAGAAAGGTTATTTGGATGTTATGTGGCATGATGATGTGGCAATTATATTTACACAGGAAAAGACAAAACAGCCCTAGATTTTTCCTAATTGGATTTGCATTTCCTATTCTTAGTAGAATTGTATTCCTATTTCTATTTGGAGTAGGATTTGCATAAGTTATAAAAGGAGCATTGATAATGAGGCAAAAGCAAGAATTTTTGTTGCAGAAAAACTTTTAATTTTTCCTAGAATGAAGGGTAAGTCGTGGGAATCAAGAAAGGTTCAAGATTGTACAATTTTATGCACTTCTAAAAGGTTAGTGTACACCTTAAGTCGAACCTACATTATGGTTTTGCAAGATTCAATTTTTACTTTCTTTTATCCATTCTCAAAAAGTTGATACATGTTAAGAAGGATAATTTTTATGAATTAAAAGACAAGAATTGGTCTATAAGAGTTCTTATGAAGAGTTTTGCTTTCATTCAACTTCAAGAAGCATTCTTGGATTCAATAAGTTCATTCTAACCAAAACAAATGAATTGCCAATTAGAGTCTACATTGACCGAACATTTCTTAGGGTTTTTTGTATATAAATACCTTATCTAGGTATTAGAAAAAAAGTGTAAGTGGTTGGTGTGACAAACCAATCTATAGCTTTATTATTCCAGTTTTCTTTAAGCTCTCATTGTTCTTTAATTCTTTGTTATTTTAAATTTTAGTTTATTCAACTTTCTTTTAAGTTTTCAATTCAATAAAGTTTTATTTAAGCATCTTTATAATCAATTTCTAGTGGATTCAATTTTTGGTTTGTTATATTTGCTAAAACAATTTTCATTTCATGTTTTTAACTTATATTTTGCTATTCAATTTTTAATTCTTGATTATTCTTGTTGTAATCTTGCTTAGTTGTTGATTAATTCTATTCAATTGTTTCGATTTAGCTTTTGGTTTCATATTCTTCTTTCAATTTCAAATTTAGTTAACATAAAAGCTTTTAGTTATTATTCTTAGGGTTAGATTTGGATCATATTCACTCTTGTTCGCATGGTTTGCATGATTAGGGTTTAATTGCATGATATATTGGATGAAAGTTTTAGTTTGCATGTTCTATTCTTCAAAACAATTTCTATTATTGATTGTTCATTTAATTTCAAGTTAAATTCTTCCATCTTTAATCTTTAACTACATTTGGTTATAGCTATTGCATGTGTTTAGGGCTAATTTAAGTAATAAAAGCATTCAATTCTTGCTTATTAGTTTGATTTTAGTTCTGTTTCAAATTGTTTAGATACTATTCCATGTTTTTAGGTTAATAACAGTTTGTTGCATATTTTGAAAGTTAATTAGTGTTAGTTGAAGTGTAATCAATTGTTGTTTCAATTCAATTTAGTTAGTAATTTTTGGTTTTCATTAATTTCGCATGCAATAGAGTTACTTAGCTTAGATCTTAATAGGATTTTGTTTATTTAGTGTATATTGGTTTCGATTTCTATTGATTTGATTGGTTTTGCATATTTAATTGATTACTTAAGTTGCTACATTAGGTTATCATTCATATTCACTTGTTAATTTTCAATTCAATGATTATATTGCATTATAGCTTTTGCATAACTAGTTTCAATTTAGTCCATTGTTATTTGTAGGCTGTTGTTTAATTTCATATTAATTTCTTTAGAGTTTACTATTTTTAGGGTTATCTAAGTTTTGGTTTTGTTAGTTAAATGCTATTTAGTTGTGGTTTTGCTCAATTATAGTATTTGCATATTGTTTCTTTCATTCAGTTGTTGTTTAGTGTTAATTTCATATTCGTTTATGTTTTAGGTTTAATTTGAATATTTATATTCTGTTTTAGCATATTTGATTTGAATTTTCTAGGTCTAAGGTAGAGTGATATAATTTTGGTACTTGTTACCCTCATTATAATAATATTCATGGGAATGATATTTTCTTTACTACTTGTACGATCTGTGTGCTTGCAGATTATCAATCAGGCTCGGAAAGGAATATGGCAAAAAAGTTTGGTTCTTTATGACTGCATTGATATGAAATTGTGGCTCATTCCCCTTATTGTAGATGCTTTGTTGATTAAATAGGGAATCAATCCTAATTGATCTTTTCCTTTTAAAAAGAAATTCAATTTTATTTGTTCTTCTTTTCTTTTTATAACAAAATTAAAAAAAAAATCTTAAAACAAGACTTGGCCTTTCACATGGGTTTTAAGCCACAATTTTGGGCCTTGGGCCAAAGACACTGAATTCTAGCTAACTTTGGCCTCTAAGTCTACAAGTCCAATTGCCATAGACTTTAGGCTTACAGACACAAATAATCCAAACAATAGAGATTGGGCCTCGATCCAATCAATTTTGAATCATATTTCGATTTGTACAATTAAATTTGACAAAGTCCAAATGAATTTAGACCCAAACAAAATTAGATGTTTATAACTATCCCTCTTTGCACATTGTTAAGAATCAAAAAAAGGGCAAAGATATAGGCAACAATTTTGTCCTAGTTTATTGACCTAAACACATTTTTGCAATTTTTTTGCTATTTTTTTGTTGTTTTGTTTTTCACCCTTTTTTTTTTTTTTTGTGCTCCTCTCATTAAAGGCTTGACAACTTGGGAAAATTAAATTGAAAGGCTTATATCATTAAAGGCTTGATAATTTTAAAAATCAAACTAAAAGTCTCCTCTCATTAAAAGCTTAACAACTTTAAAAATCATATTGAAAGTTCATTCTCATTAGAAGCTCAACAACTTTAAAAAGCAAACTAGAAGGCTCCTCTCATTAGAGGCTCGACAACTATAAAAATCAAACTAGAAGGCTCCTAAGCTCAATAGCTTTTTTTTTTAAATCTTATCTGAATGGAATTTGAAGATTATACCCAAAGTTCTTACAAATCATGTCCAAAAAGTTTCCTAATTAGAGGTCAACATCTTTGAAAAAAGTTTAACTAAAGGCTTAGGACCCTACCAACCCTTGGGCAATTCCAATTTCATAATTTAGTCTAGACATTTCATTTCTTATTCGTTGAGTGCATGCAAGGAATGTGATGCGAACAAAATAGTACCATGCATTTTCAATTGCTTTAACAAGGTTCTCAATATCATCTTTTTTTTTTTTGTTTTCTCATCTTTTCCTTTTTTCAATTCTCAAACATTCAACTTTAGAATTGGCAATTTGAAATCTTTACTATAAAAAAACCTTTTTTGTTAATCAAAATTTTCAATCTTTCAAACACATGGGGTATCAATTCTTTCATGTGCTTTTCATCATTCTCATTTTGTTTATTCTTTCATGTTATCATTGAATTCCTTTTCAATGCAGTGTAAGCATTGTTAAGCTAAACCTTTCGTGATTTCAATTTTAAATGCAATTCATAAACATTTCCTTTATTTATTTAAGAATGAAACACAATAAAGAGTAAGTGATTAGGGAAACTCTATAAGTGCATAGGTTGTTCAAGTAATAATATAGCCTAAAAAGCCTAGATGTCAATCCCACGAAGATTAGTTGAAGACATTCCTAAGCTTAGTACCTATTATCCCCATACCTTTTAAAGTTGGTTTAATCAAACAAAGAAAAACATGCTATTAAACTAACTGAAAAAAATTAAATAAAATTAAACAAAATCAAACAAAACATGTAACAAAAGTATAGTATGGTATAAATTTGTAACATGTAAATTAAGTAAAGTAAAATAGATGCTAAAACAGTTGGGAAAATAAAATGCAATGAACTAAACATAATTTAAAATGTAATCTTAATCCAAAGATTGAAAATGATGAATGCAATAATTGAAAAAAAAAATTTTTGCTAAATTTAAATAGGAAGTTAGAAACCAAAAGGTAGAAGAAAAAATTTGGAAAATGAAATTTTTTGTTAAAATTTAAATCTAAATCATCTAAAATTGTATAATCATGAACTGTAAATTGAAAAAACATTGCAAGAACACTAAGAGAATTCAAATTGAAGAGCAAAAGCTAAGAAGAAATTGCAAGATTTAATGAAAAAGAGTGGAAAATGAAACTACATGAAATCTGGAAACTAAACTTTAAGCTAAAGATCTGAATCTAAATGGAGCAAAATCAATAGAATTAATAAATTTTCAACAATTTGCATCCAAACATCTATAAAATGTAAAGAAATTAATTGAATCAAGTAAGAATCAACAAGTAAACAAGTGAAACTAAGGATTTAGGGTGAAAAGATGGCAAACAACTAGCCAAGGAGAGAGCAGTTCTACACCAAACTTGTTAGATCAAAACTATAATTGCATTGTCACTACATCCAGCCAGAAGCTTAATCTGGAATGTTGCGGTGTGAGTTTAAAGTTAAATTTTCAATATGTTGTATCTAATTGAATTAGGAAATTATGAAAAAAATTTTGAAGAAAAACAATGAGATTTGAATGAGATATCATAAAAAAACCCATAGGTAGGTTAGAACTAGTTGATTCAAAAACAGATTGGAGTATCAACAAAAACTTAATAGATTTGAGCTAGAAATCAATAAAATTTACAAGTTTCCTTGCCAAAACCATAAAGAACACTGAAAAATACTTGAAAAAATGTAAAAATACAATCGAAATCAATAGAAAAACATGAAGATCAAGGGTTTATTTGATTTCTAAGAAAGTAAAAGATAGTTAAGGAAAATGCAAAAATTAAAGAACAAGAAAAATAAAATCCTAAGCTAAAGTCTCCCTAAAATGGCTGGCTACACTCCTATTTATAGCTAGGTGAGTATTGAATGAAGCCCAAAAAATCTATCCAAAATATGTATAGTGAGGTGAGCTTCTAGAGACTTTTTTGCTCTTTGTTTCCTCAATTGGTGCATGGCTATTTGCAGGTTTCTTTATTCTTCCTCTATTACAAGCTTTATGCATTTTGCCACTTCCAAAAATTCCAAGTTATGATCAATGAAAGCTCTCCAATATGCCATGTCATCACCTTTTGAAGACTTCCTTTGAATTCCAAAATGTGATGCCTAATTCTCATGCAAATGAAGGTAGCATTCCAGGCCAAAAATGCACCATCTTTTCCTTCTTAAGCTTCTTGCATGTATATATGTTTTTATTTTTTGCCATAAAAAATTCAAGTATTCCACAAACAAATTCAACAATAAAATCATTAGAAAAATGCTGAAAATAATGCTAAAAAAGTTCATGGAAAAAAGGTTTAAGAAAACTGCATCAAAAACAATCTAACTTAATGACACTAGTTTTAGGTCATTTTCATAATTTGAATAAAAAAATCCTCTAAAATGTATCTAAATTGATCAAAATTTCTTTTTTTCTATATTTTTACCAGTACATGAGAAAAATGTGCATTTATGAGCAATTTTGCCAAAAATCCTAAGGAACAAACCAAAATATGAATTAAATAGCACTAAAAATGAGCATGAAAAAGTTACAATTTTAGTGCAATCAATAAGGTAGGCCAAAAGAAAAGGATATTAATTGCTAAATGATACACAAGTAGATCTTTATGAAGGGTTTAAACAAATGGACATTTAAAAGCAAATTACTAAAGTAAATGTTAGGATAGGGATAGCAAAATCAAAGTGATGAACATTTAGAAACTTTAAACATTTATCCAAAATTCTATTTTCAAAAATCTTGCCATTTGAGAATTCTTAACTTTCAAAACTCATTTGAACAGAATTTACCCCAATATGGTGTGATCCCTGACTGATGCTGACACCTTCTTGTACCTAAGTCACTTTTTTAGATTTTTTACTTAAGTATCCCTCTTAAACCCAAACTGTTTTTTTTAGTTTTCAATTTGAGTTCTTTTTTTTCTTTTCTTCCTTTTATTTTTAATATCTTTTTTCCTTTTCTCTCTCTATTTTTACATGAAATACTTCTTCATAGTATTTAAGTTGATTGAGTTTTATAGTTCATCACCATCCATTTTTATCAAAATTAATGCCTTACCCGAGAAAGCTTTTTTTATTATGCATAAACCCTCCTACTTCGGCATCCACTTTCCTCAACTATCATGTTGGATCGGAAGGATTTTCTTCAAAACCAATTCTCTTTCAAGAAAACATAGGTCAAACTTTTTTATCATGGGCTTACATCATCCTCTTTCGATACCTTTGACCATGACAAAATGCTATTAGTCTTTTCTCCTCGATAAGATTTAACTATTTATAATGACTTCAAACCCAGTTAGTTTGTTCTAACTCCATTTCTATCAGAACTCTTAATAAAGGAATTTCTACCTCAAACGGTAATATGACCTTTATCCTGCATATAGTGCAAATGGGGTAGCTTCAATAGAAGTGCATACTAATGTTCTATAAGCGTGTAGTGCAAACAGTAACTTCTCATGCCAATCCTTGTAGATGTCAATCATTTTCTCTATCATCTTCTTAATGTTCTTATTCGTGGCCTCTACTCCATTATTCATTTTTGGGGAATATGGTGCTAACTTGTGGTGCTTTATCTTGAAGTGAGCACAAACCTGTTTCAAAATTTTGTTGTTCAAGTTGCTAGTATTATAGAAAATGATCCTTTCTAAAAGCCCGTAGTGACACTTTATCTCCTTTTTTATGAACTTGCATACTACTATTTGCATCACATTAATATAGGAGGTTGTTTCCACTTGTTTTGTGAAGTAGTCTATCACTACAAAAATAAATTAATGCCCATTTAAAGCTTTCGAAGTGATGCTTCCAATCACATATATCTTCACATAGAAAATGGCCATAGTGGTGCCAAAATATATAAAGAAATTGGATGGGCATGTATCTTATCTGCATAAATCTAACACTTATGACACTTTTTGGCATAGCTAATACAATCATTCTCCATTGTCAAACAATAATAGCCCACTTTCAAGATTTAATGAACTATCATATGACCATCCATGTATGCCTCACAAATCTCTTTATGCACTTCTTCTAATATCCTTTTCGCCTCTACAGCATTTATAGATCTTAGTAGAATTTGATATTAACTCTTTATATATAATATCTTTAGATCTTAGTAGAATTTGATATTAAGTCTTTATATATAATATCTTTACCGAACAAGGAAAAACCCCATTACCAATCTGCAGATAGTCCTTTTTTCATTTTCTAACATATGCTCCGGGTACTACTAATGTTTAACATATTGTATGATGTCATAGTACCAATGCCATCCATCCACTTCCTCTTCAACACTTGAGCAGTATGCCGATGATTCATGTATGTTCAACTTGATAGGCCAAACCTCTGTATTTGCATTCAATTTAAACATTATAGCCAATATGGCCAATGCATCAGCAATTTAATTTTTTTTTTTAGAAATAAGCTATAACTAGACATCTTTAAATTGCACCTCTGATATCAAACCAATTTCAAGTCTCTAATTTTTCATTCACCTCATAATTGACAAATTAACAAGGCTAAGTCTTTATAAACCTCTAATACTCCAATCTTCTTTTCAATTGCCATTTACAAACCCATGATGCATACTTAGTATTCTGCCACATTATTGATACAACTAAAATCTATCCTTGCCATGCTTGGATAATAGTTTCCCTCTAGAGAAATTAACATTGCCTCAATTCCATGCCTTAGGGCATTTGAAACTCCATAAAAAAGACATTCTCCATGGTTTTTCTATTGGCTTTACCTCTTCCATTTGAAGGACAATCATCAAGTTTTCATCCAAAAAATCAAACTTCATGGGCACATAGTCATTAGTAATGCAATCTGTGAAGAATTCTACAATTGCACCCCCTTTGATTAACTTTTATGCCACATACATAATGTTGTATTCGAAGAGAATGACTTGCCATCTTGCTATTATCCCTAGCAAAGATCATTTTTTAAAGATGTATTTTAGAGGATCCAATTTTTCTATCAATCAAGTTGTGTGATACAATAGATATTTTCTAAGTTTGTGGGTTATTGAAGCTAATGCACAACAAATTTTTTATAATTGAGAATCCTTGGATTCATAAACAATGAACTTCTTGCTTAAATAGTAAATGGCTTGCTCTTTCTTGCCCTTTTTCAAACCATTGCCCCAAAACATATCCCATAAAATTATCATGCACTATCAAAATATAGAATCAAAGTTTTTCCTACAATAGGTGGCACCAAAACTAGCAGGTTTGATAGATATTCCTTAATCTTTTCAAAGGCACACCATCATTCTTCATTCCATTTAATGGGATCATGTTTCCTAAGCATCTTAAAAATGAGATCGCACTTGAAAGTGAGTTAAGAGATAAAACAGGAGCTGTAGTTTAGTCTTCCCAAAAACCTTTCATTTCTTTTTGCTTCTATGGAGGGGACAAGTTCTAAATGGTACATATCTTATCCGAGTCCACTTTAATTCCCCTTTCACTAATCACGAACCTTAAAAACTTTTTAATTTAGCCCCAAACATGCATTTGGCAATGTTTAGTTTGAGCTAGAACTTTCTTAAGCTTTCAAACAACTTTCTAACATTGGCTACATGGCCTTCCCCCTCATAAGACTTCACAATCAGATTATCCATGAACACTTCTATTTTTTTATACATCATATCATGAAAAATGGTTACCATTACTCTTTTGATAGATGGCCTCAACATTCTTGAATCTGAAAGGCATGACATTGTAATAAAATGTGCCCCTCATCATTATAAATATGGTTTTCTCCATATCCACAAGGGCCATTTTAATTTAGCTATATCTTAAAAAATCATCCATGAAAGAGAAAGAGGAATACTTTGTAGTATTGTCTACCAGAGTGTCAATGCGAAGGTAATGAAAAATTATCTTTTGAGCTTGCCATGTTCAATTCTTATTAGTCCATGCACATCTAAACTTTTTCATCTTTTTTAGGGACTAGGCCTATAATTGCCACCCACTTTAGGTACTTAACCACTTTTAGAACTACTTTTTCACTTTCTTTTTAATTTTTAGCAACATTTTCAACTTCATACGTCTTAATTTTTGCTACATTGGCTTACATTCTGATTTTAAAGGTAAATGATGTTCTACAATATCCATGTTGAGCCCCGACATATCTTGGTATGATCATTCAAACACATGAATATACTCATGGAGTGGTTCTTCCAACCTTTACCTTTTGTTATACGAAATGATGTACCCACTTTGACTTCCTTCTTATTCCCCTCACTTCTAAATTAAATACATCCAAAGTTTCTTCATGTGGTTCAATTGGTTTCTTTTCTTGCTCTATTAGTTTTAACAAGTTAAGAGGTAAAGGGTAATCATTTTAATTTTTTTCATTATCAAACTAGTCAACTCGAATAAGATTTTCAAAATCAAATTTTAGATTATTGTCATGGTTATCTTCATATTCATTATTTGAATACCTAAAAAATTTATATTGAAGAAATGTAAGTGGGTATAAATGTGTGGGAAATATAAAATGAATGAAAGAGGAAATGAAAATGCACTAATTTTATTGAAATGGAAAGATAAGCTCATACATAAAAACTTTCTAATGCTCTTAGGCAAAGACATTGGGGAATTAAGCTTACTATATTACTTTGAAAGGGATTCAAGAATAACTAGTAACTTTATCATTTGCCAATTGTTCAGCTCGATTCCATGTGGGCACTAATACATAAACACCCTCTCTTTTTAGTTGTCATCTCTTACCTATTCACCATGCTTATCTCTAACTCAAAGAAAGCCTTTTCTATGTCTAATGTGGTTTTTTCCATTGCAACCTCTAACGAATTAGGGTAGTTACATTCACCTAAGCGAAAGGTATCATAAAGGTGAGGTAAAACCATTTTTTCACTTTTCAATTCATGTCCATTGAGGCGAGCTATTCTTTTTTATTTCTTTTCAGTCATGAATCTTTTTCTCTTTACTCCATCTATTTCTCAACTATTTGCTTGACAACCATCTCGTGACTCTAGATAAACGTAGAGTTAGTATTCTTAGCCTTTTTTCTTACATAAGTTGTATTGAAGAATTCAAATGACTTAACAGAGCACTCTAATACCTTTTTAGCAACTTTCACATATAGGGTAGTTAAGGGCCTACTCACCAATAGATCTTTCTTCTTAGAAATACAAACATGTTTATCTTCAACAATGAACTTGATCTTCTAATGTAGACAAGATAAGATGGAACCAACAATGTGAATCCATAGCTATTCAATCAAACAACTATATGATGGTGAAATATTCATGACTTGAAAACTCTACAGTGAAAGTACATGGATAGATTTCTAAAGTTATCTCAATGTCTCCAAATATTTCACATCAAGATTCATCAAATGCCTTTATGATCATATGACTTAGCTTTATATATGAAATGAAATGAGTAGCCTCTTCAAAGTGGTTATAGGCATGACATTGATTGAAAGCCATTGTTAATGAGAACCTTACTTATGATGTGGTCATTACATTAAATGAAAATGTAAAGCACTTTAGTACTCTTTAACCTTCTGGCAAGATCTAATCACTATTAAAAATGATATAATTTGGTGATATATATTTTCCATGATATGGCCAACATTTTCAACTAATATATTATGCTTCATATATGCATCACTCAACACTTTCAATAAGGCTCATCAGTGCAGTTCAGAGTTTAACAATAAAAATAACATCTAGATGCAGATAGCAATTTTGTTTAACTGCTTAATGACTTTGTACTCATTATATTTGATCAACTTTAAGAACTCGTAAATTTTTTCTTGAAGATCGACTTTTTATACTATACTTCCTAGGTCACTATTGGGTGGGCTTTCTTTCCTTCTACAAACACTTCATTTCCTTTTTTTGCTTTTCTTTTTTGAATCTTCTCTAAAGTTTTTAGTGTATAACACCATCCAATCCTAATCATATCGCCTACTCTGATGATATTAGCAATATTTGTGACATTTAAATTGCTTGAACTTGAACCACTATTAGATCATTGGACTAAAACATCAAAGTCATATTTTCACAGCATTATAAAAAATGACTAAGGACATTAATGGTCACAACTAGCTTAGGAACACAAAGATGTTCTTTTCTTGCTAGAGCTGGTTTTTCATCGTAAAATATAGTCACTAGCTTAAACATGACTCTTGTAGGAGCATTCCCTAAAAGTTCCTTTCTTATGGCATTTATAAAACCTTCATCACACTTGTTGAAAAACTCAATTAAAGATGAGTCCTTTATTGTTTGCAACACCTGATGGAATGCATTGCAATCTTGAATAGAGTACCCTATTGCCTTAATATGATACCTATAAATTTGACCAAGATCATGCTCTGTATGACCATCATTTTGGTTTACGACTAAGGGGTAGAGAGCACCAGCCTTTACCAAGGCATCAAATACTTGCTCGAGTGGAGTCTTGACTTTATTCATAAATCTTTTGACATACCGTACTTTCTCATTATCCGCGACATTGATTGTTGGGCCGATATGATTTGGTAAAAGATTATAATCAACATTTGGTTCTTTTCTCTTTCTAAAGTTTAATAGACTAACTTTAACCAGAGACTTTACACCTTGTATTGAAATGCCATATAGTTCTTAAGGGAATGGACTGTAATCCAGTAATGGTAAACGCACCTAGCATTAGCATCATACCATTTCAGGTAGGGAGATTTTAATGGTTTTAAATGGACAGGTATGATGAGATGAGTCTTGATAATTTGAGGAAATAGGTCGATATACAACATAGGAATTGGATCAATGAAGGTTTTTTTTTGGCTAATTTCATTGCCATTTTGAGACACTAATTGGATTATTTAGCTGAGTAAAAGGTTGGTTTATGGATGGATGAATGGGTATTTAAGGGTGAAATTTTGGTCAAAACCCTTGCTGTGGCTTTGGCTGATAGGTGTTGGGGTTTTGTGAGCCACTATTTATGGTCAGATAGTAACAGTAGTAAGCTAGTTGGGATAGTACATGATAAATTTCTATTTTGTTACCCCCTGTGGGTTATAGTTTAGACATCTTCTTTCTTTTTAGATGCAATGCTTTTTGTTGCATATTTTTCTTCAAGTTTTTCTCTTTTTAGTTACATTCTCAATTATCTCTCCTGATATCACCATGTCTATGAAGTTTTTTGTAATATTTTCCATCATTTTTTCATAGTATGGTACTCAAATAGTATTAACAAACAAAATGATTATCTCTTTTTTTATGAATGGTGGCTGAACCTGAATAGCAATGGCTCTTTATCTATGTGTATACTCCTTGAAGCTTTCAGTGGTTTTTTTTTCATGCTCTATAAGGATAGACGATCTAGAGCTAAATCTATAATATGGTTGTACTAGGCAATGAAAGCCACAACTAATTTTTTTCATGAAAAGATACGATTTTTATCCAGTTGGAGTTACCAATTGGCAGCTGATCTAGCAAGGCTATCTTAGAATATGTGTATCAATAGTTTTTCATCATGGCTATTAGCAAGCATCTTTCTATAGTACATGGTGATATGGATCTCAAACATTTAATTTCATCATACTTTTCAAATTTTGAAACTTTGAATTTTGGTGAGATCTAGCACCAAGCACAACCTGGCCATATCTATTGAGCTATAAATGTCTATTCCCTCAATGGCTCATAGTCATTCCTTTATAAGGTTTAACTTATGGAAAGACTCTACGTTTTTCCTTACTTTTAAAGTGCTCGATTTGAGCTTCTCTTACTCTCTTGGATCGTCTAGATCAGGAACATAGATTGGGTTTGATGACTTCATTTCCACAATAGGAGTAATGTGCCTTTGGAACTAGGTAGGTCTTTGTGTTGCTGGCACAGCAATGTAGGTCAATGGTATCTTTCCATAAAAGATGCAAGTTGTGGTTACGTTCCTTATGAAGTTTGGGCCCTATATAAAGTGAAACCTAAAGGATAAGAGGGATAATCATCCTCTTATTATAGGTGCCTTTCATGTAAACTATCCTCTCCTACCACTTGTTTTTCATTTTCATCTTAATTATCATGGCCATCATTATGGCCAATTGTTTCTTTATCCCTTTTAATGCTTTTTCAATCTTATCCATTCGATTAAATTGCTCTTCTTCCATGGATTTTGCTTATGATTGAGTGTTGTATGAATCACAAACAAGTTAATTTGAAGACTTTATTGGCTAAGTTATCCTTGAACCTTTATTACCATAATTTTTTTAAAAAATCAAAATGATGTGTCTTAAAAACTTTTCTTTTTGTTTGACTTATTTTTTAAATTAATGGTTATTAAAACAAACATGGTGCATCTGACAAATGAATGAAAGTGAGAGATATTTTCTACTTGACAAATTTGAATATTAGAATTTTTCATTAATTTTGAACAACTTTTGTTACATGCAGTTTATCATTCTAGAATTGTATCTATAAAACCATTTAACTTTGTTATAATGATCCTTAGCTTCATTTAGAAAGTTCACTAGTATTGTCCATATTCTCTTATAGGATTAACTTCTTGCCTTAATGCCTCTACCTTTTCAATCATTTTTCTTGCCTTTTTCACCTCTTTGCAAACTTGACTAGTTAGATGCTCTATGTATTATTGCATTCCCAAGCTTTTTGCTTTCCACTTCACGTAAGCATCTTTTTCTAAGCTACATGTGAAACTCTAACCCTTTTCCCTTATTTGCTATTCATCTATAATTGCTAAAATATGATTCTTATGATCTTGCAACTGATGTTCCAACCCTTGGATCACTTGGCAGTGTGACTTTTTCTCATTTAGCATTTTAAGGTGCTTTTTTTTTTCTCTTTTTTGAGCTTGACTTTCAACCTCTCCTTTTCCTTTTGATATTCTACCAATTTTGTTGAAATGGTTGAGTACAATTCCTTCTAATTCTCATGCTCTTGAAAAATTCTAGTAGCCTCTTTTTTATTGTCTTGAGCTTTGCCTTTCCAATTATTCATTTCCTTTCAGTGCTTATCCATTTCACATTGCTAACTGATGTAAGATTTGGTAACTTTTTCAGTCTTGAGTTGAACTCAATTTCTTGTTTTCTTGGTGTAAATCTTTCAAATCATTGTTGGCCACATCCTTTTCTTTTATGACCTTTTTCAATCTACTCCCTTACATTTCTATTTGTATCTCAACTATTCCATTTTCTCATGAAGCTTCAAATTATCTTTTCTTATTTTCTCTTTTTTAACTTCTAATTCCCTCCTAACAAGCTCAATTTCTTATAATTGTGTTTTTGCCTAAAGGTTAATCGATTAATGCGATCTATCATCGAGAAGAAGTACCACATCTTTGAGTCAATTTATCCTTCAAATCTAATCTCGACCTTCACATCTTCTTCCTTATTTGGATTAATTGTTCTAATGTTCTTAGTGCATCAAGGTCCCCATAAGTGAATTTACTTAGTAAGGCCATGAAATGTAGAGATAAATTGTTTTGCATCAAATTGCCTTACTACCATCAATGGAGCGTAACTCATCACCCCATAATCCTAATAGTGGCATCCACGGCTCATTTCATAGGCATACAAGGCATCTATAGTGACATCCATTCTATTTTGTCCCGATTAAGCCTTTGTAAGAATGCAATCCATTCTTTCTTGGTCTTTAGTGTCAACCATTAGCTTTTGCAAAATTCTTCAATTGGTGCCTTGTTTCAAAGATACGGATTTAAGAAAGCACTTTTTCTACACTTGTAATGACTTTTTACCCATACATACAATAGTAGTACACATCCTATAAAACAAGCTTTCCTATTTTGTTGACAAAAATTCAATGACTTGATGGCTTCAACTAGGATAAATGGTGAAGGATTGATTACTTAGGCTTTATTTGCTTAAAAAAATCCACCATAGTTATCTTGATGTAGCCCAAGGTCTTTAAAAAAATCACCATACCATATCCGAAGCAAAAACAATCATGCCTTAATTATCATCTAAATGCCCTTGAACAAAATTATGGAAAAAGTCCCAATGGATACTAAGATGTTCGCCCTTGGGCTTTGTAAAGAAATCTATAGTTTTAACCTTAAACCCCATAACCTTTGCCAATCTTTTATAATAACCTGATTTCGCTTTTTGGGTAAACACCTTGTCCAGACATTATAGTTCTATCCTAAACAAAATCGAGTATTCCACAATAATTGGCACCAAATCTTGTTGGTTAAAAGTGAAGCACCTATAGGATAAATCCTAAAATTGTATAACCGCTCTGATTAATTATTTCTCAATAATCACTGAAATAAGAGACGTAATCTAGCCATACTTTTCATAAAATCATTCTTTTCTTTCTTCACTTAGCTGACCCTAAATGACAAGTAAATCTTCTAAATCATTTTGTGTAAAATCCAAATGCACCTATTTGAGCAACCAAACACATAACTTTTGCTAAGCTTCTTTCAACCAAATATGTACCTCATCATATGACTTACATGGGAGTCTCACAAATGATGAGCAAATATGTAGTTTTATGAGATCCATGAAAAAAAATTCTCGAAAAAAAGTTGTCCTAAAGCAAATATCTTAATGGAAAACTGCATGATGTGATTTACGCAAAAGAAAAATAAGGTAAAAAAAGATAAAATATAGTTAGTATAAGGACATGGTTTGAGATTAGAAAAAAAAAAGTAATTTTCCTTTTGTCATAAGCATTTAGGGTGTTACATAACTAAACAAAATAATAGCCTTTTTTATTGATCCTTTATTATTTTTTCATTTTAAAAAAATTATCTTTTTTTAAAATTTTTCTTAGAACAAAAACCCTCTTTTTCATCTTTTTTTTTACTTTTTTTGTTTGTTTGAAACACATGATTTCTTTTCTTTTCTCTGCACATCTTGGAATTGTCATGAAAATATCCCCCCATTTGTCCTAAACCTTGGTGTCTTCTACAATTAGGTTGATAAGGCTTTACCTAAGGTTGGCTTCCTATGACTTATTATATGCTTGGTTCAAATTGACACACATTTAAAAGGTTTCCAAATTGTTTCTCACAATCATTCATGCTGAACTAATAAGGCACCCTAATCCTCACCCATCATAGGTTACGAATGAAAACGGTTCAATTTGAGTAGAAGTATTTTGCTTACCGTTCCGAAGGTTATCACCTCACAAAAGTATAGTTATTTTACTTCCTCCTTAAAGAAGGGATAGAGTTCAGGCATAGAACTTATCTATGAAATGCAACATGTTATCGTGTATGCAAGAAAATTAATGTAAATGCCCTATAATTTATTGAGAATAATATGAACACAAGAATAACATGATTAAAAGGAGATACAAATTATTTTTTTATTTATTGTTATTATTATCATTTTTTTAAAAAAAATAAACTAAAAAACAAAGTTAAAGTTAAATACCTTATGACCATTGAATCAAGATTAAAGATAATTCATAATTAATTTTTGGCCTAACTCTCAAAAAATTATCCCCAATGGAATTGCCAAGCTATTGTAATGATTTTTGGATCACTAAACAAATTTTAAAACATAATTAGTAAAATATTATTAAAACTTATCATTTTAATTAAATATTAAAATTAATTTAAAGTTTATTAAAAATATAATTTTAGGCTCTGCGAAAATAGTTTAGTTTTTAGGGTACACTTATGCATAAGGAATAATTAACACCCCCACAAAGCTCGTTTTTTAAAAAATAGTAACATTTAATTATGTTTTATCCTTTTAATCTAGACAAAATGGTCTTAATTTTAGTGTTTAAGAAAATTCCTTAACTTCCTTTTTTTATCATAATTTGTTTTCATTTCTAGTTTTATTATTTCACTTTTTTTACAAAATTTTCTTTTTTTTCTTTTTTAACAAAGATTATTCTATTTTATTTAAGAAAAATAAATTAGAATCTTGTTATTAAAAAAAAACTCTTAAAATGTTCCAATATATTGGTAACATTAAAATAATTTTTTTACCTAGAGATTTTTTACGAATCACTACTTAAATTTTCTTAGAATCCTATCCTTGAAAGCTCATTTTTTTTTCAAAAATTAATAATATACATGCAATGCAAATAAAGAAATATTAGTATACATATTTTGTTTATATGTTTACATTTTATCTTTGTTTTTTTTTTATAAATTATTTGTCCTTTTTTTAAAAAAATTTGGTTATTAATTTTTTGCATTTTTATTATTTTTTATTTTTTATTTTTTCATTTCTTAGTAGAAGAAAAAGGAATTTTTATTTTTATTGAATTTTTTTATAAATACTCCAATACTTTAATAATATTTAAAAAATATTTTCTCACCTAAAGATTTCATAAGAATCACTAACCAGATTTTTTTAGAATCTTATCATCGGATAAAAATTTATTTTTCTTCCTTTTTATTTATTTATTTGTTATTTTGTTTTGGAAATGATGGAATTTAAAATTATCAAATTCTTTAAAAAAAAGTTTAAAATTTAATTCTAAAGTAATAAATATTTATTTTAGAAACTTGGAATGTTAAGCATGAATGAATTAAAAAATAAATAACTTTAAAAATAATTAAAATAATAACAAAAAATAAATTAAAAATATCAAAAATATAAAAAAATTATTTGAACCGATCGATCAATGGTCTAGGGTGGTTCAGACTAGTTCAATTGAACCAGTCGCAAGCATAAAAGGAAGTAGACAGTTCAACAATAATCTAGTCTAGTGGTTTAGTAGTTCAGTGTCGGTTCAATTGGATCAGTTTCAAGCTTAAAAAAAAAGCAAGTCGCGATCAGATGTGCAAGTCGTTAGGTTGGCTCAAGTCGGCACACGAATTATAGGGTTCCAAAATGCACCATTTTAACTTTTTTTCTATAAAATCCAAAAAAAAAATTAAATCATTTCACACCTTTCTAAAAAACTTCAAAAAAAAATCTCAATCAAGCTTTCTTTGCAGGTGGTATGAAACCCAAAAAATGGCTAGTCACAACTACTTTCTGTCACTGTATTCATTGTCACCAGTCACCATCATCGATCACCAAAAAACTCCAAAATAATCCCTTCAAAATACTCAATTCGACCTCTTTTACACTGTCCTGAACCTTGTTTTTTCAAAAAACTTCCCCTAAAAACCTAAATCGGCCTTCAAAGTTTCAGTCGAAAAGTTTTTTTTAGTGTTCTAATTCCTTTTTTTTATTGTGTTTGGGTTTTTTGGTGCTACAATCCCCTATTCCAAGAGATGGTTTTTTTTTTTATTGTTGCTTTAAGTGGTTTTTTCTTATTTCAAAACATTTTTTTTATATTTTTTGACAAAGGTTTTCCTTTTTTTTTCTTTCACTTTTTTTCAATCATCTTTTAAGCTCAATTTATAAAGCCAAATGGGAATCTTAGATCACTAATCTTCTTAATCTTCTGGATTTTAGGGTTTCAATGTGTCATTAGTGACCTTAGGGCTATAAACTTCCCCTAAAAACCTAAATCGACCTTCAAAGTTTCAGTCGAAAAGTTTTTTTTAGTGTTCTAATTCCTTTTTTTTATTGTGTTTGGGTTTTTTGGTGCTACAATCCCCTATTCCAAGGGATGGTTTTTTTTTATTGTTGCTCTAAGTGGTTTTTTCTTATTTCAAAACATTTTTTTTATATTTTTTGACAAAGGTTTTCTTTTTTTTTCTTTCACTTTTTTTCAATCATCTTTTAAGCTCAATTTATAGATCCAAATGAGAATCTTGGATCACTAATCTTCTTAATCTTCTAGATTTTAGGGTTTCAATGTGTCATTAGTGACCTTAGGGCTATAAATGTGGTTGTGACGTGTCAACCTATAACTTAGATCACAATTTGCCTTGGGTTTTTGCTTTCTTTATTTTGGCTTAAGCCAAGTTCCTAAGAAGGGTTAGGGACTTTGTCATGGTTGAAAGAGGGAGTCAAGGGGTGGACCTCTTTTTAAGGGGATGGGATTTGCAAAAAAATGAAGGTTGGTTGGCCCCTTTAAGTGCCGTTAACCTCCATCTTTTCCTTTTTCTAAAAAAATTTAATTTTATTTGTTCTTCTTTTCTTTTCTTTTTTATTAAACAAAATTAAATAAATAAATTTTAAAACAAGATTTGGGCTTTCATGTAGTTTACGAGCCATAGCTTTGGGAATTTAGGCCAACAAACACAAATAATCTAGATAACAGAGATTGGGCCTTAACCCAATCAATTTTGAATACGATTTTAATTCGCACAATTAAACCTGACAAAGTCTAAAGGAATTTAAACTTGGACAAAATTAAGAATCTACAATTATATCTAGATAAAAAAGAAGGGAAAATGAGGGTTTACAATTTGTCAACTCTTCTTCCCCATTTCCCACCCACTTTACTCATTTTTCCAATCTCTTATCTTTCCCTCATTTCTCCCTCCTCAACTCCTTTTAATATTTTTTTCTTTTAATTTTTCATTGTTAATTCAATACTAAATAGTAAAAAAAATATTTCTGTAGTTTTTTATGTCCAAACTCTTTTATTTTTCAATTTCAAAAATCAAAACATTATTTTGGTTTTTTTCAAAAATAAAATGGATGTTTTGAATTTTAATTCTAATTTTTTTTCATTTTTTATTTTTAATTTTAAACTTTTTATAAAAAAATTAAAAATAAAATAATATGATAGGTGACACCTTTCATTACTATTTTTGTGATGGTAATATATAGACTAACATCATCAATCAACTAGACAAGCTGCTTAACAAAAGTCAAGTTTATTGATTATTAAGCTTGCTAACATAAAGACCTTGTTGCTAAATAACTTCTTTTGCACCAACAAATGTTTTCTCTTCAAGCCTTGTGATGTACAAAAGATGGAGCCTTCAAAAATCAAAGGAAATGGTTTTAAGGTATGTTGTAAATATCATTTTTTTTCAAGGTTTATTTCATCTTTATCAATTATTAGATGCAGAAGGGACAACAAAATGCCTTTAGAATACAATGAAACTTTGGCTTCCTTTGTTTCAAAAAAATTGACTTTCAAAAAATGTTTTCTAGACAATGTTTATATTTTTTGAATAAATAAAAATGTTATGTTATTTGGATGAGTTAATAAAAAATATTTTCTATTATTTTGTTTTTGTTTGAAAAATCCGTTTCTTTTCTCAAATAATATTAATATAACTATTAAAATATTAAAAATTATTTATTATTAAAGTATATTGAAATTATTTATTATTAAAATTATTATTCAAGAATAATTATATTTTAGTAATAATATTTAATATTAAAATATTATATTAATATAAAAATACTTAAAATAAAACTATTTTTATGTTTATATTAATATTTTAAAATTTTAAAATAGTTTACTATTCTTAAAATATTATTTTTATTAATATTAACATAATATTATTTATTATTAAAATATTTATACTATTACAATATTTATATTTTATATTAAAAGTATCTATTATTAAATCAGAACAAAATTTTTTAATTTATATCTATTATTAAAATTGTCATATAAATACCATAATAAATAAAATATAAAATTATGTATTTTAGACTAAAAAATAATAAGAAATTATTAAAAATATTCATATTAAAAAATAATATTATTATATGATTTAATATTAATTATTAAAATAATACAAATATTATTATATATGTTATTATTTATTATTAAAATAATAATATAATACTATTTATTATTGAAATATTAAAAATATTTATGTTTAATAATATACAAAATAAAAATATTTAAAATTGAAATATCAAAAGACTTTTAATGCTAATATTTTAAATTTTTAATTAAAATTAAATGAAATATTTTTATTAATATAATAATATTTCAAGCCAAATCAACTCAAGTTCAAACTTAAAATATTATGTTCAAAGTCTTATTTGAGTATAACTATAAAAATATTAAAAATTAAAATAATAAAAGACTTTTAATATTAATATTTTAATATTTTAAAATAAAATTAAATAAAAATATTATTTATTAATATAATAATATTTTGGATCAAGTAAAATTAAGTTTGAGCTTAAAAAATCATGTACAAAGTCTGATTTGAGTAAAATTATACTCAAACACATTGATAAGTAATTCTTCTCATATGTAATTTTTTTTTGAAAATTGTCTCCCCCTTTTAAAAAATAAATATAATTTTTAGAAAAACTGTCTCGTTTTTCATTGACCAATAAGTTATTTTTTGTTGACCGATAAGTTTCTACTAAACAAACATTTGAAAATATAGAAATGATTTTTCAAAAGTTATTTTCTGTGAAACAAATGGAACTTTATGTGAAATCACCTTGTACTTATGATATCAAACCACTAAACACCTTTGATATAAGATGAAATGCCTTCTTTGAATGAGATTTTTTACAAAAACAATGTAAAAGTCACTTCTATTTTGAGAGTGAGGGGGGAGAAAGTTCATCAAAAAATTTTAGCATCTCAATGTGTTTTAATCATCTCTATTTATAATGATTGAATCCAAAAATTATAACCATTTAATTGTATTGTTTCATTGAACAAAGAACACAACTCTATGAATAATTAAATATGTAATTATTCATATGAAAGATCATTTGATTCATTCTAACTCATTCACTATTCAAAATTACAGCTTTACAACTATAGTCGATTCCACCCCAAGGGGAATAAATCATTTTCTTTGTATTTTTGGTTTCTTTCAAGGGAGAGATCTTCTCTTTTAAAGGATATTTGTGCAACATTGATATTGATACATGAAAAGGTTAGGGAGCTTGATCCCTCTACTTTTTCGTGTTCTTGTACTAAGATGGTATATTTCTGGTTTTTACCTCATAACAAGGGTGACTAATTTGTTGTATGGATTGTCAAACACTATGACACATTATATTTGATATATTGTCTGGTATATCAGAGGTTGATGCCCCAGATGGGATTATATAAGCCATTCTTGAAGGAGTCTTGCTACTACTTCCTAATTCTGAAAATTTTAATATAGTTATTTTATCTTCATATTATGCAACTCTTTCAATTTCCTGAGATCTGAGAGGCTTAGATGTATGTAACATCCATCTTTGTTGGGAGTTTTACATCAGACCATTTAATAGTTTTTGGTACCACTAAGTTTGATTTTTCTATATTAACTTTGTAATAGTAATGTTCTTCCTTTTGATGATTCTAGTAATCTAGCATTTAGACATATAATGTTCGTTACTTTGTAATAAACTCTATATGCTAATGCTAAATTATGATATCCACGTATCATATCAAATCCTGCTAGTTTTAAATTAACAATAAAAATTTTCAATGCATGTTGATCCTTTAATGATATAGTAAAGTTTGGACAGCAATTAAAATATACGGTCCTTCACACGAACTAGATTCTATTATTCCTAGTATTTACAAACACATAAAATTAAATTATTTAAAATAATAAAGGTCAAAGTTGGAAAACAATTTATAAAAAAAATCAACTACAATTTTTAGAAGAAAAACAGACTATCCAATTGATAAAAGGGTCTCCCCTTTGTCAACTTGAGTTCCATTTTTGACGAAAATGTGTAAAATCTTTTAATGCACTGGACCAATTTAAAAGCTTATACCCTTAAAATTGTCCAATATATCTTACCATTTTATAGAAAATAAAATTTCAAGTTTAGAGTTTCCAAATAACTTTTTCTCACTTAGGACCTCCACCCTTACTGTTTGACACATGTCAAATAGTACAAAGCTATCATTTTTTTTTTTATGCGACATACACATCCTCCGGTTTCGTGCGAACAAATTCATGAAAAGTTATTTTTTCATACAACTTTCCGATGAATTCAGTCTATAAAGAGAGAGACGCACCTCTTTTATCACTTGAGCCAGAGCCAATAGTACAAAGCTATCCTTTAAAATAACTAATCGTATTTGAATTCCTTTCCTCTTGGCGAAGGTATATCCGCCAAAATAGAAAAACACAAAGGATGACAAACAGATTCAGCACCAAACAATTTCATCACAAAATTGAACATTTTTGCCTGTCCCAATTTCTATGAATGCTCCAGCCATGAATGCATGAATTAATTTTCCATTAAGAACTAACAGAATGACATTACATGAAAACTTGGACACCAAGCTTACAGGATAAAGGAATAAAAATCAAAAATAAAAGAAAAAGTAATGTATCCAATACTAAAGGACTACTTAACACGATACAAGCCTACAAAGGCTAACTTAGAGAACTAATCACCATGAATTGCAATTAGCAACCAAAACAAAAAAGAATAACTAGTCACATAAAAGTCCCAAACATCATGGAATAAAATGGGAGAGAGTTGAAAGGATAGCTACCATGCCTAAGCAATGGCATATGTGATTGTCTCTACGTCTTTAGGTCGCCACATGGATTTCTGGACAAGCAGCAAGCCCTCCTTGTCCTTCGAGTAAGTCATGTGGACTTCCCACTGCATGGACCTTAAAATATTCTCAAGATCGCTGATGGTCTCAACATTGTCCCGAACAATAAGCTTCCCTTCTGGCCTTAGTATTCGATCAACCTCTGTAACCACAACCACAAAATTGCACCTACAAGCCCATAATCAATAGTGAAGTTAGGCTGAAGCAGATAATGAATAGCATATTATGGCAAACACACTTTCAGGCTGGAAATAGGGATTCTGATCCTAAACCTTACATGATAAAAAAGGTAAATGAAACTTTTTATATATTAAAAAAACACATTAATGAAACTATGACTCAAAGAAATA
This sequence comes from Durio zibethinus, assembly GCF_002303985.1. The sequence goes on along the minus strand of NW_019167960.1, from coordinate 8,250,418 downwards.
TGAAAAAATGACAATCTGATAAAAACACAAACAGAAATCAAGAACATGGTGGAAAAATCAAAATTATTTTAATCTAAGAACTTTGCTAGGAGTCATAAACAAAAGTCTTCAAGAACAAGAGTAATATTTATGCTTTTACCTACTGAAGGAAAACATAAGTTACCCAGCAAGGAAAGTGCAAAGGGTTGAGTCAAGAAAATGAAAATATTGATACAAACCTCTTTTTAACCTTGGAGAATAGATGGTCAGCATGGAGAAGATCATAAGACCTTGGATAGGTGCTAAATGATTCACACCAATCATGATACATACCAAATAGACCTCTTTCATATATTATGGGAAGTGTATCTGGAGAGTCAATTGGGACCACATTCATGACCCATAAATTCAGATCTTTGAGTGCCGCAGCAAATCTGTGAGCATACCACAGTCAGAATCAAGGAAAAGAAGATGAAACAATAAAATAACGAAAAGAGAAACCTGTCAAACCATCATAGCATTCCTACTTCATTGAAAATAATTTTTTTTGGTGCTTACCCTCCATAAACAGCTCTCATGTCCATGACATTTCTGACAGATGACCAGTTTATTCCCATCCCATTTATGTATGACTTGGTTACCACCCGTTTCCAGTGCTCATTGTCTGCAGCAAAATCCTCTGGCGCTGCTTTGCCATAAACTCCAACTTGGGAACTCAACAACCAATAAGGTGATTTTTCCAACCTTGCTGGCCATTGCTCAGGCCACTGAGACCCACGTTCTGCTGCATCTACAGGCACTTTGTGCATGCACGATTGCAGTGGTACATTCCTATAAATAAGAATCAAATTAAATGGCCGTTTGGATATCTATATTGCAAGAGATCGATATTTATTCTATAGTGAACAGAGCAATGATAGTCTTAGGACGGGTGACATGCTTGCTCAAAGAATGCAAGTTAGCATATTGTTAGCCGCTCAATGAATTTTTCTAGTGTCATCTTAAAGATGTGTTAGATTTGTTTTTAGCCAGAAATAGTTTTTACATCCAAGTCAAAAAGAAATATTACCAGGCAGCATTTGGATCATCAGACTCTGGACACAGTGGAGGCTCTTGTTGTGACCTTTGCTCATAGCAGTCGTTAGAAGTAGGCTTCTTAAATGTTGCTACAGCCACCCCGTTTACTGCATCCTTACTAGTTTTGTTTACAAGCTCCCAGCACATAGATTTTGTTAGTTCAACCATAGCTGCAGAAAATATACACATAAATGCAGTAGATGTTGACACAATAGACTTCTCACACTAGATCCAGAGATAGTACAACGGAATTATATACCTCTCCAGATTTCAACATCTTCAGGAATTTTCTGATAAACAGGAGTAGCAGACCACACAAAGAAACCACCAGGTCGCAGCACACGGTTTAACTCGAAGAGGAGTTTACCACCTGCAATATTGCCAAGACCAGTGAATATTCAAGCACTGCAAATTGATAAAATACACAGCAGCAACTGATTACTATGACTTGAAGATGACTCACAATAAAAAATTTATAAATTAGGTTGTAATATACCTTCTATATGCCATGGCACTCTACATCGTGCACAATGAACAACATCAAATACTCTGCCAGGGTAGGGAAGTCTCTTAGTACCCATCACAGCAGACACAGCGGGAATTCCCCTTTCAAGTGCAAATTGTACTTGAGCTTCATGTTCGTCTTTAGGTGCAAAGGACATAGCAAGCACATTTCTGTCAAAAAGAAAACCTCCAAAGCTGGCAACCCCACATCCAACGTCCAATATTACACGAGAGCGTTTTCCCCATGCTACATCATTCACAGACTGCAGAATAAATAATCAAACATTATGAGTAAGTTGATAGAACACATTGCAGGAGAGGAAAAGATTGACCATGAATAAAATTCACAGTCATTTGGAATGCAACATGGAATTCAATGGGTGGTAAACAAGCATTCATTGAAATCATATAAAATATTTGCTTATAGATTCATACAATCAAAATTGCAGATGTAGAAAGCCTCACAACAAATGAAACTGATATATCACATGTGCACATAATCAACATACGTGACACACACAAACATATATTACATATGTCCAGAATGTTAACATAATATAAGCTTCTTGATTCTCCTAACAGGAGTGCATATTAACCACAAAACAAATTCATGGATACTCCAATGCCAACTCCCTTTCATGATCAATTAAGCATAATGATTGAATGCATCACTATCCTCATCTTGGAAGAAATGTTCCAACAAAAGCAAGAAGTTTCACATCAAGGAAATGCTTCTAACATAAGATCATGTCCTCTTTCATGGAATGTAAAATCGTAGGTTTAAGATAATTATTAGAACAAAAATCAGCTTGAAAGTATTCATTATGTTTGCCTTTACCAGCAGCCCATAAGTTTTTTTATGTTAAAATCCACTAATTTTCTTCCTTTACTGAAGATATGTCTTCTATAACTTCTAATTACAGGAAACATTAACTTACTAGAAGAAATGCAATCAGCAATTCCTGATAGGGCTTTAACAGATAAGTTTGTTATAATTCAAATTTTAAGAGAATGGATTCTAGGTAAACAGAAGGTTGACATGGACGATATGTTGCATAGGCTGAATTAAAATTACAATCATAACAATCACAGTCGACTGATAATGGAAATCGAGAGAGTTGACAATAATAGCTATAGTGCTTCTCAATAAGGTAATGAAATGCCATTTTCAGCTAGAGTTTCAGGTAAAAAGTCATTAATATAAAAGTTTTTATCATGTGTTATATAAATATTACCACCATAATAATAGCCAACAAACAGAAATATAGACAAAATGAGTATTCAACAAGTAAAGACCACACCAGGGGGAGTGAGACACAGTTATCGATGATGTCATATAATAATGAAGTTTGAAGACAATACATTCATTTTGAGCACTCACCTCTTCTATGAAGTCAATATAATGAAGAGCACCATGCTTAAACTGGGTTCCACCACCAGGAAATGTGAGGTATTCCCCAGTAACTTTCACCCAATTCTGATGCCCCTTAAATTCTGCCAGCTTGGTATGGGGAACATTGTAGTACCAAATCTGCAGCAGCAGGAAAGCATTTGTTAGTTCGTCTTATCCAGTACAGAATTAAAGTGAAAAATGAACCAGCACATGTTAAGTTTAAAGTACCTTATCCCTGCTTTTTGGCCACTCAATTGGGCGTTTGTATCCTTCAGGAAGAGGAACAAGGCAGGTTGGTGGTTTTTCTGGACAGTGCCTCTCTCGATGTTCATAATGTTTGGTAGAAGGGAGATGCCTGATAGCTTCCCAATTGTCAAGGCAAGGGATATAGTCAGGCCCAGCGGTGGAATTGCAAAGCTTCCAACTGTATTCCTTGGATGATAACTGAGCCTCCTTTTCATTCTTTGATTCTGTCGCCTGAGTAGAGAATGATCCATTCTGAGTCATGGTTTCGTTCAAAAGTTCAGACTGAGCACCAGATGGGAAAACTTCATTTAAGCTCTGGTTTTTCAACTGACCATCATCTTTTGCCTCATAAGAGCTTTTATCCGACTCCTTGTTATCATTTTGATCAACCTTCTCCTTGATCTGACCATCCACCTTATCCTCATTAGTCTCATAAGAACTTTCATCTGGTTTCTTTTCACCATCATCAGAATCAGATTTCTTGTCATTCTCATCGGAGTCAGGTTTCGCATTGCTTTCTTCAGTATCAGACTTTTTGTCATCAGAATTCTCTTCAGAATCCCCTTGTCCACCCAACTTATCACCATTGTCATTGTCTTTCTCTCCACCTTCAGAATCCAATTGCACATCATCCTTCTTAGACTCATCCAACTTATTAGACTCTTCAGTATTCTCTTGATTTTCTTGTGTATTTAAGTTGGTGTTGCCCATATTCGAGTCCCCTTTGGTGGCATCCTCAGGTAAATCCCCGGGGTTATCTTCAAATTGCGGTGTGTTACCACTGTCAATCCTATCATTGATTACAGGCGTAACCTGATCCTTGAGCTGATTTTTCTTTTCTTGAGCCGGATCGTCCCCGTTTTGAACAGGAACAACCGAGGACGAAGTCATCATCCAAATCCCAACTAAACATAATCCCACGAAAACCACAATGGTGACAGTGGAACAATAACTCGAAGACGACGACTTCCTATTATTATTATTATTATTATTATCAATTCTACTATATTTTCCTAAAGCCATAATCACTATTTCCTTCCTTTTCCAATCAATTCTTCAAAATTTCACACCTGAATTTTTTTTAAGATAAAGGAAACCAGAACTAAGTTAATGAATCATCAAAAAAAATGCTGCTCGAATGGGATCTAAGAAATTAAAAAAAAAAAAAAAAAAACTTTGACATAGAAACAAAGCAACAGAGCATATAAGTGAAAGTTTTAAAGTCCAGATCTAGTAAAACAATGCTATGTAAAGAATAAAAAAAAAGCATAGAATGGCGTCGCATCGCATTGGATCTGCAACAAACAAAGAAATCTATATCGTAAACAGAAAAGAAATATACCTGAAAACAAAAATGAACGGATCTGAAAGAGAGAAGAGAGCTTTAACAGTCGTTATTGATTCATTGTTTCTGCATTAATTCCAGCTTTTAGCTGTCGCTGAAAATTTAAAAAATATATATATAGGTTTGGAGTTTTTTTATTCGTTTAATACAACGGTCCTAAGATGATATATAAAAAGCGAAAGAACAAGAGGGAAAAAAGGAAGGCGTCTTCAATAAGAGAACACGGAGAGAATGAGACGGCCCCGGGAAAGGGAAAGGCCGTGAAATCAGTAGGATAATTATTTAGTATGTCTATTTTTTTCTTTTCTATATTTTTTAGAGGAGAGAGGGTGAAAGCAGATAAGATCTGAGAGCATTTCACCTGAAATTTTTTTTTTATAAAAGTATTCTGTGTTGACTTGACATGTTTTCAAAATAATCGTTTATTAAATTTAAATAAATATGTTTTATTATATAATCATTATTCCTTATCGTGATAATAACGTAAAAATGTCATATTAACTTTAAGTGTCATTCACATCATATTACGTGTTATTATCGATGTAACTTTAAAAAATTTTTAAAAAAATTTTTTATTAATATAATAATATTATTTAATACTTATCACGACTGTTAAAAATTAATTATGATAAAATATATATATTTAAATTTTAATAATTAAATTAAAATTTTTGAAATATAATTAAAATAATTTAATTATCGATAGTATTATATACTCAATTTTTTATTTTCCGGATCAAAAGGTACTTTTGTAAATAACAAAATTATTTATTCGAACACTCACTCCTTAAAATGACAATATTGCCATTCCATGGACCCTACAAATGGTGACATTTCTTTTTCAAAATAATAAAAATCGACATTATTGATTTGAGGAAATTTTTTACAGTTTAGAAAGAACGAAAAAAAAATAAAAGAATAATCTTGGCTCTATTAAAGAATTAGAATGATGCTCGCACTTAGTAGCTATATTTTTAAATAATTTTAATTTAAAAATTAAAAGTTAAAAAATTAGAAATTTATTATATAAATTTATTACATATAATTTGTTGGAAAGTACAAAATTTTTCGTCAATTATCGACTTAAATTTAAGGAAATTAATTTTTTTATTTAATGTCATTATATATTATTTTAAAATTCACATTTAAAAGTTTTAATCTCTACATTTATACTCATATTAACACGCTTAAAAGAATGTGAGTAGATTTATAAGGAAAAAAAATTATCTTGATTATATATTTTTCATCAACTATTATGGATTTATCATATTTCATTTTTTATGAATTTTGATACTTTGATTTTATTTTTTTTTTATTTATTCTCTATAATTTAATTAATTTTTATATTGAAAAATTTTAAGACATTCTTAATATTTTGATAGAGTTAATGAAAATATACTAACCATAAAAATTATTTTAGAAATTATTTATAACTTATTTAATCCTCATTTTAAAATTTCTAAGACTTTATTAATATTTTGGTAGATTTTATAAAATTCTCATCAATTTAAAATTTTATTTTAAAAAATTATCACTATTTCTAATCAAACTTTCATCATTGTACATTTAAATAATTAATTAATTTTATATTTTAAGAATGTAATTTTTCAAAATATAATTCTATAAATTAATGTAATATTAAAATAAAATAGATAATTAAAGAACACAAAAAATTTAAGTAAATATAATTCAAAGAAATTTAAAAAAAAAAGTTAATTGTCTTTGGTAGATTAATTTGGATTTGATATCGGAGGACTTTAATTGATATGAACTTAATCTTAAACTTGGATTTGAGTGATTGGATTGAATGATACTTGAATGAGCCCAAAATAGAAAGCTCAACTTCTTTGATGTCATGAATTAAAAATAATAAAATAATTATTTTTACATGGACGTGTGTCAGACAAATAATTTTATAAAATTTTTTATATATAGTTGTCTATATTCATCATTATGACATCAAGACATGAGATGTAACATGTAAACATTTTATTATTATGGAAATCACATGTTAGAATATGTCAAAACTTCACTAAGTTACTAACATGAAATTTAAATGCTGATGAGAGTTCAATCTCACGTAATCAAGGTCCATGAAAGTGAAGCTTTCATCTCGTGCTTCTAAATGCCACCTCCGGTGGTCAAAATGGGAACCTACACATACAAAAATGATAGAGAACTTCTCTTTACCATTTTTTTAATGGAAGTTATGAAATCTAATCAGCTGCCTCATAGTATAATCCACATACACTAGTATAACTATTATATTTTTTGGACCTTTGAATTAAAATTAAATTCATGACTCATTTAAATTAAAATAATATTTTTTAATTTAGTAATTTTGATATATCTTATTTATTTAATGTAAAAAATTGCCGCCTATAATGAGTGAGCAAAATCTTATATGATAAATAACTACCAAAAGATACTTATGAGGGGTTTTTTGATTTAAAACAAAACAACTACCTTGACTAGTTATTGACTTTGAATTAAAATGGATAAAAACCTCAAGCCCTTCTCTTTTTCATGAAAAATGACAACCGGCCATATGAGAAAAACATGAAAAAATTATTCCTCAAACATGAATATGCCGTGTTCTTTTCTTCTCTCAATGAGACATGGTGTTCGACTGTAATGAGAAACAAAAATAATGAATATATTAAACTAAATCAAGAATGAGATAAATCTCATTCATGTGCGATTATATAATTAATCACATAAAAAATAAGAGAGGAAACTAGTGAAATTAGCATAGAGAATGAAACTCTCCAAGAAATCTTATGTTTTGATGTTTAAGGACTTACACTGTAATTAATGAATAATTTTCAAATATGTAATCTTGTCCCGATCAGTCAATAAGTTGGCATCATTTTCATAACTCTTTCATAAACAAACTTCTGCTATGTTTTCACAATTTCAGTAAATCTTTCACATCATTTTCGATGTATGATCTTTTATACAAATTATATTATTAATTTGAATATATCATAATATAGTACCAATTGACATTCATCAATATAGTTTGATATAAAATAATTTTATTAGTCCACTTACATAAGATAAAAGCAACTTCACAATCGTATATGTATAAAAAAGTAAGATTTAGATCAATCATATCTCAAATTTTGAACTTATTTTTTTCCAAATAATTTTAAAGTTAAAACCCTCTCAAAAAATAATATTAATAAATTAGTAATATAGTTGGTTATTTTATTAAGATATTAAATTATAATATAAATATACATATGGGAATTATTTTTTCACTAATTAAAAATAGATTTATCAATTTAAAACTTGATTTTTTTCCTAATTCACTTAATTTGAATCCTATCCCTTAAAACTCACTAGTATGTGTCCCCTATTTCATTGCGGGATTTTTTATATATATATTTATGAATCCTTTTAAGGAGGACTTCATTTGTATTAATATAAGAATTATATATATAAATAAAATAATAAAAATGTATTTTATAAATAAATATATTTGTAATAATTTATTAGATATTAATTTAATTTTTACTTTTAATGATTATTTTATTAATTTTAAATTAAATATTTCAAAGTTACCAACTTAATTTAACATATCAAAATTTCTTTTCTTTTGAAAACTGAAATAAGCATACATTTGATTATTTGCAATGTTGTATTGACTAATTAACTGATAAAAAGAAAATTTTAAAGAAAAAAACTATAGATATTTGCAACATTTGATATTTTATATTAATTGTATATATATTAGGTACATAGATAGACAGATTTGTTAATACTCTCATGCAACATTGTATTCGGATTTTTTTTTATATATTTAATTAATTCTCATATTGATAATTTTTAAGAATCTTAAAATATTTTTATGGAGCCAACAATTATCTTAACTCAAGAATTTATTTAGGAAATTTATCATTTTCTAATCAAAGTCTCCTTCTTGGATTTTCAAACAATTAATTTATTATATATTTTTAATATATTTTTATCAATTTTAATTTTTATAAAATAATTGAATAAATTATCATAATAATAACAATAGAAAATTTTATTAATGAACATAAAAATACTATAATAATTTTTTTATTTGATTTCAAGCTTTGAATTTTTATTGTGCTTGCTTCCAAATGAATTGGATGATACTCAGATTAAGCCAAGCTAAGAAATTTTTTTCTAAAATGGATCAAACAAAATTCCAACCCGATTAATTCCCTTCAAAACCAACAAAAAATAATATAATTATTGACACAGCCCATAAAACTAAATATGTGTCAGTCATTAACGCTCAAGGGAATTCTTCTAATGTTCTCTTCTTTTGAAAGAACAATAAATGATGAAAACCACACTCCAATAACACAAAAGAAAGGAAATTTGTGCCTATAAAAAGGAAAATATTGGTAAAACATAAAACAACCCACAACTAAATTTATGCAACAATTTTGACCTACAAAAACTCATATATAACCCACCAAAAAAAATAGTATAGTTGTCATCATGATCTTAATTCTTATGAAATCCTTTTAATACAAGAAAGTATTGATGGCAGTGTACAAAAATTGACTAAAGAACTCGATTTTCCTAAGTAAAGTTTTGATTTTAAGTCTTAAAAATGAAAAAAATAGGCACCGAAAAAACTTACCCCTTTTATGAAATTCGAACCAGCTTGACTTCAAATTAATCGGGGCTCAAAGTAATTATTGGATATTGGGGGATCTCAAACCAAAAAAATTTATAAAATCATAATAAATAGAACATACCAAAAAAATAATTTATGGAAATAGTGTTACTTTTCTCATCTTCATAATTAGTTCAAAACTTTACTTACGTGTTCTTTTTTCGTTGTAATTTTAGAAGCTTAGCTTTGACTTCAAGTTGGGTTCTCATGGAGTGAGGCCAAAGAATATGTTATTAAGCTTTGGATAGGCGTCATCAATATATTTTGGATAACGCAGGACTAGTTTAATATTATTATTGTTGCAGTTAAATAAAGTTTAAATTAAAAAAATTACATTTAAAAAATATAATTAAAAAGTTTAGGTCTTTGATATTGTTGCGAATAAATGTTGTGAATAATTGAAATGTCAAAAAGATATGTAAAAAATAATAAATATTAAAAATATAAAAATATTAAAGTGATTTATTTATCTAAATATACTTTTTTATTGGAAAACATGTTTTGAATTTTTTTTATTTGGATTGAAAAATCAAAAGTTTAAATTAAAAAGTCTTTTTTTTTTTTTTTTTTACTTTTTAGTATTGCATTTGAAACAAAAACAACTTTTGAGCACAAAAACTATTTCACCAACAATACTAAATGAGACTTTAATATTTAATCATTACTGCAAAGCACTCGATGCTATTATCTATATTCACAAGATATTAAACAGATATGTGTGCCTCAAGTTGATGAAAAAAGGTTACTGTTATTAATAAGGCTTAGTTCGATATTTATTTATGTTTCAGATGAAATTTGTGATTAGAAAAAACTTTTTTATTTTGAAAATATAACCTCTTTTTATGCGAAAAAATCTAATGTTTATATTGAAGTACAAATTTGTTTTGCATTTGTTTTTCATGAAAGCCCAACTATTTTTAAAATTCCAATTGGATGTGTGATAAATTATTATTTTATGCACAATAACAATAATAATAACAATGTACTAAGTCTTATATCTCATATTTTATGATCAATTGTATGAAAAACTAAATAAAAGAATCATGTTAGGTTGTAGTTTGAATTTTCTTGCACTACTCATTTCTATTAACAATAACCTTTTCATCTAATTCATTAACCATCATACTTTTTTTATTACTTGCATCTATGTCTTTTGTAGTTTACCTCTAGAAGTTTTGATCTTTACTAGATCTAAAGACTCAATTCTCCTAATTGGTGTACAGTTAAACCTACGTTTTATATGTCCAAATCATCTAAAACGACCATTTCTCCTCATTTTCTCAATTCAAATTACTCTTAATTTTTCTTGAATATCTTCATTTTTTATTTTATTTCTTCTAGTCTTATTCCACATCTATCTAAGCATCCTCATCACTATTACGTTTATTTACTTCTTATGTTGTTTCTTAGCAGCTCAATATTTAGTTCCATATAACAATGCAAGTCTTATAATTATTTTATACAACTTCGCTTTTAACTTCAAAGGCATGTTATAATCACACAACACACTTAACATTCTTCGCCACCTTGCCCATCTTGCTTGAATTCTGTGTTTAACATTCATTTTGTATCTCAGTAACATTTTGAATAATTGATCCAAAATATTGAAACTATCTACTTTTTTGTACTACCTCTGCTTCTAATTTAATCACACTAGTACCTGCTTCTCTATCATTACTAAACTTAAATTGCATATATTCAATTTTAAATCTACTCAATTTAAAACCTTGAGACTCCAATGTATTCCATAATTCTAATTTCGTATTAAGGTTATCACTAGTTTCAGCAACTAAGACTATATCGTTGACAAATAGCGTCACCATAGCACCTTATCTTGGATATGTCCAGTGAGATCATTCACAACTAATACAAAAAGAAATGGACTCGGTACGAAACCTTAATGTAATCCTGAGATAATGGAGAAGCTATTTATCATACCTCCAACAGTCTTCACATTTGTTACAACTCCTTCATAGATATCTTTAACTATGTTGTATTTTAAAGGGACTCTTTTTTTCATTAAGATCCACCAAAATACCTCTCGAGAAACTCTATTGCATGCTTTCTTCAACTTTCCAATAAAAGTCTTCAAAGGTGGATTGTCTTTGTTGTAGAATGTCCTAGCATAAACCCAAATTAATTGTCATAAATAATGACCTTATGTCGTAACTTATATTTAATTACTCTCTCAAATTATGTGACGTTGTTATTTATACATAAATATTAAATTTTTTTTATCTCAATAAGCAAGTTTATCATTATCATAATAAATAACAAAGTTGAAATTTTTAAATTTCAGAAGCAAAATTAAAAGTAAAGATTTTCATAAGTCGAATTACTCACATAGGCTCATGTATTCTATTTTATGAAGATTATTTCACATATAATCATTATAATATAATTAATCAATTATAATCTAAAATTATGTAAAATTCATCAAAATTTTTAATTATGATTTGATAATTGTAGGATTGTAATAAAAAATTATAAATGATTTGCTCTTTTTTTGTGGATAGATTTTTAGACCTTAGCCCAATCAAAATATTTTACTAATAATTTTTTTTTTAATTTAATTTCTAAAATATATTTTAAAATATTAATATCAAATGATAATGAGTAATGAACTTTTACTAAATAAGTATGATTAGCTTCAAACAAATTGGTAATTTGTAAAGTTGATCGTTGGTAAAAAAAATGTTATTTTCTATTGAATGTTGGTTTTTTCTTTCTTTTTTTTTTTCTTTCCCTCTTCTCTCTTCTTCTCCTCTCCATGGCTTTTAGCACAATGTTTTTGTGAGATTGTTAACATCCACATAACACTAGATGTAGAGGCGAATCCAATAATAAAGATAGGATATTAGGGTTAGGGTTAAATCCTAAAAATTGAAAAAACACAAAAATTTAAAAAAAATTTCTCCAAATATCGCTCAATTTTTAAAAAATATTTTTATTGACAAAATTAATAAATTTATCATCAACTTTATATATATATATATATATTATAAATAGATATTTTCAAAAGAAATCCAAAAGATATCGCCGATTAGATGTCTAGAGTTATTGAGGCTAGATATGATGCAAAGTTGAGATTAATCATTTTCGATAGGATCAATCTTCTCAATAAATATAAAAGTAAAAAGTAATTATAAATTTCTTAATAATAACTCGGAAAACTGTCATTTCCTTTGCGATAAATATTTATTCCCGTAATCCTATTGTAGTCAACACTAATTATTCCTGCGCCATTGCTCTTATTTGTAATTCTAAGAGAAAAGACAAACCTTAAAAATTTTCTACATAAAATGATTGTTGTAGAAAGATACGCCGATTAAAATAATATTTTTAAAGATATTTTTAATTAATATTTTGTTTATTTTTAAATTTAATAAAAATAATACATTAAATAAAAAATCAACTAATTTGTATAAATATTTAATAAACTTCCGATTGCCAATTTATAAAAAAAAAAAAAAAATCATAAAGATGGAAGCGTCTAGGATGTCGTGAACTTGTTATTAATTTTTTAATAATACGGGCAAAACTAGTATTTGTATTTGTTTTGAATTTTTTAAGTAAAAATAGATAATGAGGAGGATGGATCGAGGAAGGATAATTTAGTAATTTAGAATGTTAAATAGTAACACAATGATTTAACGAGTTTAATTAAGGGCGAATTTTTGGATCCAGCGCCAACCTATCGCCATGAGTTGGGATCAAAACGCACCGACTTTAAAATTAATGAAAATTCAATTACGCTAAACAAATTTAAAAATAAAAAAAGAGAGAGAGAAAGCGATACAGAGGGTACCGAGGACTGAGGAATGAAGTGGAATACGCGTAATGTGCCGATAATTGCGTGGTGTGGGTCCCACACTGCACGGAACTAGCGGAAGATCTTTTGGAATGTTAAGGCAGTTAGCCTTATTTTGTAATTTTCATTCTCTCTTAAAATCTCAAAAATTCAAAAAAAAAAAAAAAAAAAAAAGGAAAAGAGGGAAGAATTATTAGGTGAGTTTAAACCAATGTTTTTGAAATTGGACAGGAAGTTGAATGGATAAGGATTTCGATTTTCGATTCAATTGTTTCATTTAATTGAAGAGAGATTTTATTAATATGATGATTTTGATATTAAATAAGTATTAAAATTAATAAATTTTAACAAAATTTTACATTTGGTTTAATCCTATGGTTTTTAATATTGAAAAAAAAATAATGATTCAAATCAAATTTTATAAAATTTTTAAATATCAATTTAATTATCGAAGTTTTTATCGGTTCTTACCGATTCATTAAATATTTTATTTTATATCATGTTGCTTAGTCGCGGGTTGTCACAATCTTACAAAACTACTTTTAATTATGTCAAAAATAAATAAATATATAAAAATAGTATTAAATCCCAATGGTATCAAGAATTTAGATCAAAATTTTATCTAATGCCTCACTCTATTATCTTTTAAAAATGTATTATTCCTTTTGTTTATTTTCTTTTGAATAATTTAAAATTATGTTTTTTTAAATTTCTTTAAACACCTAATATAATATATTTTTTAGTACAAAAGATGAACTATTCAATTAAAAAACATACTGGTACAACACATGTCCAGCAACATCAGCCTGAGATTTAAATAGCAGTGAAATAGTAGTATAGCGACCACTATTTTGTGGTAACGTCACTATCCACCACTGCTATTAAAAAAAAAAAAAAAAGAGAATTTGAATCCCATTTATAGTGGCGTATCGCAACCGTGAATTGTTGGTTAACGTTGAATGCCTGCTATATTTTTCATTCAAAAATTCAAGAAAAAAATTTTTATTTGACTTTTGTTAAAAACTTAAAACAAAAATAGCAAGTTAGAAAATAAACATCAATTCACAAATTTAGCAAAAAAAAAAAAAACCCCACAAAACTTAGACTTTTAGAGACATCAATTTTTTCAAATTCAACTTCAACCAAGATTAAACGCAGTTTAAGACAAGCAATTAATTCAACACTCAAATTATCTTTTTTTTAAAAAAAATTCAAATTTATAGTGATTTTATGTGTTTGTGATTGGATTGGGCTATGGTGCACTGCTAAAAAGGGGTAGGAGCTGCTATGACTTAAAATGAGAGACAAGAGATGAGAGTAAGACTTAAGGTTGAGGGAGATAAGCAGAGAGCACACACAAAAAAAAAAAAAAGAGCTGAGAGATGGGGATAAGGATGAATGCCTAGAGAGAAAAATTATTGAATGAAGGGTGAGGGGATGAGAAGTTATGGTGTGGATCTGTGTAATTTAATCAAGAGGCAAAGGAAGTAGACTTGAAAGCTATTGTTGTTGAATGAGAAGTTGTGGTGTGGGTTTGTACAATTTAGTCAAAAGACAAAAAAAGTAGATTTGAAGGCTATTGTTGTTGAAAATTGCCCTTTGCGTGAAGGCTGGCAAATTTGATTTATTGTAGGCCTACAAAAAGTAATTTTCTTGGCCTATAAATAGTAATGCTCTTGCTTAATTTATAGATGCCTAATAACTTATTAGTTGATTTATACGCAATGTAGTTTGGCAATAATTTGATAAGTACAATAATTAAATAATTAAATATATAATTAGTTATGGTTATTTATTTTTCACATGTTTATTTATCTCTTATTATTTTCTAATTATCATATGAGTAATTTTTTAAATATAAATATTTTACTATATATATTTTTTCTTAAATAGATAAAACACACGACATGATATAAATTACTTTAAAAATCATAAAATAAGAATTTTTATGATTAATAATTAAAATTATTATATTTTATAGCAAGTTGAGCAAAATAAAAAAAAATTCATGATCGTGATAGCTGCAATGACCACGAAGGTCTCCGTTATTTTCACAATCATGACAAACGTGATACAACCAAAAATATGATCACTACTGCAATTTAAATCCTTGGCATCAGCATAAAGGAAATCCTTAATCATAAAACATAACAAAGTTAACATCACAATTGCTACCACTGTTACAACAATTCTTACTACTAAACCGGGAAGGGGCATCAGCACATCGATTTCCTTTCCTAAAAACATACGTAATATGTTGGTTTTCAAATTCCTCCATTAGCTTCTTGCAATCAGAAATCAAAGGATGAAAAATGGGGTTTGTCATTTGATGGTTTTTAACCATAGAGATAACAACAATGGCATCAAGTTTAATCTTCAGATTTGAATGTTAAGACTCTTAGCCAAAAGTAACTTATCTCTAAGAACCCACAACTCAGCCAAGGTGTTTGCCCCTAAACCAATAAATCTAAAAGATCCAAAAATACACCTTCCCTCTTTACCACAAATGATGGTACCAGCACCCATTTTTCTAGGGTTGCCCAAGGTCGAGCCATTCGTATTCAATTTGTACCATTCCTCATTTAAAGGATTCCATTTGATAGTCATGAAAGATTGCAATGGTACTCATGCTTATTTTTGGTTCATTGCAAAGAATTCAGTAACCTTTACCATAGCATTCTTCACGAAATCCAAGTTTTCACCACTCTTTCTGAAAACCTTTTTATTTTTTTCTTTTAAAAACCTTCATATTTCTTTCTAGCTATATCTCATATAGTATATGGATAAATAGTAAACTCTAGGGAATGTCATAAGTGGATCGATGCTGGCTCGAAGCATTTATCCTAATCCATTGCTTACAATAGAGGATTTGTTGGGTTGATGGCAAAAGGGCCTTTCTCATATATGTCCATAAGTTTCTAGTCCATTGACAGTTACAAAAAAGGTGCACAAAATCCTCTATGTCATGCATGCAAAACACGCATATGGCAAGGACTTTGACTTCTAACAAATGCACTTTGAGGAAGTAAGATATCATGCATGCATTGCCAGATAAAGAATTTAATTTTTGGTAGGGTTTGCAATTTCCATATCCACTCCGATTGACCTTTTACCACGTTCTGGTTGGTACCTTAAGTAAGGTCATAGGTCGATTGAACTATGACACCAAAAAAGGTAGCCTAATAAATAAAATCTTGTCCTTGTCATACCAATTGAGTAGGAATAGCTCTCATCATATCCAAAACATCATTAACGAGCTAGAAGAAAATTGAGAGAGAATGATGATTCTTCAATGCATTAAGGCACTGCTCTATGGTAACTTGATCTACAAATAAACTCTCAAACTACCATTACTTTTTCAGTTATCATGTCAAAAGTTCATGGTTGAACTATCCCTAATGACCCAATCGATCCTTTTTTCAACAATTAAGCCTGCCCATCTAATGGCCTTCCACGTAGTTGACATTCTAGAAACTTTCCTCACTATACCATTCGCCTGAAGATTTTTTTTTTCATCGTCCTGACCTACAGAGCTTCTCTCTGGTGAAGAAACCTCTAAACCAACTTAGCTAACTACATTTCATTCTGAGTTCTAATATCCCTTAAACCTAGACCATCTTCACTTTTTTCTTAGTAACTTCACTTCGATTGAAAAGGTGCAATCTCTTTTTATCCTCTTTTTTCCCTTCATAAAATGTCCTTGTTGACTCTGTACAATTCCTTAGAAATACTAGATGAAAGGGCTCGACATTGCATGTAATAACTAAAGATGCTTTCCATGACCAACTTGATCAACACCACTCCGCCCACTAGAGATAAAAGGTTAGCTTTCCAACTGACTAACTTTGTTTTCACCTTCTTCAT
The DNA here is from genome assembly GCF_002303985.1 of Durio zibethinus. Next base: position 8,233,539 of record NW_019167960.1, on the reverse strand, counting down.
GATGAAAGCATAATCATTTTTGCTAATTTTTCTTTTATGAATAAAGGAACCCAGATATTTTTTAAGATCTAAGATTTCATTGATACCTAACAGGTTGGTAATATCCCTTCTATGCTCTTGTTTTATATTGAATAAGAAGAAAACCCTAGATTTTTCCAAATTAATATTTTATCCTAAATCACCATAAAATTTCATTAGGGCATACTTCGTTGACCTAGCAGTGCCCTCATCAGCTCTACCTAATATAAAATTGTCATATGCAAATATAACATGGGAGAATGTAAGGCCATTTTATGAGCTTTTGGTAGGTGATTGAGCAATTCCTGCAAGTGCACAAGCCGTTTAAGTAATAATAGAGTCTAAAAAGTTTAGATATCGATCCCACGATGATTAGTTAAAGAGATTCTTAGCCTAAGAACCTATTACCCGCACACCCTATCTAAAGTTGGTTCAATCAAATAAAGGAAAACATGACATCAAACTAACTAAAAAAAATAAAATTAAAGCATTTAACACAAGTATAGTAAGGTGTAAGCATGCAATATGTAAATTAAGTAAAATAAAAAAATATGCAAAAATAATAGATAAAATGGAATGCAATGAACTAAACATGAATTAAAATGGAAATCTAATCTAAGAATTGAAAATGGCAAGTGCAAGCAACAAGTAAAACAGTAGCCATAGAAATGTAACCAACTTAACTACTAAAAATCGAATATAAACCACTTTAAATAACTACAATTACCAACTTAAGAAACTATTAGAAAATTCTTTAAACTTAAGCTAAACAAACTAAAATTTATACCAACAGAATATAAATTGAAGATCCAAATAAAATGGAAATGAAAATAAAGCAACAAGATCGTAAATCCTAAAGGAACTCGCAAAACCAAAATATAGATGCAAAGCTTGAAACCAAAAATTTAGCAAGTAAAACTAGATCTAATTTACATCAAATCGAATGAAATGAAATTTGAAATTGCAAAAGCAGTGAGTAAACTAGAATAAAAACAACATTACAGTACAATTAATAAAAGAAAATTGCAAGACCTAAAAAAGAATTTGAAAACTGAAAGTGCATTTTAAAATTTGGAAACTACCTAACTTTAGAAGAAAATTTGGATCTACAACTCTCTAAATAGAATGAACTTAAACTAAGATAACAAAACCTAGATCTACAAGTTTATAACATGAAATCAACAATGAAATTAGATCAAACAATTAAAATTCTAGCTCATTGAACTAAAATTCAAAACTAGTGCAAAACTGAAAAAACAAAGCACTTGCAAAGAAAATCATCCAAACAGTATGTAAAAACATGAATTTAATTGCAATTAAATAAGAATTAACAAATAAACACATAGATTGAAGAACGTAAAGAGTACAAATTTCAAACCAAATGTCAAGATGGAAAGAAGATCCTTGTTATTCTGTCACTTATGCAAAGCTCAACTCTGCCACTAGTTTTAATTGAAAGGTTGAAGCTTGATCTAGAATTTTGTGAATGGAATTTGAATAAGATTTTTTTCTAGATTTGAACATCTATGAGCTAGGAATCTAAGAAAAAAATTTTGGCTCAAAACAAGCTAGATTTCATCAAGATTTGATCAAAACTTTGCAAGGAGGTCAAAATTGAAAGTTGAAAAATAAATATGATATTCATGTGAAATTAATGGAAATTGAAGATGATAACGTGAGAATCTGGAAATTTCATTGAGAAAATATAAAAGCAAATTGAAAATTGATGCAACAAAGTTATATTTGTATAAAAAGTAAAATAAAATTGGTTGCCAAATAGCTTTATTTGGAAAGCAAGAAAATAAAAGTGGAAAGGAGAGTAAATGCAAAAAATTAAAACTAAAATCTAAAAATCTATCTAATTCTCCTCCTTTGGCTAGCCACTCCCCTCTATTTATAGGCAAATGAGAGGTCATTTAGCATCTAAAATTTCAGCAAAAATAACTAAATAATTGCCATATTCTAGATCCATCTTCCTTTCTTCCTTTATGGCTTTGCTTGCTTGTATGACTTCTTTAGCTCCCCTTGCTTTCAAGCTTTCTTTTTATGATCTTTTGCATTTCAAGAAGTCAAGATTACTGCCAATGGGAGTTCTTCAAATAGGCAACTTAGCAATCTTAGTGGTCTTCTTTAAATCTCTAAAAATGGCACTAACATTGCATTTGGTCACATAAAGCTTGCTACACAGCACACTTGCACTTTAGTAACTTCATTTTTTGTGCCTATTTTAACAACTTTCCTCTTCATTTTTACTGCCAAATTTTAAGTCATTAAGTGAACAAATTTTACATTATAATCACTAGAACTTTTCTAAAAAATTGTAAATTAAAAATTAGCTTCTAACTACACTAATGCATTTAATACCTTTTTAGTATATATGGATAAAGATATTGCAAACATGATAATGTACTCATGAGTGTAGACACCCTATTTTGTTTGGAGATTTTCTCAAAATTCATTGGGCTTCGAATTTTAAGCCCTCATTTAAAAAGTTTTGGACTTGAGAATTAATAACTTAAAAATCTTTATTTTAACTTTGATTTTATTGGTTAAAGTAAAAAAAAAGAAAAAAAAAACATGTGATTTGTTCTTGGCAGATTGCTTTTGGATTTGATTATGCTAGATTCAATCTCAGATTCAATAATTCATTGCTTAATCAATTATGGAAAGTTTAGGGCTTAACTAATGCAAAAAAGAGAAAAATTACACAAAATCAAATCATGGAGATTTTTCCTAGATATGGTGGAATTAAAGTTTTTTGAATTTAGTTGGAATTTGATCCCTATAAAAAGATCTTGAATCTATGATCAAATGGGGGGCCAAACAAGTGGAATCGAAGAAATAATTAAGAGAAATTTCAAGCAAAAAGAATTTAGTTTTCAAGTTTAATTCTTCGACTAGATAATAGTGTCATGATCAAATAAAAGTAAAAGACAACAAGTAAATCAAACATACATAAAAGCAAATAAGCAAACAGATATAAGATCAACCAGTAGGACAGAAAGCATTCAATAAAAATTCATAGCCTTGACAATCTTAAACAATCTTCAATTTAGTAAAAATCAATAATCATAATAAGCTGTCAAGAGCAGAAAACAATCGAAAAAACATTAAGGCAAAAGTAAGTAAAGAGCATTCAAGCAATCCTAGCATGATTGATAGAACCAAGCAAAAAATATTCAAGCAAGAATCAAAGAAAACAAATATTAATCCATAGATAAGATTGTTTATCTGACTTATAAAGATGCTTGTAGAGCATTATGAGCATTATGATTGCTTGAAGGCGATTATAAGTAGCATGAAACATTACGTGAAGCATTTATATGGGCTACTGGACATCAACTACATGTTCTATTTGTTATCATTCTTTTGTTTTATGAAGTTATAGAATCGAATGAGTTATGAAACAAGAATTGGAAGTTATTTTCTGAGGATATTTTATATCGACAAAGAATGGGATATAGACAACCAAACCTAAATCTAACTCCTAAGCAATTGTAAAATTATACTTTGTTTGAGATCAAGAAGATAATGAAACAAAATAAAAGATCATTAAGAGAGTTTAAGATTATTCTTACCCTAATTTTATGTCATTCATTTATGAAATTAATTATTTAGTTTTGAAGGAAATGAGTTATGATAGAGATACATTATTATGGGATCATATAACCTATATAATGGACTCAACAATGAACAAAAAGCTGTTTATGATGTTGTTATCCATTCGTGGACAATGTTAGTGGCGAATTTTTTTTTTTGTTTATGAAAGTGAAGGTACTGGAAAGACATTTTTTTATAGAGAATAATTATTTCTATGATTCGATCTTAAGGTAATATTGTTATTGTAGTTGCATCTTCGGGTATTGTTGCTTTATTATTACCTAAAAGAGAATAGTGCACTTTAAATTTAAAATTCCTATAAAGTTAGACAAAGACTCATGTTATGATGTTAAGCAAGGCAGTCCACTTACTGAATTACTCTACAGGGCAACTTTGATCATATAAGATAAAGCTCCAATGGCATACAGACATGCATTTGAAGCTGTTGATCGTATGTTACGAGATATTATGCATTTCAAGGATCCTAATTCTGAACAATAGATTTTTAGGGAAAAAAACTATGATATTATGAGGTGATTTTAGGCAAATATTGCCAATGGTTCCTTGAGGTAGTAAAAGTGACATTGTAGCCACTACAATTTCTAGATATAAAATTTGAGAACATTGTCAAATATTTACTCTCTTTATTAATATGAGATTGAGAAATCAATCATGTAGCTTAATATTAGACCTTAGCCAATGGTTATTAAACTTGGGTGATGGTAGGTTGCCTTTAGTTGGATCAAGTGAAAATGCAGATTCAACATGGATTAATATTTCGAATGAGTTTTTAATTCTGTATGAGAATGATTCAATAAGGCAAATTATTGATTGTACATATCCTAATTTGGAAAATGCATTCAATAATATGTCCTATTTAAAAGATCGAGCTATATTAACACCGACTAATGAAGTAGTTGATCAAGTCAATACTTACACACATTCAAAGTTTTTTAGTGAAGTAAAAAAATATCTTAGTGCTGATAGGATTTCACCTACCTCGGCTAATGTTGAAGAACAATCTATTTTATATCCTCCAAAATTCTTGAATTCGCTTAAGTTTCTTGGGGTACCTAATCATGAAATTGATTTGAAAGTTGGGGTTTCTATTATTTTTTTATGCAACATAAATCAAAGTGTTGGTCTTTGCAGTGATACTAGATTAGCTGTCACAAAATTGGGCTACAAGGTAATTAATGCTGAGACAATAACTTAGACTAATATAGAGAGTCGATTGTTCATCCCTCGAGTGAAAATGTCCTATTTAAAATCAAAACGGCCATTCACTCTAACATGAAGACAACTCTTAATCAAAGTTTCTTTTGCAATGACCATAAAAAAGAGTCAAGGACAAATATTTGAAAATGTCAGTGTATATTTACGAAAATCGATTTTCACTCATAGCCAATTATATGTAGTTGCTTCCAGAGTAACATCACTAGAGGGATTAAAATTTTCAATTGAAAACAATGATCATAATATTCATTCGTGCACAAATAATGTTGTATAAATTGAGGTGTTTGATGATGTTTTTCAAGGATGACACACTTGATTTAATATCTAATTATTTAATGTATGCATATATTTACAAATTTTGTGCATTTTTATTCTAATTATATTTAATATTTAAATAATTCAAAATTTTCATTCTTTTCTTATAAGGCATGATGCAAGGTTACCAATACTTATGACATATTTCAACAATTGGAGACCAAGGGAAGGTTAAAGTAAGAATCACTAGAATGTGAGATGCTGTGAATGTTAATAAGAATGGAGGAGTGATAGGTTTGGTAATGATTCTGTTGGATGACAATGTGAAAGCTTTATTTACCTTAATTTGTACATAATAGATTATTCATTTTATATATCTCTAATAAAATTATTCAATAAACATTTTCTTTTTTTTTACAAGATGATCATATTCATGCAATGGCATTCAAAAATTTGGCAGACAAGTATCGTACACTACTGATGGAAGGGAATATTTACATGATTTATAATTTCAAAGTTTGCAATGTGTCTGGCTCCTATCGAACTATGAAAAATGATTTGATGGTCTACTTCAAACCCAATACATTTGTCAAGATTGTTAATGGTTTGAATAGTTCACTTAAGTTGCATAAATTTGAGTTTCTGGAGTTTGATGCTATTTAATCACGTTATCATAATAAAACATATTTAACAGGTCCATTGACTTCAACTTTATATAATTCTTTTTAATTTTTCATTTTATATTAATTTGACTAATTATGCTTTGAAACTATTTGATTATTAAAGATGTTATTGGAAAATTGAGCAAGATAAGTTCAATCATGAATCAAGATGTTCGAGATGAAAAGGTAAATAAAAGGGTATTAGAAATAAAAAATGCAAGGTATGTATTGAGAAATACTTAATTAGATAATGCATATGTGAAATTAATTGTTTAATTAACTATTTTGATTTTTTTCTCATAGTGGAAACTCAATGGAAATTGCTCTTTGGGGTGGAGTTGCATATCAATTTAATGAGAGTATTTTAGCAAGCAATAATGAAACTATCATATTGGTTGTGACATCCACTATTGTCAAACAATTTAGAGGAAAGTAAAAAATATATATTTTAATTAATTTAGTTTTAATCCCAATTATTTAAATAATGTTTCTTATATTGAATATTTAATTTAGGTAAATACAATTTATCATCTACATCAGCAACAAAGGTATACAAGAATTTGGATATACTTGAAGCTGCTATAATTCTAAATAGGTACTTACATATTTATCAATAGTAGATATAAAGTTATTTAAAAAATATTGAAGCATAAAAATGATATAATGCATTTTACAAAATATATATTTATAATTTCTAATGCAAATACACTCAAGTTGTTGGTGATTCTCAAGTCCAAGAGTATCTGACACCAATAAAAAAAGTCGTATCTTCCAAAGAAATGTTATTTGCAAATAGGAGATTAATAGCTGATATTTATCATATCATGAATAACAATTCATGCAAGGTAAGAATTATAGACTTTAGTTAAATATATTTCAATTTAAATATATATTGTATTATAATTAAGAAAAATACTTCTTATTTTTACTACCAACAGAAGAAAAAGTTTACCTGTCAAGGTACTATAATGCAAATCGACATGAGGCATGGATGGTATTATTTGTCATGTGTAGTGCATAGAAAAAAGGTGTTAGAAGTTGATGGAGGTTATGCTTGCAAGGATTGTGTACATCAAACCCAACTTCCAGTTATAAGGTATCATTAAATTTCATCATCATTATATGTCAATTTAAGTAAAATTTATTGAAATATTTTTAAATAACTTTTAAAACATAATCGTTTGGATATTTACTTTTTTTTTAATTTTTTTCAATTGAAGGTAAGTTTGATTATTATTAATATTCCATCATAGGTACAAGTTAATTGTCAATGTATCGGACGAGCTTGGCAATGCACCATTTGTCCTTTTTAATGGAAAAGCTAATCAAATTCTAAAGTATACAGTTGAACAATTGTTTCAAATGAAAATTGAGGTTATATCATATTCAAAATAATTTTTTAAATTTGTATGAATATCAATGTTATTTAATTAAATTTATATAAAACTCATTCACAGGAAGATAGAGATGCCAAAGTGGAAAAAATATTGGAAGAGTTGATAGGTCATTCATATATTTTTGAAGTAGAACTCAATGATTACAACTTTTTTCATGAAAGTTCAAGATTGATTATTTCACATGTTCATGAGATACTTTATGCAGAGGAGAGTCGGTATTTACTTGAAAAAATATAAAAGGTAAGTAGTTTAATACATTTCATTAAAACTTTTTGTCAATAATTTGCTTAAATAATTGTTTATAATTTAATACTACTATTTAAAATTTAAAATTATTTCATTTTAGCTTTTACAGGAATATAATTTCGTATTATATATCAACCTCAAAACAATTGAAAGGGACAAAGATTTGGAACGCCATATAGATGCTGAAGATTATAATATTACTGAAACTCCTACAAAAAAATACATACATTAGAGTAAATTATCACGTATATTATTTAAACATTTAAAATTATTATTTCTCTTAAATAAATAAAATTTATCTTAAAATTAATAAATTTGTAAGTGCATAAAAATGATAAAAAAAATTTAAGACTATACAAATTGAATAAAGTTCATTTGAAGTGATAAGACTTTTAGTTTCTATTTTAATATTTTGTTGGTGTAATTAATAATTTTTTTATAATATCTTTTTGATATTTTTTTTCCTCCAATATTATTTATCATATATTTTAAAGTTTATTAATTTGTTAATTAAAACTTTTATTTTTATTATGATTTGATATTTTAATTATATTATTTATATTTTATATATATTTTGAACATGTTAATAATTTAATAATACTAATTTTTATTTTTATTTAAATTTAAATAAAATAAAAATAATTCATAATCGCAGGATATCAAGCTAGTGGAATTTATATTTTGATTTTGTACTTTGGTCAACGAGAAACCTAAGATCAAGGCCAAAACTGTGAAAAAAATTTCTTTCTTCACTTTTCTCTTAGTAAGAAAAGTAAAATAAAATAATAAAAAATATTGGTCATTAAGCATTAGACTTAATTATATTTTGATGTTGTTTGTTGAATTTTACACAATCTAAATAAAAAGCTAAAATATCTCTTAATCCAACAACTTCAGCCACGGGATCTAGCAAAAACTTATTTAGATTTCCCATTCTCAGATCAGATGACCAGTGAAAGACAATGATGAAAAACAAATTTGATGGATGTAATTAAATAAGACATAATTCGATGGCTTAATTTCGCAAATGATACAGAATTGAAGGTTATTAAGTCATTTGACCTTTATTTAATTAGTTCTAATCACCATTAACGGGTGAGTTTGTTTGTTCAGTTATGAAATAAATGTACTATTTTTTCTTAAGTAAAAAATCTGAGAGTATTGTTTATTTGTTCTCTTCCAGTGTACTTGGATTCTATTATTCACAATCATTATCACCGATAGAATTGTGCCACGTATAAAATTCTTTTTCTTTACACACGTCGTAGTTTTATTGGATTAAATATCAGTTATGAAAGAAATGTACTACTCATTACTTCCTATTTTCTTTCTTTTTTTATGTTTGAAAATTTTATTTTTTATAGCTTTTTATTTTTAACATTAAAAATTATAAAAATTTTATTTTATAAAAAAAATTAAAATTAAATATATTAAAATATTTTTTTAAAATTTTATAAAAATAAAAAAGGTTCAACTAGGGATATAAATGATATATTAGTACTCACAAGCTACTCGAATTTGATTCGAAAAAATTTAAATTCGATTCGATTATTATCGAGTTGAACTCGAACTCGAGTAATTTGATTTATTGATCGAATCGAATTCAAGTATTCTTATATCCGATTCGAGTAGTTCAAGAGCTTAATCGAGTTTTTATATTTAAATATATTTTTATTATTTTAATTAATAAATTATTTCGAATTTAAGTTCGAGCATAAATAATTAAATTTTTATCGAGTATACGAATCGAATTTATTTTTATATATTAATTGAGTTTAATTGAACGAATTCGAATAACTCAAATTCGATCATGAATCGAATTTGAAGTTACAAAATAAAATTCGATCGAATTTAAATCAAATATTTAATCATGAATTATGAATCAAACTCGAATTCAAACTTCTTACTATATTGATTCGATTCAATTATCCCTTAGGCTCAACCCATTTAGGTAAAAAAGAATATTTTTCTTAACAATAATCTGAAAGGATTATTTATTTGTTTTCTTTCCAATCAGAGTACTTGGATTCTATTATTCACACTCTCTATCACCGATAAAATTGTGCCACGTATAAAAGTTCATTCTTTTTAAACGCGTTGAAGTTTTATTGGTTTTAAATTGTCAGCTAAGTGTTACATCCGTCAATTCAAAATAGAACTGGTAATTAATATACGAATAAAAGAAACAAATATAATATTTTTTAAAATTAATAAATATTATAAATAAATTTAAAATTATATTATATTTTTCATATTAATATAAATTGTAACATTTAATTTTATATAAAACATTAAATAAATACATAATTATTAATATTTTACATACAAATACACAAATTATAAGCTAAAAAATCATTGAAAAAAAGACTCTTTCTGTCGGTCTGTCTCTGTCTGGCAATCTCTCAATATCAAAATCAGCAGATCCATTGAGAGAGAAAAACTGAGAATGAGGAGGCCTACGAGCAAATTCAAGTTCTTTTCTTCTTCAATCTCCTTTTGTTTCATTCTTCTTTTAAATTAGTAATTAACAATTTACTTGAATCTTTTTCTTTTTAATACAGCCGACGCCTCCTTGGATAAGGTTAAAGTTACTATATTTTAAGGTGTTGGAGAATGATGAAAGGATGCAATTTTCATATACTGAAAGGAACCCATGTTTCTGTTGCTCTTCTTACTCTTGGTTTTGTAACTATAATGCTTTGGGCTTGGGAGAAGAATCCTCTCCTTGCTACCCTTTTATTAGCCCAACAAAGTTTTAGATTCCCTTCTTCAGGTTTGTTTCCTTTCCACTCCACCTGTACCAATTCGCATATCTTTGTAAATTTTGTATCTGAATGTCTTCCATGGAGATTTCTTTAGTGGTAGAGCTGGGATGCACTTTATAACAATGTAAATTTAACTCTTTTTTGGTACTTTTTGAGAAGAAAAATGGAATATTTAAGTTAGTGACACATTGGAGTTGTTTAAACAGAACAATGTGAAAAAAAAAAGAACAAAAAAAAAGAAAAAAGAAAAAGAGAGGATAAGAGGGGAAGGGATGAATCTTAGTCCTTAGATAAGAGAGAATTATGTGCCCTTTTGATCCTTGCAAATCCGGTGTTCGGCTAGCTAGTTATTCTCAATGATGTTTCATGAGGATTTTAAGATGAAGCAATGTTGTGGTTTGACAAATGAGTGGAACGCTAGCAGTAGGAATATATGATAAATTTTGGATTTCACTAAGTGGGGAAGAGGAAGACGAACTTTAGTTTTTGGAAATGGTTTGGTTCCAATACCTTTGAAAGCATTTGGAATTGAAATTTAATATGGAATTGAAGTGCATTAAAAGTGTAAAAGGCATAAGAGATTGCCCAAAAAAGACCTGGGATGGTGAAAATAACATGATTAATGTTATATTCTATGGAAAGTATGACCCTTGGGCTATATGATGAAGAGAATCCCACGGGGCTTGCCTCATTAGTATGAATCACATTTTGTGAGGTTCATTGATAAGTATTTTGTGATTTCTTTGATTGTTCAATTAAACTTTCATGTTTTTGTGTAGTAAGTGAATATAGCATTTGTTAGTTTAGAGATTGTGAATTTTAGATGCTTTTGTCAAGAAGTTAAAATGAAATAGATCAAAAGAAAAGATTACTATTCTTGGACAATATAATAATTTTTTGTAGCAGTCATTGAGCTATATGTCCATGTATACGACTGCAAAATAGCTGAGTCATAATATTAGTGCCTTTGATTCTTTAACTTTCATTTCCTTATATCTTTTAATTGGGAAAAATCAAATCAGATGCTAATAGAAAACTGTTAGGATGATATAGATTCTATCTGGTTGGTACTTAGGGAGTATGTTTTCATTAGGATGAGTAAATGGTCCAAAACGTGTGCTATATGGCATGCCTTATGGATACTAAAGATTGCAAAAGTAGCTAGCTTAACACCACAATCTTGCTGCTGGGTCATATTTGATTCATTTTGATCAATTGTTTACTAGATATTTAATGTATGAAATATTTGAATTCAACAATATTTTTCTAAACTTAATATAAATTCTTCTTTGACTTTTTAAGTTTTCTTGCTGCACTTAGAGTTTCTTGCGGATGCACCAAATAATTCGTCAGTTTCCAGGAGCCCTAAAGGGCATACAGAGGAAGTAAATAAGTCAATTTTGACAAAAGAAGCAGAAAGGCCAGGAGAACATCGTAATGCCTATTCATCAACATCTATAACCACGTTCACTTCTGAAGTTAAAGATAATGATGCTGAGGAGTTATCCTCCACAAATGCAGGTTGAGAATGAAGTAGCTGTCTTTTTAAAAAAATGTTCCATCTCTCTTTTATGCAAACTCAACTAATTTATTTGACTGGACTTCTTCTTAAATGCTTGTTTGAGCTCCTGACTAGACTAACTTGCAGAATAAGCATGTTGGTAGAGTTGGCTTTTACCTGTCTGTATTAGGACCAACAATTTGTTGTTTGGTTTGCTTATGTTGCTGCAACTCTTCATTTTCCTTGTAGTACCCATGTCCGATACTTATCCTACACACATGAATATGGAGCTCCAACCTTCCAAATTGTGGAAAAACTCAAAAAAAAAAAAAAAAAATTGCATGTGCCAGCATCGGACACATACCCATATCTGACACTCAGCCCCCCAAGTACAAGTAACACATAGTGCTTTGTTATGCAAGTGCTGAATTGTTTCTGTGTCATAATAAACTTATTTCATATTTTTGTTTTTTTAATCAAACTTGTTTAATTAGTTTTAGCATTCCATTGTAATCTCTTAACTTGGACAGCGGTTACCATAACTTGGTGGTGGAAGTCACATTGAACTTTAAGCAGAGCTGCTGACTATAAATGATTTACTATAGAAATAACTAGCGTGTTTACTTGACAAACTTTCCATAATTGAATTAGAAAGTCCTAGAAGTAGTTGAACCATGAAATGCTGGCTACACTTGAGGCTTAGTTATGCAATTCTTTTAGGGAAGATTTTTGTAAATGTACTTTATAGCTCTATAGCTCATTGCCATTTTAATTTTAGTTGATGATTCGATTTTCTCCTATTTTATTTCCAATGGGCGGTAAGAAGACCAGGCCCTTTCAAGGGAAATCTATGATGACTTGCAAAGATGTACTTGAGAAGGAAAAATTTTTTGGTGGGAAGCTAAGCCAGTAATAGTGAAATTTTCTTGACCTAGACTTGGGTGAGAGAAGTGCATTGGCTGCCATTGTAATTGGAACTGAATAGAACTTCTTTTCCAAAACCTTTATTAAAATGGTTGAGATCCAAAATCAAATGGGTGATCTTGGGAAATGTGGGTTTTTGATTATTAAATGAGCCGGAAAGGATACAAGTCTATTTCCTATGAGGTTTAACTATGTTATTGGGGGATCATGGGGCTGCAACTAGATTATATCTAATTTGTACTGATAATTGATGCTTTCCATTTCTTCTTTATCTCTCTCTAGATCACTTTAAAAGTTGGAGGTAGTAAATGTGAGATACAGGGTGCATATAATTAATAATGTGTTTGTCAAAGCCTTGCACTTTTGAATCATTGTTAGGGGAAGAGTTGATTAGTGTTTTTGCATGATTGGAATTTAAAAGATTCAGTTTTCATGCCTGGTTTGCTTGAAATTTACCGACATTTGCGCTAAATCTGCTCAGCTGCTAAATTGGGGAATTTACGGCTACCCGTTAGTGTTAATTATGTGCATATCTAAAGTTTTTGGAGGGGCTGTGGTTTCATATCAGAGTAAAATGAACTTGTTGCAAAAACACAGAAAGATTAGTAAAAAGGAGGGAAGTAATATTCCTGGCATCAGTTCTGAGGTCCTTCAAGAGTCAAAAACTCATTTTGATGGATAAAATTGCATAAACTTGTGTGCTCATTATTAATTGACCTAGAAAGTCTTCTAGCTTTCTTGTGTTTAAGGAAACTTAGATTTCATACTATAAACCTGATTAATGAATTTCTCCTGGAATGTATGAACATGACTCAGAAATCAGAATATGGTCAGAATTGATAAATAACCTTCTCCTGTAATAGGTGAAAATTTACACTGTAGTGATTTTCTTTGTTTTTCTTTTCACCTTTGGATTCTTATCTAATGATCCAGGACATAACCCTGGATGCAAAGAATAAAAAAAGGAGAGTTCCTTGCTTCATCTTTTGAAATGGTATTATGATTTGAGTGTCATCTAGAAAAACCTAAAATGAAGTGTAAGTGAAGTAGAACCAGTATATTCCTAATGAGATAAAACACAAAATATCCCTTAGTGAATGCAATTCTAGCTAAACAAATATTTCAAAGAGGCCAATGTTTAACATAGGGCATAATGCTTCTTCTTGTGCAACTAATGGCTTGCATAAAGAAAATAACATAATAATATTTTAAATTATATGGAAAATTGTTAAATAAAATTTACAGAAGTTTAAGAAAATAGGAGATTTTGAAATATCTTCATGGTATTTTTCTTACTACTAAGAAAATAGGAGATTCTGAAATATCTACATTGTATTTTTCTTACTACTATTTCTTTTCTTCTTTTTCTTTGATAATTTCTATGCTCCCTTAATGGTGCATTAATTGCAGTCTTTGATGTTATTATATATATTTTAAGTTGTTAAATTTATTGAGAAGCTTTAGTGCATCAGATTTAAGTTTTTCATGCATCTTTAGGATTTGTCTCTATATCTCTAAAGAGTTTTTCCACTTTTTGATAACTCAGATTGCAATTATGCCAAGGGTAGATGGGTTGCTGACAGCCGGCAGCCATTTTATTCTGGGATTGGATGTAAACGGTGGTTATCAGGAATGTGGGCTTGCAGACTTACCCAACGGACAGACTTCTCTTTTGAGGCATATAGATGGCAGCCCAAGAATTGTAAAATATCAGAGTTTGAGCGGTTTGCATTCTTGAGAAGGTATTATGTAATTTTTTGTAATTACCCTACATATTATTCCTCTCTTTTTTCTCCTTTATGTTCTTTAATATGGTTAGAAACTAGTTACCGAGGTCCAGTCATCTTCATGTAAATAATTGGTCAATCTGATTATCTTTTATCGTTCCTATAGGAGGCTTTGTCACAATAGAAAAAGAAAAAGAGATTTTCTTGATGAACTTTTGCTGTTTTCAGGACGGCAGTCACCCTCCCCTGCTTTCTTTTGTCCTCTCTATGGCAAGGGAAAAGTTTTCTGCCAAAAGGAAATGTCTCCTTAGTCTCTCATGTTGCTAATCTTATTCATTTTTAAAGTACTAAACAAATCTCAGTATTCACTGCAGAGGAAGTTCAAGATATTTTGAAAAACTAAGAATAATGAAGATTAATGATGCTAACAGTGTCTTACATCACCTGCTTCTGCATTGCCTAGATTGTGGTTCTTTCTTCACTACTCAGCTGGAAATTCCTTGTTTTGTGATGCATTTTCTTTTACTACTGTCTTAACTTATCAGGGTTATCAGAAATTTCAGGTTTTTAATTTTTTTAAAATTCTCTAATCGTAGGTACTCTTTTATTTTTTTTATTCTAACCATGGCTCTAAGTTTCAGAATGCAGGATAAAACAATTGCATTTATAGGAGACTCGTTAGGCAGGCAACAGTTCCAATCCATGATGTGTATGGCCTCAGGAGGGGAAGACAGTCCAGAAGTTGAAGATGCTGCAAGGGAATATGGGCTTGTCAAACCTCATGGAGCCAAACGTCCTGATGGATGGGTTTATCGGTTCCCAAATACAAATACCACCATTTTATATTACTGGTCAGCTAGCCTCTCTGACCTGGAGCCTATTAACAGCATAGACCCAGCCTCTGATGTTGCCATGCATTTGGACCGTCCACCATCTTTCCTAAGACGATTCCTTCATCGATTTGATGTATTAGTTCTCAACACGGGTCATCACTGGAACAGAGGGAAGCTTGCAGCAAACCGTTGGGTGATGCATGTGGATGGGAAGCCCAATGAGAATAAAGAACTTGAAGATATAAGGAATGCCAAGAATTTCACAGTGCATAGTGTTGTCAGGTGGCTAGATTCACAACTTCTCTCACACCCCCGACTGAAAGCTTTCTTTAGAACAATCTCTCCAAGGCACTTCCATAATGGAGATTGGAACACTGGAGGTACTTGCAATAATACTGTTCCTTTAACTGGAGGCAGTGAGGTCTCGCAGGATGAGTCTAGTGACAAAGTTGTTGAGAGTGCTGTTAGGGGTACAAAGGTAAAGATTTTGGATATAACTGCTATTTCTGAACTCAGGGATGAAGCTCACGTGTCTGATTCAAGCATTAGACCAACTCAGGGTATCAACGATTGCTTGCATTGGTGCCTACCCGGTGTACCAGACACATGGAATGAACTCCTTATTGCACAGATATAGGGCCTCACATGCATCTGAGAAGGCATTTTTACGAAGATACAATGCGCAGCTGGTATTCATCCCAGTTTAAATGACCTTAATTCTTTCATTTCCTCCTTTTTTCCTTGATATATTCTTTCTTATTGATCAGAGAATAGGTGAATCGTCTACTCATAATTCCTCTCTCCTTATTTTACCTGAGAATGTCATTGTTGATACCTAAATTTTAGGAGCTAAGATTGGTTTTAACATATTGCTGAGGCTGTTCCAGGTGAACTTGATTACTAGTTGTATCATGTATTTACAGTACGGAGCTATTAATATGAGAGAAAGAAAAAATCTTCTTCTCTTACTATATCCCATATTTTAACCATTACATTCATTTAGGTGTCATTTCTTGGATTTTTTGCCTGTATTTGTATCGCAATTTTGGTAGACTAAATTTCATCTATACTAGGTGTGATGCCCTAGCGGTGTCTTGGGCGACAGGTTTTTTGTTTTTGGCATCCTTATTCATCACTTTTTTGTTGTTGTAAAATTTACTTAATTAAAAACTAATAAAAGGTAAAAAAAAAAATAAAAAGGATGATATGTGGCTATTTTAATTGGTTTTATATTCTTATAAAATTTATTTAACAAAAAATTAAAAAAAAAAAAAGGGGACAGAGACGATAAACGGAAAAAAAATTTAAAATAAAAACACGTTTATAGAGAATGTCATTTGAACATTTTTATCGAATTTAAAATATTAAAATAATTTAAAATATATAATTAAATTAATAATAAAAAATATTTTTATATATATCTTGAAATGAGTTATTACAGATAATCTTGAACACGATTTCATTTTGTTTTCGTTTCTCGTTAAAAAGTGCAACCCTTCTCAATTTGATTTTGATTTTAAAAAAATTAAAAAATATTTTTTTAAATTGGGCTTTTCTTACAAATTTATTTAAATTAAAATAAAAAATGGCAAAAATTAAAAAAAAAAAAAGATATCACATTGACATTTTGAACGAGGATGAAATAAAAGTCAAAATAAATATAATTTATATAAAAAATAGATAAATGCATGGATTATATCTTAATTATTTACAAACATAATATTTTTTATCTTTGGAAAGATTAAAAAAACCTCAAAAGAAAGTATGATATAAAATGGGTCTCATTTTTAAAATAAAATTTATAAAAAAAATATTTATTAAATATAAAAAAATTTGACAAAAAATGACGTGATTTAAAACTCAAACATGTTCTTCAGTACATGATCAAAATTTAAGTATTAGATGCTGCCATGCTTATATTTAATAAAGTATGGGCTATGCCGACATCTCCCAAAGTGTGTTTTGAACAAGGTGGTGTCCGTAACTTGTCATTTTCTATGGAACCCAACAAATAAACACAAGCCATTGAGCATTTGATTTCAATTGTAAGTGCATGTATCAACTTATTCAAATAATTAAATTTGAATTTAAAATTTAACTCAATTAATTTATACAATTATTTTAAAAGATAATATTTAGTAGATCTTAAATTAAAATTTCAACATTTTTTTTTTTTTTATCCTCAAACTATGTTTTTTTTTTATAAAAAAAAATAAATAATTTGAATATTTCTTATTTCTTAATGGTAAGGTGTTAAAAATGTAATAAACTCATATAGGTATTACTAGTTAAGGAGTTTTTTTAGATACAATTACTAATTAAGGAGTTGATTGCCTCCTTTAGATTCTCAATTCCAAGTGACAATATTGGTGCACAAAAAAAAAAAAGGCTTGAATTTATATGCCTTTTCCAGCATTTGATTATAAAATTATCTTCCCCAGTTTTGAATAGGGGAAGCTCTTCCTATATTTCTATGGAAAAAGAGCTGCTTGTCCAAGATTACCATACCCTTGCAACTACGTTTGAATTTGATACAGGAGCTACTAGTACTATCATATGAAGTGGTATCAAGGAAAACCAGCAAACTGTCACTTCATTTGGGTATAAATAGAAAGGTAAAAGTGAGGTGGAATTAGGATAGTCTTTAGGTGATCCATAAGTCATTCATTTTTTACATCATAGTGTTTAGGTTTTTGAGTAAGTTCATATTGATTGCTATTTGGTTCAACCTCAGTTTATATTGACATGGTGATCGGGGTTCCTACAAGTTAAATTGTCTAGTTGAATAGATATAGAAATATGGTATAGAAACTAAAGATTGAAAAAGAACTTGCATCTTTTCTACTAGAAATTGGGAAGTTACAAGTATGAGTGAGACAAAATGGAAAAAAAAAAAAAAGAAACTTGTCTGCTGCCAAGAAAATCCTTAGAATGTAGTCATATGCAACTAAGACGAATAGTAGCTCAAAGTTTGGGAAGTCAGATTGAATTGGGGCAACTAATTGACAAGGCAAAGGCACTGGAGAGAATATGGTCATGAGTAGAGCCAAATGGTGAATGAGGGTTAGCAGTAATTGTTTGGATCATGGTTAAATTAAATTGATTTGCCTTGTTTTATATATATCTGATAACTCTCTCTTTCCATTTAAATAAAACTTTACTAATTCTGCATGATATTTGTACATAAATTTTGGTTGTTGGAGTTGTTTATTATTCTTGCTCCTCTTACGAGTTAATTTTCCTTCTAAGTCTCTTAATTAGCTTAGTGCTTGTGTCACTACTCCAATATTTTCTGTTGTTGTTAATGGTGGATTTTTAGGCTATTTCTCTGGTAGACAAGGAGATCCTCTTTCTCCTTATCTGCTTTTTATTGTTATGGATGTTTTATCTTCTCTTTTGAATGATGCAGCAGTGAAGAAGAAATTTGGTTGTCATCCTAGTTGGAAGAGGGTGGCTTTGACTCATTTATGTTTTGCAGAAGACCTAAGGAGTTTATTATGGGTTTATTTGCTATTTTGTAGTAGTTTTACTCCACGTCTGGTCTCCAGCTCAACAGTCCAAAGTCAGAGAATTTCTCAGGCGATTTGGATCCTTTTTTTTTTTTTCTGATATTCCCGAAAGTACTGGACTTAAACTTGGTAGTTGGTACCTTGCCTGTTAGGTAACTTGGTGTGCCGTTGGTGACTCGGTTAGGTTCACTACTGAGCTCTGTAATATCAGTGATCCTCTCATCCAGAAATTGGTTAAAAGAATTAATAGTTGGTCTTCCAAAAGATTGTCTTATGATGACTGTCTACAATTAATTCAATCTGTTCTTTTCAGCTTGCAGAATTTCTGGTGTTCTCTGTATTCTGCCTGGCGAAGTAATCTAGAAAATTAATCAATTACGCTCTGGTAGAGAAGACAATGAAAGGGGAGCTAAAGTAAGCTGGGTGTTTTTGTGTAATCTAAGGTTGAAAAATCTGAAAGTCTGGAATATTGCTTGCATTCTCAGACATGTCTGGTTTATTTGTAGCTTATGCATGAATCCATGCATATGCTCTGAGAACAAATAGTTTTTGGCAGTTAGGATTTGTAGGTGGGCTCGGAGGAGGATACTGTTTTTTTTTTCTTTTAATGAAAAAAATAGTATAAACCAACGAAGTTAGAATTGCAATGGTTTGACCTCTCTTATCAACCAACAAATTAAAGCATGTATAGCAGTTATCTACTTCTTTTTGGATTTTGAATAAAAAATTTTAAACTATCCATAAAAAACAAAATAAATAAAATTGTACTCTAGGGGTTTAACAATTCTTGGATATACCTTGAATGTGAGTAGTTGGGCTGTAGAATGGACAGGATTGAGTCCATCGATCAGTCTGTTCGCTTTTACGCTTCGTAGGCGTTCTCTGTTTAGAATACAAATCTCTTGGTTAGTTTAGTAGAGGAAAAACAAATATAAAAGATTTGTATATCTCATTTTGCTTTTTGTTAATAAAAACAAGGGTAACTACGCTTTATATCTTTTTGATCAAATTATATAATTAATTTTTGTATTTATATGAAATTTGAACTTTAATTTTGATACAATATTTATAAAAATTAGATCCTTATATTATTTAATTTAACAATGTTAATCCAATTGATAACAATATTAATTGATCTTCATTAAATTAATTGACATAACCATTGATCATATTGACTTGACATTAATTTATTGGCATGACAATTGGAATTGATGAAATCAATTGTTAAATTATGTAAAAAATCTTTGTATTCATACGAAAATTAAAATTTATTTTCTATACTTGCATAAAATTTAAAATATTTTGAATTTTTTAGTTTTTTAAAAATATTTTAGTTCCTTTAATATATTAGTTTTTTATTATATATAATTAATTATTAATAATATCATAATAATATTATTATTACTATCATTTTTATTAATCAATTATAATATTAAAATTTTAAATTAATATATCAAAATTAATATTATTTTAATTAATATAAATATATCATGTAACAAAATTTATAATGAACTAAACTATTAAATAGAGTTGCATTTATAATGAATCCGAAATAGATCATGAATAAAATAATCATTCTGTCCAGCCAAACCAAATAAAAAATTTAAACTTAAATTCCTACTAAAGACAAGCTTCTATTTATTTGAAAGACAAATTTTAAATTATAACAAAACAAAAGGAAGAAATGATTTATTTGATAAACTAAAACATCAATATTGTGTATTATAACAAAAATTTTTAATTTTTTGGGTCTTCACAAAAAAAACTAATTTAAATAATTATGTTAAATTAAATAATAAGATTAATTTTAAAACCAATACAAATTAAGTTTAGTAAATTATTTTAATGTATTTAGAATCTTGAATCTATATTTGATTATAAAAAATATTTAAATAGTATTTAATTTAAAGAAATAGAAACATTATTTTATGAATAATTTCATTCTAATTCATTAGATAAATTAAATAAAAAAATAATAATTTTAATAAAATTAGATAGTGATAGATTTGTATCATATGTATATAAACTTGTGATGGATTTTTTATAAATTGGTTTAAGATTTTTTATATGGCCATAATATATTACAATTATTATAGAAAATTGTGATAAAATTAGTAACAAATTCATATTTTATGACAAAATTTAATAAGAAATAGGGATAGAACTAATAATAACATTTTATATGAGTTACAAAAATTGTGACAGATTTAATGATAATATATGAAACGTGTGACTAAATATTGTGATAGAATATTATGAGAGAGCATTGTAGCAATTTTTAAATTTAATGTTTTAAAAAATTAAAAAATTTAAATTTTGTTGAATTAAAGAAACTAAATTTTAAATTTTGTGCAAGTATAAAAATTACATTTCAAATTTCATGCGAATACATAGATTAAATTTTAAATTTCATGCTAATATAAAAATTAAATTTTAATTCGTATAAATATATGAATCATTTACATAATTTAATAATTAATTTTAATTGTTATATCAACAAATCAATATCACATTATTAAAGTCAACATCGTATTAGTATAATCAACGATTATATCAATTAATTTAACGAAAATCAAGTAAAACTATTATCACTTAAAAGTAATAATGTACTCTTTACGGAAACCAAATTTATTCGCAAGTGTTAACGAAGAAAAAAAAATGATACTTGAAAAAGAAGTTAAGAAAACTAAAGGTAGAGGTTATAAATTTTATAATTTTAAATATAATATATGATATAAAAATAATAAAATTTAAAATTTTAATAATTATTTAATTAAAATTAAAAAATATATTTTATATTTAACATATTAATATAAATTATAATATAATAATTTTTATATTTTATATATTTAACATAAAATAATTACAATATAAATATACAAATTATTAAATCTAAATTTACCCTATAAACGTTAAAAACAATGACTTGGTGTTTTAAGTGGGACAGTTTATTTATTTAAGAATTACAGCAGGCGCAAATTGGATGACGGAAACAAGTGGCCACCGACTCATTGTATAAAGCAAAATCAGAGTCGGATTATATACGACAATTTTCCCCCCACCCACGAACAATATTCTCCCAGCAATTCTGCTACTGGGCACAGGGCCCTCCATACCCTCCTTAAGCAAGCTTTATTATTTTATTTTGTTTTATATAAAAAATCCCACATTATTTCACAGTCCCTTCCATTTTTTATGATCTCCCGAACCTTATACTTAAACTCCCAAACTGACTTTTTTTTTAACTCCTTTTCTCTGTGTTGTTATAAAAAATTTTCATAGTTTTCATCAGATTATTCTTATAATAGGGGAGAAGAGATTTCTGCTTCATCCAAAATCTTAAGCCAAAGGTGAATTTGCTTTAATCTTTCAAGATTTTAATCAAAAGTCGATTTAATCTCATTATTTTTCTCTAATTGTAATAGGTTTTTTTTTTTTTTTGGGGGGGGGGGGGGTTTGAGGTAAAAGGGAAAGAGGGGTTGGAGAGGTCTGCTGTGTACTCTGCTAATAAATTTATCATATCCCTTATTCCCTTTTTTAATGATGATTCTTTCAATGCTCCTCTTACTTTTACTCAACAAGAAAATCACTGATAAACTTTATTTCTTTCAAAATTTGAAAAAAGAAAAAAACAAACCAATGGGAAATGCTATGGTTTGAGTTCAATTTTAGCAAACCATTTTATCTGTATGTCTGTTATTTCTATTGCCCCAGTTATGCTTCTCTTGTACTTTTGAATTATCTGTTTCTATTGGTATATCGATTTTTGTAATTATTGTTGCTGCTACTGTCCCAAGTGGAAATTCTTCTGAATTGGTTCATACACTTGTTATGTTTCCATTTAACTAGACCTGGCAGTTTGTGTATTTGTATAGCCTCTATTTCTTGTCAAACATGTATAAAATATGAAAATTATTGTGTCACAATTCATGTTCATATGTCAAATATGGAACACAATTTTTGGTTTTTGTCAAATCTACCTTTGCTAAAATTTTTAACCAATATGTCTTTTCTTATTATTGTTTTTGTGTCCTATCATTGTGTTGTATTTAAAATTGCTAGCTCTACATTTAACCCAATATGTTAATTTAGTTTAGTGGCCAAACTGTATGTTAACTTGATAATTCAGTGTTGGCTTCTTTATTTATTACTTAAATTTACCTGGCAACCGTTTAAACACGTTTGTGAAGTTTTTAAACTTATCACAAATGTATAGGCTAATAATCCATATATTTTTGGATATTGTTTTACTACCCTTATTTACCCATTATGTTGGAATGGCATATCAGGATGGTAGTGAGTAGGTTTATCTTTTAATAGTATAGACAAAGATCAGTTTGAAGTACTTGCCATGCTAACTTCTTAAATATAAAATCTCTTGATTGAGTTTGATGCCATCCAACCGATAAAGGAAAAATGAGTTACTGCCATTCTTTTATCTCTCGTGTGGTTGTTTGCTATATTTTCGAAAGAAGATACATCCGGAAAGAAGGGCATAATTAAGTCATAATGATTAGTATGGTTACTAATTTTAGTTGTGCATTAACAATCAGGAATTTCCCTTTCAAGCAGGTCTTTTCATTAATGTATCTATCTCATACTACTACCATGTTTAATACAAAATTTAAGGGGGGAAAAGACAGTCCATCTCCTATATAATTTAGATATTTGGTTATCATGTAGTTTTGAAGTGCAAGATTAACTTGCCATTGTTTATCAGTTGATGTCATTCGTTCTTTTTCAAAGATTCGAGTATTTCTTCTTTGTACATTAAAAGCTTCGAATATCTGATGATTATATTTGTTTCTTTTTTCTTTAAATGAAAATTTTGTGTGATGGGATATATGAGGAAATCAACATTTCTTGTTGAAATGAGTAATTATTCATGAACTTCTGGGTAATTGGTAAGGTTTATGCTGTCCATGGATCTTGTTAGTTAGAAAAATGAGGTCTATTTTGATATTTTTCTGAACTTTCCGTAACTTACAGCCTAGAGTCTAAATTTGGGCATGTATCACTGGTTAAGTTTTGCACTGTGATTATGATACCTGTAATAATGCAGAGAAGACCAAATAATTGCTAATATATGTGGACATTTTTTTAATTTAACAATTTGGCATTGAATAAGATTGTTGAGATGAGTAGGTTGAGATTAAAGTGGATGATGAGAATGGAAAATCCAGTTTTATTCATGAAGGAAAATTTTTGCATCATAAATTAACCCAACAAGCATTCACCTTACATGTGTTGCCAAAGGCTGAAACTAGTTGTCGGTAAAGGAACTGAGGCCTATTTCTAACATGACTTAAAGGATTATTTGTGAGCTTTGGTTTTTTTTTTTTTTTTAAAGGTGTGTTTTGTTTCAGTTAGATCCTTTTCTTCATATTTTTGTTAGTATTGGCTGGTGTTTTATTGGTTGAACTTGGAGTTTCTTTCTTATACAATTTTACTGCTCTTTCCAGACTTCTGATTGGTATTCCTAATTTTATCAAATTCTGACTGTTAATATGAATTTAGATCATCAAATGTAATCTTAGATCTGTTTCCTTTTTGCAGCTCCAATCTTTGTTTAATACCTTGAAACAGTTCTGAAATTATCAGAATACATTCAGAACCCATTGTAGGAGGTCATCAAACAAAATCAATTCTTTTCGCTTGCTATCAAAATCTGATGGATTTAGATGATTTCCGATCAGTTCTTGAAACTGCTGAGGTCGATATTTGGACTTTTATTGACACAGCTATCCTGGTGGCTTCATTGGATTATGGACAGGAGCTACAGCAACGGAGAGATAGAATTGTGGAGAGGCTTTATGCAACTTCTATGGTTACTCGATGTAGAAACTGTGATTTTGGTGAGATACCAAATGATTTTGAAGTGAAAGCTGATATGAGGAGAGAGAGTAACCATGAAGATAAAGGAAGAGGTGTGTCACCTAATACACCACAGTCAGATAATGTGGATGATGAGTTGGATCCATATGGAGGCTTGTTTGATGATGAGCAGAAGAGGATTCTTGAAATTAAGGAGCATCTTGAAGAACCTAATCAGGTCTTTGCTTAAATTTTTGTTTTGAGTCTGTGAATGTTGATGAGTTTGTGTTTGGCTTTTAGGATGTCCTTTTGATTCTTGTGTGTTTTCCAGTCTGAAGATTCTCTGATTGATTTGCTTCAAAGTTTGGCAGACTTGGACATAACATTCCAAGCTCTCAAGGTAATGATTTGGGACAAATTTCCTTTTCTCTTATTTTGTTTTACCTCATGATTATTCTCATGTTACAATTGTTTCCTTCAGGAAACTGATATTGGGAGGCATGTGAACAAATTGAGGAAACATTCATCAAATGACGTAAGGAGATTAGTAAAGCAACTTGTCAGGTTTGAAAGACCAAAAACAATGGATTCTATGTATAAATGTTCTGCTGTGATTTATTTTTTACTTGGACAGGATGTGTGAATGTTGAAAGAGCAGTTGAAAGCAGCGTTATGATTCTGTTGTTTGTTTTCCAGGAAATGGAAAGAGATTGTTGATGAATGGGTGAAGTTGAATCAACCTGGAGAACTAGAATCCTCTGCACTTATGGGTAAAATTATCATCTAAGTTTAACGTAAAAAAATTTTCTTATCCTTTTAAGTGAGAAAAATCTCAAATCTGAAATGAAGATGAGTTGAGATTAAGGTGCTGTTCGATAAACTTCAAAACTCAATGCTGAAAAGTGCTGAATTTTCAGTTTCTCGTAAAACCTGTTTAGTTTTTTGCTGAAAATTAAATAAAGACTGAATTGATTTTTTTTTTTATGGAAAAAAGAGAATACGATTTTATAGAAATTATACATCTAGTAAGAGTTAGAAAAACTGGCATAGAAGAAATGTTAAGTAATACTTACATGGTTACATAGTAAGATTGAGGATATGGGGTCAACCATAAAAAGTTTACAATAGTGCTAACTAAACATGTAAAGTAGCTTGTAACAATTTCAATAATTTTTCATTGAAAATTATCTATAAAACGGCTTGCAAATTAAGTAATCAAATGCTTTAAAATCTTCAATCTTTTTTTTTTTTTTTTTATCTATTTGCATTTACATTACAATGATAATTAATAATATTTGGCAGTTGATGGAGATTCGCCCCAGCAAAAACTTCCTCAAAATGGTTACCACCAGGTGAAAGGAATTTTTTCTTGTTGATTGCTTTTGTTATAAACATTGTTGAGGATTCTATCTATGATTTTTTTTCCTAAGATTTGGTTCTTTAATAGGTTCCTGACTTTACGTACTCTCCAAATCCACACAGTGAGTAAAATCTAATTCATAGTTGGATTTGGTCTTTGTTCCTTTCTTCTATGCATTTGATTCATTAACTTTTTTCTTATTGCCTTTTGGGGTGACAATTGACAGATGGGAGTTCTAGCTCAGACAAGAATAATTCGGAGCCACAAAGGAAACAGAAGTCAGTCCCCCCTCGAAAAGAAGCTCCAGTTAAACCTACTTACTCAGCCCCTGTTGTACTAAATGTATGGTGTCTCTACATGCCAAATTAGAGCCTTTAGTTGTACATGCGAGCTCGTGTATTTGTGTGTCATGCTTCTTTTTTTTCAAAAAAGAAAACAACTTTTTATTTGTTTCTAAGAAACTGGTGTTGTGGCATATTCCATATTGCTGAAGCATATGATTCTTAAGAACTGTGAAGCTATGCTTTACCATGAGTAAATAGTTATTTCTTGATTGGTATTTTGCAGAGACAAAGAGAACAAAAGGAAATCAACTTGGACTCTGAAAGACTGGCTTCAGCCAGAAAAAGGCTTCAAGAAAATTACAAAGAAGCTGAAAATGGTTTGATTTTTTACTTTTGTTCCACTTTCCATGGTTGCCCATCTATGTTGATACTAATTGTTTTGCCCTGGCATTTTGTGCGCATTTTGAAGCCAAAAGGCAAAGAACAATTCAAGTGATGGACATTCACGACCTACCTAAACCCAAGAATGCCTTCTTTGGAAAGAAGAAAATTGGTAGCTCTCAAGGGAGACATTGGTGATTGGTGAGTGAATTTTTTCTGAAGACATCACTCCATCATGCATGCCAAAGACTTCTGGTGTCATAGAGATAAGCTATTCATTTACTCATGCCAAAGCCTCCTAGGGTTCACCAGAAAACCAGAAGCCGGTGTATCCTTAAGTGGTAAGCTTATTAAAAAAAAAATTTTTTTTTTCCAATTTTCTTTTTGACTAATAAGTAAATACGAGGAAATAACTATTTTAAAGCTTTTTATTTATTTATTTGTTTATTTTCAGGGCATTTAGGTGTGGATAAACTTTTCTATACAAAATAAGATATTTGGTTTTAGTTTATTTGTAACTTTTTGACCGGATGTTTTAAGAATGCAAAAGCATTGCTTTTGGGTAACAAGGTTTTTGACTTCTATTAACATATTCATAACCAACATTTTTACAACAACAAAAGCCACACGCGATAGCTCCTTGATTGTTGACAAGCAAACAGGTCATTTTGCATGGATCAGGTCTACTACAAACGGAAAGCCATCAGACTTGGTCGGTCGGCTTGGTTACATTTGTTCTGGACTCACTGTCCTTGCTAACGGATACCTTGCATTGAAGACAATCTCTTCTGTCATCAGTGAATCAGCAATTAGCCTTCTTTCCATAAACAGCACCATTAATCATCATCCTCCACCTAGTTTCCTCAGCTCCATGCCTGTCGTGAATTCAGGGTTCATATAAACCTTTCATATTGTCTCCTGAATCAACATAAAGCACATTGTTTCAACCTAGATTATTTTCTTCCAACAATAAACCAATATTGTCCCAACCAACAATATGCAACAGCCTCCAAAAATTAGCTTTAAATTAGATTAGGAACCTTTCTCAAAAATTGGAAGAATGAATTCTTTTCTAACATTTAATCTTCAACTCATAAACGTGAAATTATTTTATTTTTTTTTAAGAAAAAAATACGAGTAGATAATTTATTTAATTTTTTAGGTCAAGATAAAATATATTACATATAATAATATATGATAAATGGTTACAGGTCATATATTTAAAATAATTTTAACAAATAATCATCGATAAAATTTTAATTAAATTTTTTTTGTAAAAAAATTTTAATTAAATTTTTTTTGTAAAAATTTTTTTTTTAATTGATTAGACTTATCATTTATTAATAGATCATCTTATTTCCTTCCTTGTCTAAAGTGCACAAATTACGAAATGGGATTGCTCAAAATGGTTTTTAGAAAGCTATCAAATCAATGAAGAAGATTGACCAAAATCATAGATTCAGTAACTTCCAACAGCAATCCACAGTCTGACGTCTCAACTAGTGGATTGCTTGAAGGTTGAACCATCTTTTTTAGAGCATCAAGAGAAAAAAAAATTTATGTAAAATTAACCAAGAAATAAGGATTAGAGATGGGGAAAATGGTGGTGTTCTGGTGGACAAATCAATCATGTAAGCCAAGATGCATTGAGTGAATATGCGCCTAACCCATTTTCCCTCCAACATTATGTATTTTTTATGATAAAATATATTTTAAATAAAATGAAGTCAAAGTTAAAATAAAAATTTTGACCATAAAAAATCAAAGACTATTTATTGGACAAAACAAATATACATTACAGTTTAACACCATGAATAATGTACTATTAATTATTATGTACGAAAAAAATGAAAAATGTACAAAGTTGACAAAAACCTTTAATATAAGTTAGTCTTCTAATTAGATCAAAATGTTCATTTAGCCCGTCTACCTAATTATAATATTTCAATCGATAATGAAATTAATTATTATGATAAGTTTTAAACAATTCGATAAATATTTACTAAATTTTGTTTGTAGAGATTAATTTTATTAATTTTTAAATTAATATTGTTAATCTATTATTTAAAAATTTATTAAATTTTTTTTATAGTTCTATCTTTTATTAATCTCTTTTAATCCAAAACTTAACGATCAATGATTTTCCAAAAAAAAAAAAAAAAAGCTCTATAAAAGTCTCTCTAATAAAAAATAATAAATAAAATTAAATAAAAAACCCTATCAAGGCAGTTAATTAAAAACGCGGGAGGAAACAGTTATTAAAATTTATTGTCTACTGCAACGTTGGCCAAATTGTAAACGGAACGATACGCAAAAACCAACATAATAATAATAAAAAAAAGGGCTCAACAGCCTCTCTTCTTCGAAGTTAATGGAATGGTGAACCGTGGATTTGATCTAAGAAATTGTGTGTTACGTAAAATATCCCGTTTAATTCGGGATCTCTTAAATTTGTTTTGAACTCATTAATAAACTTGGGGTTTTTTTGGCTTTAATCTGGCCAGCTTGGAATCTGATTTGGAATTTGAGATTGTGTTATAATATTCTGGCCAATAATATTTCCAAAAGCCCAATTCTCTTTTACTTTCCTTTTTATTTTATTTATTTATTATTTTCCTTTATTTTAAAAATTAAAAAAGGATTATATAAAGGATAAAAAATAATAAAAATAGAAAATCAAAAAATCAAAATTTGAGAAGGGAATCGATTAAAAATAACAAAATCACATTCTGATCAAAATCTTTCAATTAAAATTGAAGGCAGGATCAATCGAACAAGAAATTTTTCAAAATTAAAATTTTAAATCCCCTCTTAATCCAAAATCATATCTCCGTCGGTATGAATTCACTATGTAAATACCAGCAACAGAGAACTCATAAAAAGGAAAAAAAAAAAAATTCATAATCAACTATCAAAGCCTAGCCTAGCCTACTACTACCCAAACCCCTGAGCTTGAACTAGCTCCACCATCAAGAAGGCAATTTCATATCATTTTAAAAAATTAAATAAAAATTTTCAAATCATTTTAAAAATTGATCTATCATAATTTTTTTTTATTAAAAAAATTTATTTTGAACCTATTCTTAATTAAATTTTTTATTTATAAAAAAATTAAAAAATAGACAATCAAAATGACTATTAGCGTCTTTGATCCGGTAAGGAGAAGAAATCAAATTATTGAAAATAAAAATTTATTTTTTATAAATATAAAATTCTAATAAAAAATATATTCAAAATAATTTTTTTGATAGCAAAAAGATTTTTGATTAGATTAATAGATCCATGTTTTAATCAATATGAAAATTTATACTTAATATTTTAAAACGATATAAAATTTTTTATTTAACTTTTAAAATTTATATTGAAAATTTTATTTAATGTTTTAAAATGATATAGAATTTTTTAAAAAATGATTTTCAAAATTATAACTAAATTTTAATTTTTAAATATATTTTCTATATAGTATTTTATAGACAAATAGTACCATGATAAAAAAATAAAAATTATTTTAAATTATATATTTTATAAAATATAAATGAAATGTAAAAAATTATTTTTTCTTTTTATTTTTAATAAAATATCTTTTCTAAAATATATTAGAAAAAGGAAAAGATAACAACATTTAATATTTTAATAAAAAATAAAATTTTTGGATAAAAATAATATTTTCAAATATGATTTACTAGTAAAATAATATTTTTAATATAAAGTGGCTTTTAATTTGTACAATGATACGGAATTTTTTCAAAAAAATTAAAAAACTTTTAAGTTAGTTTTAATTTTTGAATATATATTTTTTATGCAAAACAAAAAATATTTAACTAATAAATTTATTAAAATAAAAAAATAAAAAAATAATTTTAAATTTAATATATTGAATATTGTATAAAATTATATTTGAAATAAAAATTCAGATAGTTGTATTCTTAATCTCTAAATTTTGAATAAAATTCAATTTTAATCCTTCTATTTATCACGTGATATGTCAATTAATATGATATATATGACACCAATTGACAATAAATTTAAACAGTTCCTTAAATGAAAAAGATCAAATTATAACAATTTTAAGCAATTGAAATTTTTTAATGATTAAAAATCAAAATAAAATTTGGGTCAAAGTTTAGAAACCATTGATGTTATTAATTATTAAATTTTTTTTTTGCTTTTTTACTTATCTATTTATTTACTTTTGTATATATTTAGTTCTTAAATTAGAAATGTGTTTATAAGTAATAAAATTAGATATATAAGTTAAATAACAATTAATAAATTAAATTTTCTTGTAAATCATGCAATTTATATATATATATATATATATATATTTGAAAGTTATTTTGATGATAAAATTTTTAAAAAATAAAAAAATGGATATTTTTTTATAAAAAATTTTTAGGTGAAAAGTTTTCTTTTAAGTTCTTTAGAATGGTGAAAATTTTAAATGAGAATTTTAATGAAAATAATTTTTATTTATTTTTAAATAAAAAATAGTAAATTCAAAATTCAAAATGAAGTTTTTTTATAAATTTTTAAAAAGAAATGATAATTATTTCAAGATTGAAATTTTAAAAAATTAAGAACGGTTGATTTTTTAGAAATTATTAAGTGAAACATTTTTTAAAATGGTGAAAATTTTAAATGAAAATTTTAATAAAAAATAATTTATATTTATTTTCAAATCAAGAACAAAAAGTAAAAAATGTAATTTTTGAAAATGAATAGAAATTATTCCGATAATGAAATTCTAAAATCCAAGTATTATTGATTTTTTAAAAATTTTAGGTGAAAAGCTTTTTTCAATTTTTAGAATGATAGATAATATAGATTTAAATTTTAATAATTGATATTTATTTTCAACCAACAATAAAGGTATAAGAAAACAAAGTAAAATTTAAAAATTTGAAAGTAAAAGGAAATTATTTTAATGATGAAGTTCTAAAAAAAATTAAAAATGGTGATTTTTAAAAAATTTCTAGGTTAGAAATTTATTTTTAAATTTTGTTAGAATGATGAAAAAATTAAATAAAATTTTAATAATGAAATTAACATTTATTTTCCTGCATGGTAAAAATACAAATACAAATGATAAATTTTAAAAATAATAAAATTTTTTAAAATAAGAATAAAGTAAACCTGATGGTGAAGTTTTAAGAAATCAAGAATTATGGATTTTTTAAAAATTTTTAAAAGAAAAATATTTTAAAAATATTTTAGTATAGTGAAAGTTTAAATGTATTTTTAATAAAATAAATAAATTAAAATAAAAAAATAGAAAAAGAAAATTAAATAAATGAATTAAAATAAGTTTGACGATAAAACTTTTTTTAAGTGAATAAATTATCTAAGAAATATTTTTGAAGTGAAAAAATTTTAAAAATTGCAAGATAGGAAAGACTTAAAAATTTTTAAAATATAAAAGATAGAATTAAAACAAGTAAAATAAAAATAAAAAGACTATTTAGCTACGACGTTTTAAAATGATTTAAAATTATTTAATACCATATTGGACGAGTGCCATCGATGCTAATATCTTTTTCTCACATGATGGAACTCTTATTTGATATCTTTTTTACACATAATATGACTCTTAAACTTACTTATCAGAACCTATTTATTTTAAGAAGCTTTAATCAAGCTCAGGATTTTTTTTTAAAAAAAATATAAATTAAAAATATCAGTAAAGATTACTTGTGTCCGAGTTCAGGAACTTGTGCCCTAGAAGGTGTTTTCTATCTCTGATTGCCCTAATCCTCTCCTTCTGCTGATCTTTCTGATTACTTTTTGATATCCTATCAAAACCCCATTTTGCTGCGGAGACTTTTATCTTCAATTGGTTTATTGATGTGTATCGCAAATGTGTCTTCGAAGGTATTTGACAAAATGCTCCAGAGAAACATTGTTTTCTTGTCTATGTTATCAAATGGGGTTTTCGTAATGAGGCTGTGGGGATTTTGTGTCAACATTTAAGCATGATTGGTGCTCATGGAATTCATTAATAACAATTTTGTAATATTTTCTGATTTTTTTGATAGTCAGCTTGCTTTGCTCGGGAAGATAGATTTGAAGAAACTTTTATGGTTACACTGATTGCAGAATGGGGGAGATGAAGAAGCCCTTAGACTCTTTTGCTTCCTAAAGAGGACATGTCTTTGATATGTTTGGCCAACCCTTAAACCTTTGGCAATCTACTGAATGCTTGTGCTGCAGCTTGGAAGGCAAGCTCACATACATGTCTTGAAGCATGGATTTTTCTCGGTTTTGAGAAGAATATGGTAATTTTGGGGAAAACTCTCTCTTAGACGTGTACATGAAAATCCTGATGAAAAGGGATTGCTCTCATGGAATGCCATGATACTAGCAGGATGTGGAATGTCGCTAAGGCTTTTGAATTCTTCCAGGGTATTAGAAAGTAAATCATGTTCCCATGTTGGTGTTCATTGTGCCTGTAGTCAATCATGCTGGGCTAGTTAAAGAGGGACATATTAATTATTTCATCTGTATGAGCAGGCAACATAGTTTGGTACAGGGAAGGATCATTATAAAGGCATGGTTTGATTTCCTTGATCAAGCTGGCTTCCTCAAGGAAGCAAAGAATTCAATAAAGGCAACATCTCTTGAAGCCTGACGTTGCTGTCTTGGGATCTTTGCTTTGTGCTTGTGAAGTTTACATGGCAACATTACCTTAGGGAAGTATGTGGTGGGAAGCTTCAAGCAACCTGGTTGTAGCTGGATTGAGATATTGGGTTATGTACATGATTTCATGGTGAAAGATAAAATGTATCCGGAGGAGTAAATCTATTTGGTTCTCAAAACTCTCGCAAGATAAATGAAGTGAGCTTACTACCGCATGCTAGTGATGAAGAAGCTTTAGAGGAGCATAGAGTATCTGAATCATCCTTATAAACAATTTTCCTCCTGGAGCATCTGCTGGGTAATTACATTTTCAAAGTGATGTTGCTAAATTTATACATGTTTGAAATTCCTCATTTCTTGCATTGTCTGTTTCACCAACCCGTTAGATTCTTTCTGATAATATGAACAAGAAGAAGGAAGCAGAAAGAAAATATTTGTCCCAGGGCTCCACACCTCTTGTGTACGGATAGCCTTGATTCTAGCTCGAACTAATATTTTCGTGTATTAAGTAATCATTTCCCTTTCTTAGTAGCATGTCCTTTAAATAACTTACTCTAAAGGGTGTCAAATGGGTGGTTACAACCGGGTCAAGTTCACCCATTTAAACTATACTTGAACGCCTGACCCACTCATGCCCAGTATCCAATCCACCCCTTTTTATTTTCCCCCCTTCTCCCTCCAATATTAAAATATTTTTCATTTCCAGAGCAAAAAATATTTTCACTCTCTCTTCATTTGTCCTATTAAAACTATATTTCCATGATATTTAGGTACTTATAATTTTGATCCTTTCCTCAATAATCTCTTCTGAAAGTTTTAAATTAAATTTACAGATTCAAGAAGGTGTCTCTGTGTGTTGACAATTGCTTAGCTTTATCATAACGCTAGAGAAAAAACATAAACGACATATGTATGACTAGAATTTTTTGTCACCGCAAGAATCAAGGTCAAAATGCCTGCCTGTTAATTGATCCTTGGCTCTTGTAACTTGGAAGGCATGCTCGTAGTTTCTTAGTTAAAGCAGCCTCTCCCAGCCCATTTACTTGAGTGATACAGCTTTCTATCAAGTCTTAAGTTCAGTTGGAATTAAATCAAGTTATAGCAGTTTACAGCTGTGGTACTCAGTTTTATTTGCTTTAATTTTCTAACATTTTCTTTTTCTGTTCAGGACTTCATGATTTTGTTATTAACCACTTTGAGAATGGGATTATTTGTTATTGAAGTAGATATTAATTTTGGTCTCATGTTCTTGCTTTATTTTGCTATGCTGCAAATTTATGATGAATTATATGCTTTTTCTGATTACTGAAATATTGCTAAAATATAACTAATAGTGGTCAAAGTATATCTCATCACCATAGTGTTTTAGCCATTCAAAGATGAATGCAATTTTACTAATGGTTATGGGCAGTGGTGGTACCTGCCTGCCCACTAGGCACCCATATATAACGTACAAAATACTGGGTTAAATGGATTGATCCATTTTGTTTAGTAAACAGGTAGATTGGTTGGATGTTTTTAGAGCTGGTGTTGGCCTATTAGGTGTAAATGAGTATGAACCAAATTGCCGTCAGTCGCATAGACTGTTGGTAGAATGCTAGATTCTTAATTCTAATTATTAGAATTTAAATCTTTGCAACCTCAAGTCCCCAAAAAAGGGTATGAACTCAAATTTCCACCCTAATAATTGTAGGCCCGATTACAGCAGTGGCTGTTAACATGATCTAAATTCCTGCTCGACTAACCTAGAAGATAGATAAATTAATTCAGCCAAACAAGTACTTCTTCCATGTTTCCAAACTATGTCTCTTTCTTTTTTTCTTTTTTTTTTTCTGAAAATCTAATTCTTTTAATTTTTTATTTTAAATTTTAATATAAAACACAGATAATTTTTTATAATCTAGGAAAGTCAAATAGGATAAGTTATGCCAAATGAAATGGAAGGAGTAATATCTTTTGCAGACCTTGAATAGTCAAACAGTGTAAGGCATACAATATCTTGCAGAATCAAAATTCAAGAAAAGTTATACTTTGTGGCTTGAAAAAAAGTAAAATAAGAAGACAATACTAGGACAAGCCTCTTGAACAAGAGTAGAGCAGGGAATAATACATTTTTTTTTTTCTCCTTAGGCTGCTCTTAATTATGTAATTCCAAAATCATGTGAACCATCTTGTTGACATACACGTGAGAGAGAGAGAGAGGACTGTTCAAGCAAGTGCTGCCCTGAGACTCCTCTGCGAACATCTACATCTAAGAATGACATAAGAAACGAACCTGTAAACCAAGATGAAGCACACCATTATCACCACATTCCTCCACCTGCTCTCTTCCCCGTACCCTTCTTCTCTTAGTACTGCCTCTCCGCTCACCAAGCAACTTCCAAACATGTACTCCAAGCACTTCTCTGAGTTTGAGAACTCATTTATCAGAAACCCTTCAAATGGATACTTAAACAGGGATATGTAATGCATGAAAATCCAATAATTTGGAATCCCATGTTTTGATATGAAGTATCCGGAGAACAGAAAGAAGGACCCCATCACACCGGATATCACTGAATTTCCAACAATGAAAGTAGGCACAAGAGCACTGAAACACACCACAACTGAATTTGCAGTATAGAGAATCAACCAAATCAACAGCAGGAAGTGCATGAATGCCATGAAATTCGGATTTAGTCCCACCAGCCAGTATAATGGAATTGAGAATAAAATGGCTAGGATGAGTAGGAAGGGTAGATAAACAAGCCCGTTAGCTATGGCATATGACGAAACTCTGTAGCTTCCACATGAGGTTTCCTTCATTAGAATCTCCCTTTCTTGCAAAAAGATTGGCAGTGCTTCTGTGGTGCTAGATAGCAAGAATGTCAATATAAATGCAAACAGACCTACTTTTTCCTTTGCTCCAGTAAGATCATCTTTGACATTATGAAAGATGGAGCCTAAAACAAGCCCAGAAATCAGCATTTGAATTGTCCTGCATGCAAAGAGCTCCTTGGTCCTGAATATGTTTTTCGAGAACCTATGGGTGAGAATCATGGTTTCCTGCAATCTTGAATTCGCGAAATCTCTTGGAAAATCAATCCCAACATTGACAGTTTCTTCGTCAACAACCTTGGATTGCTGAAATAGCTGTTGAAGGGTAAACTTGCCACTTCTGCTCTCACAGTCTCCGCCTTTCCTTTGTTGTGACGGCACAGAAAAAAACTGTTCTTGCACTTGTTGCTGTCCCTTTCGCTGTTGTTGAATAGCTTCAATAGACTCAATAGCAAATTCGACAATATTGACATGAAGAGGAAGCTGCAATCCAATTTCCCTCAAATTTGCACCAAGCTGATCCACCGTGCCTTGATGCAAAACGGAGCCATTATTCAGTAAAAGTATCGAACTGAATAACTTCACAATGGGAAAACCAGGCTGGTGAATGCTTAGAATTATTGTCCTTCCCCTGGTTTCAGCCATTACCTTCAGCATGTCAATAATTTGTAGTGCAGATCTGCTATCAAGACTTGAAGTTGGTTCATCAAGAATTAACACTTTGGGATCATGAATCACATCTACACCAATAGAAACCCGGCGCCTTTCTCCACCAGATATACCACGGATCCTATCATCACCAACTCGAGTCATGGCTACGTCCTCCAGTCCAAGTTCCTGGATCAAGGACCTGACCCTAGAGCTCAGTTGAGCTTGAGGAAGTCCTAAACGTAACTTGGCACTGAACATGAGGGTTTCTTCAACTGTTAGGAGGGGAAAGAGGTTGTCCTTTTGGGCGACATAGCCAGAGATTTTCTTGAACTGAGCTTTATCAACCGGGCTTTGGTTGACGAAAATGGAACCACTTTGCGGGGTGAGTTTCCCAGCTAGGATCTCAAGTAAGGAAGATTTTCCTGCTCCACTTGGACCAACAATGGCGAGGATTTCCCATGGTTTTGCTTTGCAGTTTACATCTTTTAGGACAAGTCGGATTCCAGGGCATGGTTCTTCAAACTTCGTTGATGGCTGTTGTTGTAGTTCTTGATCAACTTCTTGCTGCTGGTTTTTGTTGAAGATTTGAGAAGGGTTTTCTCTCTTTTTTCTATAAATCTCGTAGTTGATACCAACTGCTTCAATCTCACAGCCTTGTTTCTTCATTGAAGAAAGCTCCCTGATTCTTTTTTCCATCTTTTTTTTTTTTTTTTTTGTTTACTCCCCCAGCCTCAATCTGCCTCAACTTTTACTGAAAATAAGCACTAGAATATCCAATTCTTTAAATTGAAATGTCGCTACTTTAATCCAAAGATTTTGGCCTCAATTTAACAACAGTGAAACTATACAAGTGTGGAGCATTTTTTTTTTTTCAAGGGAGCAGTACAATAACTCAAACTTATCCAATGTAAGATCTTTATTTCAATCTCACTACATTCTTACCAGTACCACTAGCAGAGCCGGATGAAAGGCTTAAACTAAGTGTATATGGATATCCTGAAAAATAATAAACAAAATTTTTCCTGATATTCTAAATTTTTTCTCTAAACACTTTTTTTCAATTGGTAAAATTGATAAATTTGTGTGTAATTCTTAAATGAATGATTATTTAGTTATATATATTAAAAAAATAATATAACTGTCGTTTTAACAATGAGATTTTGTCATAAACAATCATAATAATATAATAATTTATCATATTAATTTTTTTAAATATCATAATTAAACATTAAAAAAAATTTCTAAATCCGTCGCAATAACAGGGCAAATAGTTTAAGTTAAACATAGTGCAGTGAAACTTCTTGTTGAATTGTTTACGTCGTTCACGTGCAAGCTGCCATTTCAAGATTATTTTATGTGTCATGGAAATTTGCATTTCACGTGGTATGGTGCAAGCTCGTAACATTTCAAGATTTGAATTAAAAAATATAGGCTATTTTAATTTACAAAATAAAGATGATTAAAGATGACAAATTTGAATGGGTGGCATGCATGATCAATACTAGGCCAGCAATTCTGGGGAAATTTGACAAGATAAATAATGGTCCCCATGGAATCTCTTAACATGTGGCTGAAATCAAATTGTGGCTCAAAACGAAAGTAACCCCTCCAATTTTATATGCCTCAAATTGTTCGGATAAATGATCAAATCAATAACGTCTTTGTTTATCCAATTTGCTGACTAAAGTTAATGAGCAGTGCTTTGTTACTAGCTGATTAGGAGAATGAAAATATTTGCAAAAATTCAACATTCCTAGCCGTGTTCTATGTCACATGAATTAAAAAATAATAACACTCAAATTAGCATTTGACATGATCAACTAATTTTTCAATTAATTCACATGACTTTAACGTTTACGCTTAAAAATTATCAATAGAAAACAATTTTTGCTATAAAGATAAAAGGTTCAAATGTAAATTAAAAAAAAAAAAAAACAGTTCTAAGATGAATCAGTTGTCAAATTTTGCCTCTCCATAGTTCATTTTAAAACCGAAGACATTCGAATGTCTTATTACATTTAGAAGGCTTGCTTTTTGTTTTTGACAAAATTAAAAATAGAATATATAATCTGAGTTTGGAAGAATCTATTTACATGCATTGCGTGGCTAGAATAAAGCATGCCACCAAACCTGTTTTTTTATCTGTTTAAACTTTAAATGCATGAATGGTATGTTTTGATTTGAACATCATTATCATCGTCATCATTTTTTTTTTCTCTTATAAACTCCATTATCACAAAGATGATAGGAGATGTTTGAATAAAATGTTTGTTATTTTTAAAACTCAGTTCTTATCATGGAAAAAAAAAATATAAAACTTTCAATGATTTGGAAGGGTGGAAACTAACAAAATAGGATGAATCTTTTTCGTGGATGAGAGCAATAGAAAAGATCTTTCTCTTTTGCTGGCCTCTAATTTTTCAGAGGAACCTATTTGTCGTTTTTTGGTCTGTTAAATTATAATAATAATAATTTTAAAATTTGTTTGGACATGGCATTATTTTATTTTTATTTAAGTAAAATATATGAGATTTAGAAGTAGGGTTGTAGCACCCGTGAAGGTTGTTGCCAAAAGCAGTATAAGTGGCATGGGCCCCAGTTTCTCCTACCTGTCAAGACTCAACACCTCATTTTCATCCTCTTCCTTCGCTTTATTAGACAAAAGTCGCCCGTGAACCCATTCGTCCTACCCTCTACTTGCCCCCTCCCAATCCTTTTCGTCACCCAAAAAAACCATACCCCAAGAAAAGAGGGCAAAACATCTCTAATAGATCCGTCCACACCACATGAACCAGGCACCTTCAATAATTCAGTAACAGTTAAGTCCTTAGCACATGAGCCACGCACGTAATTATGCCATGGGATGCAGCCCTGCGAGCAATCGTGGCTTTAAAATCTTTCTCAAAAATTTCTTTCATCATTAATTACAACTTGTCTGCATTGTATTTTTCTAGTATTCAAATTATCTCTAAAGCCCGGACCTGCATAATGCTTCTTTCGCAATATCCATGTATATTTGCTTGATTTTAATCCGTACAAACAAACAAACTTGCACGGAGAATGGAGATAACTAAATGCAATTCTTCACTAAAAAAAAAAAAAACACTTGAATAGATAATGATTAAAGTTCTAATTCTCTTTTAAAAATACAAACTTTCATAATATTTTTAATGGCCATTTTATATTTTTAATACAATTCAATTCATAGATATTATTTTTTTATCTAAATATTTATTCATTATTGATTTTAATCACATCATTATAGTAATTAATTTTATCAATATTATTATTTTTGATTTTATTGAAACAAATTTTATTGTTCAATCAAATGAATCTTAAGCCTAATTGATTCATTGGTTTTGTATTAATTTTTTTTAACATATTATATATAATTATTGTATTAACAACTTATCAATTATAATTTAAAATTAGACAGTATCCAAAAAAATTATTTTTAAATTTTTTATGACACCCATATTTATAACTTGTAAATCTTGAATATAATATTTTATTTTGATTGAATATTTATAAAATGATAATAAAAAATTCTAGGTGAAATAGTTTTTGGTTCAGTTACGTAATCACTGTCTTTATTGGCAGATCAGGAGCAAAACACACTCGTTTAGGTTAGACCAGCAGGCTACCAAGTCTAAGTTTGTAGCTCTATTAATTTAATAAAGGTTTGATTGACCTTTGATCTTAGTTTGTTCAAAAATTGATATTCAGTGGATATGGAACCCTGCATCTTTCTGGGTATAATCAGCTATATATATTCAACAATTGGCATATATGTATTTTAAATCCTGCTTGCATTCAATATTTTTTTCAAGTACATAAAAAGATTTTTTTGTCCAACTTAAAAAAAAAGTACCGTTTAAAAGCTATAACGAAGCCAATTTTTTTTTTTTTTGGCTAAAACTATATTTAATATTTCGATAGACGGTGTAGTGCAATGAAAACTCTTTACTGCTCATCCAAACATAGTCTAAGTGATCTAGTTGTTCAAATGCATTGGACTTGTTTGAGAGATAAAAATTAATTGTGAGTGAAAAACTTTTTAGATGAGGAATAATTTTGAGGCCTCAAAAAAAATAAAAAAACATTGTTTGATACTTTTAAATTTTAAGAGATAATACTCTATAAAAAATGGTCTTCTAATTAATATGGTTTTTCGTTGCAAAATCTAATTGATATTATCAATTTAAATAAAAATAAAAATATTCAATAAATGTTAATTGTTATTACATAAATGTTGTCAAAATTATTTTAGAACTTATATATTTTTTGTATACCAAGTTCAAAATGTAATATGTTTATAAATAACCATTTAAATAAATGGAAACAAATTATGCTTTCAATATCAATTAAAATTTTTGTTATTAGAAATTAAATCAAATTATTTTACGAATGAATGTTTTAATAATATTAACATATTTTCAAACATCACAAATATTAATATACGTTAAGTTATATAAAAAATAAAACATTTATAAAAACTAAAATATATTAATTATACGTATTAAGTTTAATCATAATATAAATTATATAATTTATAAATAATTACTTTTAATATATATTAATTTTTAAATCTTATTTCATTATTATAATTATCATGATCCATAAAATAAAATTATTTTCATAATAGCATATATTAATGTATGTTAAAAAATATAAATTATTAAAAAATTATTTGAATAAAAAAATTTACTAACGAGATAATGCGCGGGAAAGAAGGCTAGTATTTGTCATAAAAAAACAGAAATCATAATTCTACAGTACTAAATTGATTATTTATTAGTATGTATTAAAATATTTGTTAATATTTAATCTTTTTTGTAAAACATATTAGATAACTTATATATATTAATTCACGATAGTAATATAAAACAAATAAACCCACCATTTTTTGTGGTCTTCATCACGAAAGAGTAGGCCATAAATGTACTGTCATAGGCTACTTCTAATCTGCTACAATTCACGAGATCAAAGATTTCACTAAAAACAAATCAAGTTCATGGCAGACACAGCTGTCGCCTTTCCTCAGTGCCAAAAAATTTCTTGTGATCCTTTTCTAATTTTTGGTTTAATATTTAAATGTATCTTTAAATTTTAGCAAAAAAAAAAAAAAAAAAAGAAAATCTGATCCTTTTATTGCCTGCGAATGAAAATATAATTATTTTTTTAATTATAAACTTTTAAAATCAATCAAAATAATTCAATTAGAACAATGGAAGAATAAGATTTATTATTTGACACTGTGGATAAACACGTGAAAGTCATTATTAATTTTCTGTTATTCTAGTTGAATTTTTTATATATCAACTTAAGTTATAGAATAACTAAATTGTTCCAATTAATTTTTTTAATTATTTTTACAATTTATAATTATAATTAGATAAAAATAAAATATTATAATATTATTTACATGTAATAAATGTTAAGAGTTTAAGTCTATTTTTTTACTAAAATTTGAGGTAAGATTGTAAACGAATAGAGTGTTTAATAAATAGTTCTTAATGAATTCAGTTTTGTTCATTTATTAAAACAAATAAAAGATTTTGAGTAAGATTTTATAATTCATTTAATAAACGAGCAGATCTTAAACAAAATGCATTTAGTTTGTTTATAATTAAGAAAAAATTCGTTTATACAATATAAGAAAATAGACATTTGGTGATACTTTTTTAATGTTGTTTCACCAAAAAAACACCGTCAAATGCTGGGCTTTTATAATTTTAGTGGCATTTACTATATAAATGCTACTAAATATTTATATAGCGGTGTTTATTGTGTAAAATGCCCTAACATATTTCAAAAAATTGTTTATTTCAAAATATATTTTTTCTAAAACTTTTTAGAAAATCGAAACACAATGTTTTGGTTTAATTTTGTCGTGTTTATTCTTATAAACGTTGCTAAGTAGTCTTATAAACACCATCAAGCTAAAGAATTTAGTAGTGTTTCTTGTGACAAACGTCGCTAAGTTTTCCCTAAATTCAATCGAAAGCCCTTTTTTTTCAACCCAAAACTTTTTCATCTCTCATTTTTCATCTTTCTCTTTTGTATTTCTCCTGCCTATAACTCCTTTCATCTCTTACTCTCACTCTCGATTTCTTTTTCCCTTTCATTTATATTTTCCTTTTCTTCATTTCCCTTTCATTACAGTTCTTTTTCCTTTTTCTAGTTCAGTGCCTTCAAGTTTGGTAACAATGGTTTAGGGTTTAGCTACCATTTAGGTCTTTCCTTTTC
The DNA here is from genome assembly GCF_002303985.1 of Durio zibethinus. Next base: position 8,190,677 of record NW_019167960.1, on the reverse strand, counting down.
ATGTAACCAAGACCTTTCTCTTTTCATTCCCTTTTTTAATTTTCTTCTCTGGTTTTTTTTTCTAGTCCCTTTCACCATTTAGGGTAATATATTTTTCTCCTTTTTTGACTATTTATTTTCAATTTTTTTTGCTCATTTTTTATATTAATCTTTAACAATACTACTATTTTTCTTTTTTCATTTCTTTTTAGTCGAGATTAAGGTTAGTTTATCAACAGTTTTGTCCATTGTGTCGTTGCCCACTAGTTCTTTGTGAACGTAATTCCCTTTTCAATAGGTTCTATTTTTTATTTATAATTTTTGTCTCATTTAAATTTGCATTCAAACAGTAGAAAGTTAGTTTGAAAAAAATGCACTTAGTTTTAACCTCATATTCACTCAGTCCTATACTTTATTTGCAATTGGAAAATTACCTTTGCTTGTTTTCTTCTACCAAATCTTATGATTATAATCCTTTCTTTAAAGTGATGTGGTATCTTTTAAGTGCAAACATTACATAATTCAAAAGATTTACAACTTTCTTATGCTAGCTTTATTTGGACCATGGTATAAGTTGAAAAGAGCAATGACATAAAATTGCTAGCCATTACCACCATTACTGCAAGTATGACCATAAACAATGGACAAAAGGTATCAAAACAAAAAATTGAACAATTAAAATGGAGGTAAGTGAGCATCACATTTCCAACTAACAAAGTTCAGCTAATCAAAAAGATGATGTGGTAAATCACTAAGCCATGATTACGTGCATAATTTATATCTTTATTACATTTTCAAAGAACAATTCTAAAACATTTTGTAGAAAACTAGGAAATGAGGCTAAGATAATCCAAACTAAGACCACACCATCTTTAAAGTTAAATCTTCTATCTACTTTTGGCTTTTCTTAAAACTTGCTTTTCTTTTTGTCTTAATGCTAGAAAAAGAAAACCCCAAGTGGATGGTCTTTTTCTTTACAAAGAGAACAAATAGTTGAATTGGAGGCACATGTAAATCTCCATTATCACACACTATGTAACAACATAGGATGTTGCTTTGTTTTGGTAAGGCATTTTTGCTTTGTGTTGTGTTTAAGCAAGATACTAAAATTTAACCAACTCTTATTCTCATACACCTCACATATTGACAAAGCAAATCAAACTTAGTGAAAGAAATAAAATGAGACAAACAAATGCAAAATTTTTTTCTTTCTTTATTACTAGTTTTTAAGAGATATAGTAACAAAAAAAAAATCATAGAGAAAGAAAATATGGATGAAAAGAGGGAGTGATAGATAGGACTCTATCTAAATGCCAATAAAAAGTTTTAAAACTTAAGTAGATGGTTATTATTTAAAGATGTATTTTATTGATTGAACTTTTCATCACGGTTATCTTTGCATGATTTACTTATGGAATATATGTATTGTTACATAAAAAATCACCTTTAGTTAATTCATGTAACTTGTTAGGAGATCTAAGCTTATTACCATTTTAAGTGTAATATTTAGTCTAATTAAGAATGTTAGAGTTTGTTGTCATATAAATAATTATATAACTAATTTTTTTTTTTATAATATAGCAAGTATTAAAATGAATAAGAGTTAGATGAAAAAGTCAAGGTTAAGTCAAGAGTACCAGGAAAAAGTAAAAAATTTTCGTAATTTTGATTTGATAATGAAAGTGAGGATAATATGATATTTTGTCCATGTTTATGGCGTGCTAATATCAATTGGCATATGCGTGAAGTTGTTTTCAAACATTTAATTTGTATTGGATTTCCTTTAAAATATGTTGATTGTTATTTTCATGGAGAGTTTGTACTTTTAAGGTCATTAACTAGAGTTTCTTCAATTTCAAGGGCTTTCTAAAAGCAACATGATCCTATTAGATAAAATGATGTAGAAGGCATGTTACGGGATGTTTTTAACATTTATAACCAACATTTTCAAAATCTATCTCCTCGAAATGATGGATTTAATGAGTCAAATGTTGAAAGGAATGGTTTTGGTGAACATAGGATAGTTATAGGTGACCAACAACCTAGTAGAGAAGCACCAAAGTTTTATAGGTTACTTGAGGATATGAATTAAAAACTTTATGAGGGATTTAAGCATTTAAGGTTATCTTTCTGTGTGTGTCTTTTTCACTTGAAATACTTATGTGGATGGACTAAAAACTTTTTAACCTTATTATTAGAGTTTATGAAAGAAATGCTTCTTTTCATAAAAATCCTTGAATCTTCTATGGATTAAAAGAAAATGATCAAATAGTTAGGTATTGGATATGAGAAAATTCATAGTTGTCGTAATGATTGTATGCTGTATTAAGGTGATAAAAAATTAATAATCTTATCATGTGTGTTGTAATTCTTGTTGTTGGTCAAAAAACTTGAAAAAAGCTTGAATGAGGATGACGATCACGTACATGTAAAAAAAAAACCTATAAAAGGTTTACAATATTTTCCATTAATATAGAGACTTCAATAAATTTTTTATTTTTCAAAATTACGGATTCTATAAGGTGGCATCATGATGAACGAATGGATGATGGATCATTGAGGCATCTTACTGATTCTCTGGTATAAAAATTATTTTACTCTAGATTTTCAGATTTTACTTCTGATTTTTGAAATGTTATGCTTGAACTAACATCTGATTGATTTAATATGTTCAAAGTGATGGGTACTTCTTATAGTACTTGGTCAATTGTATTGATTCTTTATTATTTGCCACTATAAACTGCCATGAAGCAACATTCATTTTTCTTGTTAATGATAATTCCTAGTGAGAAAGGTTTGGGAAATGATATAGACATTTACTTGCAACATTTTATTGAAAAGTTAAAGCAATTATAAGAAAGAGTTGAAACTTATGATATGTAAAAAAAAGAGAACTTCAATATGCATGTTATTTTATTATGGATTATTAATGATTTTTATACTTGCTTGAATTTATCTTGTTGGAGTACTAAAGGTCCTTACGTTTGTCCTTGTTGTGCTGCATAAACATGTTCAAAGTGGTTATAAAATTGTAGGAAGTTCACTTATATGGCACATCATTGATGGTTAGATGGTAATTATCAATTTAGATTATAAAAATATCTTTTTGATGGAATTGAAGAGTTTAGGAAAGTACCTTTACCTATTATTAGGTCTAATATCTTGTCAAAGTTAAAAGATATCAATTTTACTTATAAAAAATGAATCAATCAAGGAAATGAGTGAGAGAGATGTTTGAATGTGTCTCTTTTACTCATCAAGTTGGTGAGGATGATACTCAATTAGGTGATATTAATGTTCAAAGTGATAAGAAAAAAGATGAGCTAAATAAGGTTGATTTGTGCAAAAAAAGAAGTATATTTTTTTAGTTACTTTATTGGGAATATAATTTATTAGATCAAAATGTTGATATGATGCACATAGAGAAAAATATTTGCAAAAATTTTATCGGGACAATTCTTAATATGAATAAGAGATCAAAGGATAACTTAAAAAGTTGGCTTAACCTCATTGACATGGGGATTCACCCTAACCTTCATCCTAAGTTGCTTCCTATTAGCAAATTACGATTGGCTCTTGCTTGTTTTGAGATGTCTAAAATAGAGAAAAATGTGTTTTATAAGGTGTTAAAAAATATGAAAGTCTTGTATGCCTATGCGTCAAATGTATTGAGATGTGTGAATCTTAAAGAGCAAAAAAATTTTGTCATTAAAGTTACATGATTACTACATATTGATGCATGACTTACTTCCCCTTGCTTTACGTTCATCAATGTCAAAGCAAGTCACTTTACTTGTAATTGAACTTAGTAGCATATTTAAAGCTATTTGTGGGAAAGTTCTAAATGTGGAAGAGCTTGACAAACTTTAAGATTAGGCCACGATAACTTTATGCCATTTAGAGAGGATTTTTCCTTCAAACTTCATCATTATTATGATTTATTTGATTATTGTCCTAATTTTAAGTCTGAAAACTTACTCATTAGACACAAAAATATGGACTCACCACTAAAATTTTTTACCTAGGTGTGGTTGAACATCTGTGTGAACTTATCCTTTTTAAGGTTATCCTAAGTTTAAATTAAGGGTCTCTAAAAAAACTAGGTTCTGGTCTACATCAACAGTACTAAGTTCACGAGTCGGTTACGTGTAGAGAAAGTTTTAGCACCTAATTAACCCTAAAATTGGTACCAAATTAATAACATATTATATGATTTAAGCCTCAATAAAAGATGGTTTTTGTTAATTTTGATATTTAAAATATTGGAAAAAAGTTTTTAAACTTTCTCCAAAAAAAAAAAAATTTTCTCACCTTAAGAGTATTCAAGATAAACTTATTGTTTACTTGAAAAAGTTCTATCATCAGATTCTTTAAATATCGTATCTAAAGGTCAAATTCAACTCCTTTTATTTATTTACAATATTTTCATACAAAAAAGTCTATAAAGAAACACCATGCAATAATATTAAACAATCATGCAATAAATTAATTAAATATCATAAATATCATGCCAAATATAAAAATCATACTAAAATCATGCAAGGATATCATGTAAAAATATTATAATCATGCAAGAATAAATAACATGCAAATATATAAATAAATCATCTATGCAAAATATGATGCAAATAAATAAAGTCAATGCAAAAATATTGTTGGATTATGAGGTCCAGCAATCTTTCTTTAGGACTCAATATGTCAGTTAATCTGGGTGAGGTATCCCATGGTGGATCGAATTTCAGTGTATGGCAACCCAACCTACTAAGGTCCAATGGGTGAGGTATTTCAGAAGGCTCGAAATCCTTATGTAGCACTTGTATTTATATGGAGCTTTGTGGTATTAAAAGAATAGGAAATAAAGTTTGACATTACTATAGTTATGGCTTTTGGTATTAAGTGGTGGATGTAACTGAAAATGTTATTGAGCAAGGTTGATTAAAGTTAGTCCCACATGTGCTACTGGGGTGAGATTGTTGGATATATTGAGGTCAATGATTTCTTATTAGGGATTGTATGTGAGTTCATTTGGCTTGAGGTATCCCTGGTGGATTAGATTTTAGTGTATGGTAACTCTCCTTGAAGAACAAATGGGTGAGGTATCCAATAAGGCTTTGCGAAGCCCCTTATGTCCACATATCTTATAGAGGCTCTGTGCTACAAATTTAAAGAAAAAAGTTGCCTCTTCCTATTAACTTTAGTCTTTAGTATAGTGGTAAATGCTTGATCCTTAAATAATATTGTTAGCTTTTTAGGTGAGATGGTGATTAAAGAATGAGTAAATTAGATTTCTCCAAGTTCTTCCCAAATAATGATTTCAAAATAATTGAAGGGGAAGTTAAAACAATAAGCACTTTTAATGAAAATATAATGCAAGCAATAACAATTAATGAACTTAAAATCAAATATAAACAACAATAGATGTAAGGAGATAGGATAGAGAAATCAAACACAATGATTTATAGAGGTTCGATCTTTCTCCATAAAGCACCTACATCTTTTCTTCTTGGTTGTCAACACCAAGGTTTCTATCCACTAATCTTGAATTGAAAATACAACCCTATCTTTTTATCTCTAAGGCTTAAGATAGAAACCTTACACTCTTTTCTTTTTAGAATAAGTAGCAACCTCACAATCCCACAAATTCAAGAGGATGCCTAATCTCTTGATTACAAAATTACTTAATACAAAATGCAAACTTAGAATACCTTTCAAAGGCTAAGTATTTGCCTAATGAAGTACAAAAAAATTTGATGAATGAACAACAACAATAATTTGGATACAACAAATACAAAGATGTAGACTTTTAAGCTTTAACAACTCTTGATTTTTTGAGAGAATGAAAATATAGCTTGTTGACTTTTGCTTTCTTGATTTGTCAATCTTCTTAGTGTGTTGGAGTGGCTAATATATAGAAAACTTGAAGAACTAGCCATTGGGAAGGTTTGGAAGAAGAAATACCATTGGAAGTATGAAAAACTAGCCATTGGAGTGATTTTAGGAAGACCCGATCGATCCCTTCCATGAGGAGATCGATTGGTACATGTTTTGGAACCAATTCACGCTTGAAAATGCATAACCCAATTAATCCCCTCCTTGAAAGGATTGATTGGTTCAAGGAGGTGATCAATCCCCTACAGAGGGTGATTAATCCTTTTTTAACCAGAAGCACAATACTGCATTCTAGGTAAAAAATTAATTGATCCCTTCTTGAGGGGATCGATCTTGTCCATCTGGGTGAATGTCTCTTGTATTGTACTTTACTCACTAATTTGATCATACTTAAGTTATACAAATCCAAATCACAAATCATTTGAAGAGTTAGAAACTAGACTTAAAGGGCTTTCTATCCATATAAAATTCATCACCTAATTCATTCTATACAAATTATAGTGAATTTTTAAATCTACTCTTTGTGCAGTTTTTAGACAACTACAAAAGTGTCTAGTAAAAATTCAAAATCTTTTCTTAAAAAATTTGGATTTTGATTTTGTTTAATCCATTATAAAGTAGACTCAAAAAACTTTCCAAGCGTATAAAATTCAAGTATTAAAACTTTGTGAATTAGTCAAGAAAAATAAAACAAGTTTAATGGTGGAAAACTTTGTTCTTGTAAAACAATTTTCTTAAGTTAATCTATTTCTTAAGCCAATTTTATCAAAATAGTATTAAGTCCAAAATGAGTAGGTTCACTTTAGAAACAACAATTGGACTTTCATTTAAGCTTAAATAAATAATCTTTAAAGATAGATTTAATTTGAGAAATACGAAAACAAAGAAAGGTTTGTTTAAAGTTTGAAAAACACATTATTTATTTAGTACAAAAAATATAAAACTTAAGAATATGTACTAAATAAATCTTTTTCAAAAACTTGATCAAGCTTATTTAGCTTAATGTTTTGTCATTTCAAAATAAAGATCAATTCAAGGTTAACAAATATCATGCAAATATATGTTATAATTATTCATGCAAAAAAATCATAATAAAAGCATGCAAATAAAATATTATAAAAATCATGCAAATTCATGCAAAATATCAAACAATTATATATTCATGCAAAAAATCAAAATAAAAGCATGCAAATAAAATCATAAATAAACATGCAAATTATAAATATCTCACAAAGGTTTTTTTTTTTTTTTTTTTCTTATTACTTTTAATTCAATCACAAATTAAAAATAAGAAAACTAAAAACAAACAAAACATAAAAATAAAAATAAAAGTGGAAACTTTCGACTAGTCGGATTCGAAACGAGTCACCACACGGGTCTTACTGGGTCAACATGCAGATCCTATCCCTTCTAAATAATAACATTCTGAGTTGTCTATAAAAGTCAAATTTCAATATTTATCCTTAGAATCACCCTTCTTTTGCTTTCTCTATATTTCTTTCCTTTGTCCTCTTTTTAGAACTCCACTAGAAAACCCTACCATCTCGCCAAAATTTCTAGAATCCAGCACTAAAAAATTCAAAATGTGTCAAAAAATTTAATCAAAACCCAAAAAACCTAGAAAACCCTAGAATCTAGCTACCGTGAAAACTCTTTAACTACTGTAAACCTATTGAAAAATTCAAATATTTGTCAAAATATTTAAAAAAATCCCAAAAAAAATTTCAGAAATGAAAATAAAAGAAAATAAAAAAACCCAAAACCCAGAATTCCTAGAATCTTCATCCTAAATCCAAAATCCCAAAAATTCAAACCAAACTCACAATCCAAAAAATTTTAGAAAAATCTTGAAACTTAAGTATCAATAGAAAAAACCAAAAACCCAAAGGCTCAAAACAACTTCTAAAACTTCGCAAAATCAAATTCCTAGATCAAAAACCAAACCCAAAAAGATTCTAATACTTTGATTGTCGTGGTTTGCTTATTGTTTTTATTTCTTGCTTGTTCCCTTATAATCACAGATTTCAGGTCTCTATATAGGGATTGAAATTCCAATTCAACTAGGAAATCCAAAATCTTTTTGAATCTACTAAAAATTTCCTAAATTTATTTCTCTGTGATATTTCTTTTTTTCTTAGATTGGGGTTTAAGAATATCCATATATAATTAATCATTAAATTACAACCTTTAACCGAATCTAAAGTTTTCTTTTTTGCAATAAAAAATCACCATTTTTTATATATATTTTTTGATTTAAAAAAAATCACATGCCAAAAACCAAAAGATAAAAAATAAAAACAAAACTAAAACAAAAATTAAAACTAAAAAGAACAATATTGAAGCAAAAAGACAATTTTGGGCTTTCTTAATATTGGGTTAAAAGTTTAACTTAATAATTAAAACCCCCATACAATTTTAGCCTATTTCAAATAATTCCAAGCCCATTTAAATATTGAAAAAATTTTAAAATAAAATGGGATGTTTATAGTTGTTCCTCTTTGCACATTTTCTACGAAATAAAAATTGTACAAAAAAAAAAAGATATCCACTTTGTTCATGTTAAGAAAAATTGAAAGGGCTCACCCTTAACAGCGGCTTTGAAACTTTGGAAAATAAAATGCTACCCTCACTAGGGCTTTGAAAATTTGGAAATTTAAAATGCTTCCCTCACCAGGGGCTTTGAAACTTTTAAAAATTTAAAATGCTCATCTTATGAGGGGCTTTGAAACTTTCAAAAATGATACTTTTGAAATTTAAAATGCTCCCCCTACCAAAGGCTTTGAAACTTTCAAAAAATAAAATGCTTCCCCCATTAGAGGCTTTGAACCTAAAGGCTTTGAAACTTTTAAAAAATAAAATGCTCCCCACCACTGGAGACTTTAAAACTTTTTGGAAAATAAAATGCTTATCCTTACTAAAGGCTTTGATACTTATGGAAAAGAAAAGATATACTTGGGGTTTTCCAAGATCATGCCTTAAGATCTTGTAGATCATTCTTTATTTTTGAAAAAGCTACTCCTTAACAAAGGCATCAAAACTTTAACAATTTTTAACTTAAAATGATTTCTATCATCTTAATTAGATAATCATTCATCATCTTTCAATGTCACTTCTCAAAATCATTTTGACATCTACTTTCCTCTTCCTACTTTCCAAGTATATGCAATGAATGAAAAGAATTTTCGTACTTTTTAAATTCAATTTCAAAATTCAAACTTTAGTTTTTCTTCTTTTTTGGTTATACACAATGATTACAATGAATGAATATGATGGATGCAATGTTCTCTATATGATATATGCAAAATGTAATGGATGCAATGAATGCAATACATGAAATGCAACAATCAATGTCATTTATCTCTAATTGTGATAAATGGTTCTCTAGACTTTTCTTCATATCTTTTCTCTTTTTTCAGCTTCTCATCATGTTCTTCTCTAGCTTTTTTAGAACTAGCAAGCAAATGTATTTACCGATTTAGGACCCAAAATTCTCTTTCACTAGTTTCATCATTTGATCTTAGCATTTAGAATGTTTTTTCTCTCATTTATAAGGCACAATGATTGTCATCCCTTTAAACTTGTCTCATTATTCATGTCATTTCATTTTTGATTTGCCTTAATCATTTTCAACTATCTTTTTGAAATGATGTAATGATATTTAATATCATTCATTTGTTTATTCATCATAATTCCAATTTGATGATAAATGGAATCCATCACATTTCCTTAATTCATCATGGGAAAGAAATAATAAATGGTGAAGAACAAAAAAAATAAAAAACTAGCCTGGTAAAGAATAAATAAGCAAAGAAACCATTTCAAAATTAATTACCAAGATAAATGCTTGGAATGGTTTGCAACATTTAAGATAATGAATATGCAAACAATTCTAAGCAAATTAATTTTGAATTCTTTTTCCAAAACTCATTCCATTGATATTCTTGATTTTTGAACTCATCAACCCAAGCATTGTCCATGCCTCGTGAAATCCTCATATGATATTAATCTTTTTACATTAAAGCTATTTTTCAAGTTTTCATCTTAAATATCTCATTTTTTTTACTTAAATCGCCTTTTCGGGTTTTCAATTTAAGCCATTTTTTCTTTTTTTGTTGTTTTCCCCCTTTTTTACACATTTTTTTTCTTTTTTTTCCTTCTCATTTCCTTTTTCCTTGATCCATTTATGACATTTTCATTAACATTCCAAACAATCTCATCATAAGTTTGCCTTAGCTAAATTCATGATTCTTCGATTCGAGCATTTACATTGATCAAAATAGCTTTTAAGGTATGTAATGCAAGCTAAGGTGAGGGGTTATGAAAAAATGGATAAAATAGACTCAAAATGTATTTGAAGGGTTATAAACAAAAGGATTATTTCTCATCATGTAGCCTTGGCATTTTGCCCTATCAATTTTTTTCTTTTCTTTTCTTTTTTTCTTCATTTCTTATTCTTTTTTTTTATGTTTTCTTTTCATTTTTGATTTTGTCATTTTTCAAGAAACAACTAAGAACAAGAGTTTTGCTTTTGAAATTATTAGGGACTTTCACTTTCTTTTTTGAAAGTAGGCTTTTTTTAAACTGTGCCCTTTAGTGTGAAGAGTGGTTTTTGGTTATTTTTTTTTTCAAAAGAAATTCAATAGGCTCAAAGGGGTGAAAATTTAGATTTTTTTTCTCTTTTGTGAGGAAGGTAGAAGAAATATGGCTATTTTTCATTTCAAACATGAATATTCTCAATAAAAAACCTTTATTGACTAAGAGCAAACTTCATCATAAAAACCACTTATTATTTTCATATTTCAATGAGCAAAACTCCTTACTATATTTGACTCATTTAAAAAATTTATCTCTTTTTATTTCAGTAATCCCAATAGATTAAGATAATCAATTTATTCAATTTCACAATAGAATGATGCTGTTCAACATTAAATCTTGATTATTATCATGATTTGTTGAACATTTATTATTTAAACAGAGGATGGATGAAATAGGAAAGGATAATATGACAATGATAATAAAAGGAGCAAATTAATGAATGCATATATTATTTTTTGAAATATGGAAGATAAATAAAAGGCTGAACATTTAAGACTTTAAATCTTCATAAGTATTAAAAACTTGCTTATTTCTAAGGTGATAGGCTTCATAAAAACTTTGTCAATTATCCTAGTGTTAGCAGAATCTTATCGATTCTTTATCTTGATCAAAATTCACCAATTGAATCTTGACCAATTTTGCACTTATACTTTAATGTTGTGCAATTTTCTATAGAATGGCAACAATCATAGGATGATAGTTAGAAGTAGCATTAGCATCATAACACTTGAGGTAGGGAGGCTTTAAAGGCTCTAAATATATTGATGTAACCAAGTGGCTTTTAATAAGTTGAGGGAGTCAATTCAATGTATGTGACATTGTATGGATTGGAATTCTTCGGAGCTCTTTCTTTTTTTACCCAGTTTATGGTTGACAAAGTGGATTTGTAGAGTTAAGAGCTAAGTAGCTGTATGATTGGTTGATAAGCATAAAAACTTGGAAAGATGTTGTTTATGGTTAGGTAATAAGGTTGGTACATCGGGTAAGGATAATATCAGGTGAAGCCTCCAACCTATTACCACTCATGAATTACAGCTTGAGCACTTCTTTTTTGTTTTTTATTTTTAGTAGCCTCTTTTTTGTATTAGTTGTATCACCACCTTCAAGCTTGCCGTTTTTGATTGCATTCTCTATTATCTTATCAAAAATCACCATATCAATAAAATTCTTAGTGGCAAATCTAATAATCCTTTCATATTATGGGCTTTTATTGACAAACAAAACTATAGTCTTTTTTTAGTTAGCAATGGTTGAACTTGGGCAGCATTATCCTTTCACCTCTAGGCATATTCTTAAAAGTGTTTAGTATCTTTTTTTTTTCATGCTTTGTAAGGACAAACGGTATGATGCAAGGTTTATAATATGTTTGTATTATGCAATAAAGGCCCTTTCTAATTCTCTCCAGCCATGGACGCATGAGCTATCCATTGTACATACTATCTAGTAGTTAAACCAATGAGATTGTCATGGAAGACATGTATGAGTAGTTTTTCATCATGTGTATTTACAGCTATTTTATGATAGTATATTATGATATGTGATATGAGACATTTAGTTCTATCATATTTTTTGAACTCAAGCGCCTTTAATTTTGGTGAAATCACCACATTAGGAACTAAGTCTAGTCCTACAACATCCATTGATCTATAGAAATCTATCCTTTCAATAACTCTAAGCCTATTTTCTATAATATCCATCTTTTGAGTTCAGGGCCTTCTTTAGCTTCTATGTGGCTTATCGTTATCTTTTTTTACTTATTTAGATAATTTAGATTAAGAATTTGAGTTTGGTCGATGTCTTAGGAGTAATGTGAGTAGGACAACAGTTGAAGGCATGTTAGTATGCACATAGGGATAGCTTATAGTAAATGGCATTTGGTGTTAGACCTCTTAAAATGCTTGTGCTGAGTATAAGCCAAAACTAGAAGGATATAATGGATCAATTTCATTTTGGATCACCATTTTCTTCCATCATTTTCTTCTCTTTGTTCATGTTTTTTAGCGATTCAATAGTAGTTTTTAATTGTCCCTTCAGTTATTCTTATGTCTTGTCAACCTTTCAGATGAGAAAAGCTTGTTTTTCTTCCATAATCCTTGCTTGGTATCTAGTGTTATACCACCTCAGATTGTTTGAAGACTAAACTATCCTTGGTTCTTGATTTATCACAATTATGGTGCATATATTAAGGAGAATGAATGAATGAATGAATGCAATAAGGAGGATTTACCATGTAAGAAAATGGATAACAAGAAAAATCTTTGTTGGATTAAAAGTTATTTTTAACTAAATTCAAAATTACATCCATAAAAGTTTAAAGTTTATTGTGGAAAGAAATCTCAAATTTGTTGATATTGGCTTTGTACTTTATTAAAAAAATCTAGCAGACCTTGGCCATGTGTTCAAATTGGTGGCATCCTTATTTTCCATTTTTTGATCTTTTCTACCATGTCTTTGGCTTTATAAGTAACCATAGTGATTTGATCAAGCAGGTATTCCAATTGGGCATGTTTCATCATATATGCCTCTTTTGCATGGTCACATTCCTCAATGATAGCCCTAATTTATGTTCCATTTTCAACACTAACTCCATTTAGCATTTAGATGTGCTTTTGTGCCTCAAAGAGTGTCTCCTCACTTTCTTGCACCTTTTCTTGCAATTGTCCATTTTCTTTTAGAAGTTAGGCTAGCTTTCGAGTGGTGGATAACTGTGTTATGTTGATATCAGTGAAAAGACTTTTCCATTCATCCATTTTTTGTTTGAGTGCTTGAACTTCCCTTTTAAGCCTTTTGTTTGTAAGCTCTAACTCATCAAACTTCCTTTTAAGGTTAATAGGAAGCTTTACTAAGCTTTCTATGGATGTAATTAAGATTCTTTTTGTTAAAATTGTTTTGTTGCATCACTCTTTATGATAAATCTGATGATATAAATGCATGCACATACAGTAAAAGGGTTATTAAATACAATATATACAAGGAGCAAAAAATACAATTTAATTAGCAGAATAGTAATAAATGTCCCATCTTGTGTCTTATTTAGGATTTTCTAATAAAGAGAAAGGTCTAGCTTTATCTTAGGTTTGGATTCTTAGGGTTTATTTACATGCAGAGTTCAAAGGTTTTACAATCTAAAAGCTTCCAAATTGTTCCTTACATTATTGTCCATTATAGGCTAGTAAGGCACGTCAATCCTCGCCCACCATTATAAGCTCAAATGGAAATGATTAAATTTGAGTGAGAGTTTTCGCTAGCTCATATGAAAGTTATTACTTTATGAGAGTATAGGTACTTACTCCCTCTTAAGAAAAGATAAAGATCAGGTATAAAGGTTATGCATGAATGCATATGTAGTGTGTGGAAGAACATACCAACCTAAAATAATCAAATAAGTTAGTACACATGAAAAATCAAAATAAACAAATAAATTAGTACACATAAAGAGTCATAAGCTTCAAAATAAACAAATAGGTTAGTGATTCAAGTAAACTATAAGTGCACAGCCGTAAAATAATAATAGTGACCAAAAGGTTAAGATGTGGATCCCACAATGATTAGGTAAAGAATTTCGTAAGTGAAGTACTTATTATCACCCTACCTTTATATAGTTGGCTCAATCAAGGAATGATCATAAAACTAAGCTAGCTATGAAACATAAAATCAAGCAAAGCCATGCATTATGTAAAATAAGTAAAGTAACAAAATGTGCAAAAATAATAGCTAAACTAGAATGCAATGACATGAATCATGAATTAAAATGTAAATCTAATCTAAGTAAAATCAAATTTGGAGTAAGAAATTAAAAAAGGGAAATGCAAGTTTCAAAGTAAAATTCAAGGTTGAAAGTGGAAGGAACAAAACTAAAAAAAAAAAAAGCCGAAAGTCAAATAAGAAATGTGACTCTAATGTACTTTAAATTGTATGAAATTGAACTATAAAGGACAAAAAACAATGAATGAACTAAGAAAAGAACACATTGTAGTGCAATTAATGGAAGAAGATTACAAAAGTTAAGCTAAAAAATGTGAAAGCTAAAGTGGATGTGAATTGCTACTTGGAAACCTAACTACTAGTTGCAAAATTGAATTTAAATTGTATGAAACTAAAGGTAAATGAATAGTTGATTGAAGGAACAATAAGGGAAATTATAAGAGAAGCAAAATTACAGATCAAGAACTGGTAATTGAAAGGACATTAAGGGAATTATAAGATGAAATTGTAGATCAAGAATTGAAATGGAAGTGTAAAAATCAACAAAGAAACATGAAGAATAAAAACTGAACTACATCTGGAATTTTTGAAGATTGATCAAAAATTTAAATTCAAAATTTTCTGGGAAAAATGAACTAGAATTGAGCTAAGGAAACAATTAATTAACAAGTTTACTATAAAATTAAACCTTAAAATCACATAAATTAATAAGAAAATCAGCTCACTAAGCTAGGAAACCAAACAGTGCATAACTAAGCACAAACATAATGTATTCAACAATTTTATCCAAACAACTATTAAAAACATGAATTAAAGTTGCGCAAAATGAAAATCAGTCAGGTAACTAATAGAACTGAAGATCTAAAGTGAAAAGTAGCCAAACATACTGCCAAGAATGAGAAAAGATCCATGCTAAAGTTGATGGATTACATCTGGCTGGCACCCATCACCTATGCGTGACTTCAAACCTTGATCCAAATTGATGTACTACGAGATTGAAGTTAGTTTTCAACTGGGTTATAGCTCTATGGATTAGGAAACTATGAAAAAAAAACTTGAGCAAAGACAAGCAAGATTTGATAGAGATATGATCTAAAAATAGTAGATAGGTCAAAATAGACAGATTCAAAAACAGATTTAAACATCAATGAGAAATTAGTAGATTTGAGCAGGAAAATGAATGTAAATGTAAATTTTATTGAAAGATTCTGAAAGAGCACTGGAAAACACTTAAGAAACAGTAAAATTGCAATGACATTCAAAGAGAAAATGTTGGAAATAAAATGTTTGGCAACTAAGAAAATGTAAAGGGCAGAAGAATGTAGGAAAGTGAAGAAACAAAAATTTAAATCCTAAACTAACTCTTTTCATTGTCCAGCCATCTCCCCTTATTTATAAGCAAAGGGGTAGAGCTTAAAGTTCTAAAATATCTAGAAAACTCTTCATTTGGCTTGGCACTTCTGAGTCTTCTTTTTGCTACATTCCTTGGTACATGGTTGGTGTGCTGATGCTTGCTACTTGGTTGCTTCAATGCTTTTCAATTTGATTTCACGTGGAATGGCTGGTCTAATGAGTCAAAGTAAAGGCCAATCATAGTTCTTGAAATTGTCACATCAGCCCTTAGCTTTGTTGCTCTCGGACCTCGCTTATAACGCCAATTGCAATTGCCATGTCCATGCATGTCGTTCATTTTTTTTTTTTGCAAAAAATTTCAAACACTTTATGAACTTTTTTATCCTAAAATTCAATAAAAAAAAACTATGAAAATAATAATAAAAAATTATTCAATAAAAATCAAGAAAACTCTTTAAGTGTCAATTTTGCCTATTGGCACTAGTTTTGGCCATTTGTATAAATTGCACAAAAAATCCTCAAAATTTGTATAAAACATATCCAAAATTCCTTAGTTTCAATATTTGTAACTACACATGAGATGAATGTGCATTTAGGAGTAATTTTACCAAAAATCCTTAGGAACAAGCCAAAATATAAGTAAAATTACACTAAGAATGATCATGAAAAAGTTAAAATTTTAGTGCAATAAGTTAGTAAACATGAATAATCACAAAATAAAAACCATTACTGCAAGGCTTAAGATAACATATAACTAACCAATGGCTTCGCTCTCTATTGTCTCCAGCAAAATCACCAAACTATTATAACATTTAAATCTGAGAACCTACCCATTAGACATAAAGATATGAAGTCGTCACAAATCTTTTTTACTTGGGTGTGATTGGCCACCTATGTGAATCTATTCCTTTTAAGGTTATCTTAAGTTTAAATTGAGAACCCCTAAAAAGAATAGGTTCTAGTTTACTTGAACAAAACTAATTTGAGAGTCAGTTACATGTAGGGAAGGTTCTAGCACCTAATTATGCCAAAAATTAGTAACAAATTAATCACATGTTACATGATTTAAGCCTTAATGAAATATGGTTTTTGTTAATTTCAATATTTAAAATATTGAAAAAAAGTCTTTAAACTTTCACTCAAAAAGAAAATTTCTTTACCTTTAAGAGTATTCAAGATAAACTCATTGTTTACTTAAAGAGATTTCATCATTGGATTCTTTAAATATCTTATCCAAAAGTCAAATTCAACTCTTTTTATTTATTTACACAATATTGTCATACAAAAAATTTTATAAAAAAAAACATAATGCAATAATATTAAACAATCATGTAATAAATCATGCAAATATCATAAGTATCATGCCAAATATAAAAATCATACTAAGAATCATGCAAGGATATCATGCAAAAATATTATAATCATGTAAGAA
Source organism: Durio zibethinus (assembly GCF_002303985.1). The sequence continues at coordinate 8,173,723 of NW_019167960.1, read as the reverse complement.
TAAATAACATGCAAATATATAAATAAATCATCTATGCAAAATATCAAGCAAATAAATAAAATCCATACAAAAATATCATACAAATATATATTATAATTATTCATGCAAAAAATATCATAATAAAAGCATGCAAATAAAAATTATAAAAATCACACAAATTCATGTAAAGTATCAAACAATTATATATTCATGCAAAAATATTAAAATAAAAGCATGCAAATAAAATCATAAATAAAACATGCAAATTATAAAATCTCACAAAGGTTTTTTCTTTTATCTTTTTCTCATCACTTTTAATTCAATCACAAATTAAAAATAATAAAACTAAAAACAAACAAAAATAAAACACAAAAAAAAAAAAAAAACCAAATCAAAATCAAATCAAAAATAAAAATAAAAATAGAAATAAAAAAATGGAAACCTACGACCGAGTTTGATTTGGAGTAGGTTAACATTTAGGTCTTGATGGGTCAACATGCAGATGTTATCCCTTCTAAATGATGCTGTTTCGAGCTTGCTTTAAAAGTCAAATTTTAATCTTTTTTTTTTCTCAAAATCACTTTTATCTTTCTCTTTCTAGATTTCTTTCCTTTGCGCTCTTCTTAGAACTCCATCAAAAAACCCTACCGTCAAGGCAAAATCTACAGAATCCTACATTGAAAAATTCAAACAGTGTAAAAAAATTTAACCAAAATCTAGAAACCTAGAAAATTCCAAAATTTGACTTCCATGAAAACCCTTCGACCACTATAAATCCATCAAAAAATTAAAATCTTTATTGAAAAATCCAAAAAGAATCCTAAACAATTTCCAAAAAAACCTAGAAAAAAACACAAAATAAAAAATTTCTAAAATCTTCAAACTAAATCCAAAATTCCAAAGATTCAACATAAATTTACAATCCTAAAAATTTGAAAAAAAATCTTGAAACCTGAGAATCAAAAGCAAAAACCCAAAAACCTAAAGGCTTTGAACAATTTCTAAAATTTCACATAATCAAATTCTCGCTTAATATCCTTTTATTTTTAGCAAATATGTATTTGATTCTTTGCCAAAATATCCATCTATATCTTTGCAATCTTAATAATTTTTAGGTTTTTAAATACTGAACATCATGGATGACCATGATTGTTATTCCAAGTTTTATTTTGAGAATTTTATTCAAGTTAACGAGCTTGATAATGAAGATTCAAAAAATTGCATTTAACTTCATGATTTGAGAAAATTGGTTAAGCAGGAGGATAAAGTAATAAAACCACACTAGAAGCTTGTAGATTTGATCGATTTGGGGAGTGATAAGAATAAAAAAGAGATAAAGGTGGGTAATTTTTTTTCACAAGAAAAAAGCTGTAGATTAGAAGAATTGTTCAAAAAATATATAGATGTGTTTACATAGTCATACAAGGATATGCCAAGGCTTGACATGGATATTGTAGAACATAAGTTGCCATTAATCCTGGACTGTAAACTAATATAATGGAAACTAAGGCATATGAAATCGAAAATGCTATTAAAGAATAAAGAAGAAGTCAAGAAGTAGTTCGACGCTAGCTTCTAGTTGTGGCTAAGTATCCAAAATGGGTCACTAATATAGCTCTGGATCCAAAAAAAGATGAAAACGTGAAGATATATATGGATTATAGGGATTTGAATAAGGCCAGTCCTAAAGATAATTTTTCATTACCTCATATAGATACTCTGGTTGATAGTACAACAAAACATTAAGTATTTTCCTTAATGGGCAGGTTTTCTAGGTATAATCAAATCAATATGACAGAGGAAGAAATGGAGAAGACCATTTTTTTGACAATGTGGGAAGCATTATGTTATAAAGTCATGCCATTTATACTAAAAAATGTTGGTGCCACCTATTAGAGAGCTATGGCCACCCTATTTCATGATATGATGCATAAGGAGATAGAAGTTTATGTAGATAATATGATTGTGAAGTCTTGAAAAGGTGAAGATCATGTAGAAAATCTTAAAAAATTTTTTGAAAGACTCTGTAAATAGCAACTTAAATTAAATTAAACTAAGTATACTTTTGGGTTGAAATAAGGAAAGTTATTGGGATTTGTGGTCAACAAGAGAGGAATTAAGGTAGATCCAAACAAAGTTCAAGCAAAGTTAACTCCATCACAAACACAAAAAGAAGTAAGGAGTTTGTTAGGGAGATTAAATTACATTGCTCAATTCATATCTCAACTTATAGCAAAATGCAATCCTATATTCAAGTTGCTTAAGAAGTATGATAAAAAATATTGGAATAAAGAATGCTGGGATGGGTTCGACAAGATTAAAGAATACTTGATGAATCTATTGGTGCTACTACCTCCTATGGTAGGAAAGCCTTTGATATTGTACTTGACTGTGAATGAAGCCTTTATAGAATGTGTATTGGGGTAAAGGGATGAAATAGGTAAGAAAAAGTAGGCCATCTATTACCTAAGTAAGAAATTTTCTAATTATGAAGTCAAGTTTCCCAGCTTGAAAAGATATGTTATGCTTTGGTATGGATTGCTCAACAACTCAAACAATACATGTTGTATCGTATAATCTGTTTGATATCAAAATTAGATCCTCTCAAGTATATATTTGAAAAGCCATCTTTATCAAGAAGAATAACAAGGTGGTAGGTCATGCTTTTTGAATATGACATGGTATATGTGGCTTAAAAGGTTATTAAAGAAAGTGCCATAGTTGATTTTTTGGCTGATAGAGCTATTAATGATTACAAGCTAATGCATTCGAATTCTTAGATGAAGATCTAATTGTTATCTTGATGATAGAAAAGGAAGAACTTTAGGATACTACATGGAAAATATTCTTTGATAGGGCATTAAATGCTTGAGGGCAAGGCATCGGAGCCATATTGATATCTCCTGAAGAAGAATATTTTTCTAGCACTATAAGATCATTTTTTTACTGCACCAATAATATAGCAAAATATGAAGCATGCATCATGGGATTGCAAATGGCTTTAGATAAAAAAATAAAAAATTTGAGTCTTTAAGGATTCAACACTTGTAATCTATCAATTGAAAGGTGGATGAGAAGTAAGGGACCCAAAGCTAATTTTATACCAAAAATTCATTATTAGACTGATAAAGCAATTTAAAGACATCTAGTTCCAACAAGTGCCTTAAGAAGAAAATCATATAATTGATACTTTGGCCATATTATTAGAAATGTTCAAACTAAATGCAACTACTGAAATTTAACCTATCAAAATGTAAGCTTTTGAACTCCCATCACACTATGCAATTATAAAAGAAGAAACTGATGGTCAGCTCTAGTATTTTGACATTATGCAGTATCTAAAGCACTGAAAGTATCCGAAACATACATTAGAGATAAAAAAATTTTAAGAAGATTGACAATAGGATTTATATTGGATGGGGCAATCTTGTACAAGAAAAGCCAAGGTCAAGTCTTGTTGAGATGTGTGTGTGCTATAAAAGTAAGGAAAATACTTGAAAAATACAAAAAAAGAGATATGTGGAATAAATGCCAATGGCCATATGATGGCTGGACAAGTGATGAGGGTAGGCTATTATTAGTTGACCTTAGAAAGTGATTGTACTAATTATGCGAGAAGATGCCATAAATGTAAAATTTTACACAAATAAAATCCATGTTCTTTCTGCATCATTGTATGCCTTGGCATTTCTATGACTTTTCTTTATGTGCGGGATGGATGTGATTGGATTCATTAACCCAAAAGCTTCAAATGGTCATAGATTCATCTTTGTTGTGATTAATTATTTTTTGACATGGGTGGAAATAACATCATATTCTAATGTAACCTGTTCAATAGTGTGTAAATTTGCTAAAAATGATATAATTTATAGATATTGGTTGCCTCAAACGATCATCACTGATAATATAAAAAATTTAAATAATAAAATGATGAAAGAAATGTGCACTCAATTAAAAATCAGCATCAAAATTCAACACCCTATCGTTCAAAGATGAATGAGACAATGGAGACCGCTAATAAGAATATCAAAAAGATTATGAATAAAATGACTGAGACATATAAAGATTGGCATGAGAAGTTATCATTTGCTCTGCTTGCATACAAAACATTAGTCTGCACTTTTATAGAGATAACTTTTTTTTCTAGGATATGGAATGGAGGTAGTTTTGCTTATCAAAATAAAAATTCCTTCTTTAAGGGTTTTGATGGAAGTACAATTAAAAGAAGTTGAATGAGTCCACAATTGCTATAACTAGTTGAATTTGATTAAGAAAAAGAGTTTGGTAGCACTCAGTCATGGTCAAATGTATCGAAAGAGAATGATAAGGGCATATGATAAACAAATGAAGCCCAGATGCTTTCATGAAGGGAATGAGTCTTGAAAAGGATATCTCCCAACTAGCATGACAATAGAGGAAAATAGACACTTAATTATGTAGTCAAAAAGGCATTCTTTGATGGAGCCTTGATTTTGATAGAAATGGATGGAGACAAACTGTCAAGACTTGTAAACTTAGATGATGTCAAGAAATACTATGCTTGAAAAAAATAAATAAAATAATAAAAAAAATTAAAAATAAAATAAATAAATAAATAAATAAATAAAAGGAAAAAATAAAATCCAAGTTGAAAACCCAAAAAAAGCAATCTAGATCATAAGAGGAAGTACATAAGTTGAAAACTAGAAAAAACAGCATAGGTATAAGGAGAAAATAAGAGGAAATTGGGTTCCAAGTTTGAAGTGGAAAGAAAATAAGGGGGCAGCACCATGATTTGAGGTTGAGAAAATGGAAGATAGATTATTGTTTGACAAGTCAGAGGGTAGAATTATCATCCTATGAGTCAGCATTACTCAAAGCCATTAATGAGATAGGTTTTTGGAAAAAGATTAAGAGTGATCGATCTAAATTCATCTAAATGTTCAGTATTTGGCAATTTTGAAAATAGTTTCTTGTCACCATTTCATTTGTTTACTTTTCTCTTATGCTTAATTATACCTACATTCCCTTCTTGTAATACAATTTTTGGATTAAATTCAAAACTTTAATGAATATCTTTTGTTCTTTTTGTTTAAACTTTTTTGTTCATCGTCAATTAAAAAGAACAATTTATTTAACGTGATATTGTTGATATCGAATGATAATTCTCATAATCAAACTTGAAACATGCATATGGAAGGTTTTAGGATAACCAAGATATACAAACAGGGCTCAAAAAAAAAAAATAGAGGAAGAGGAAAAACTAGAATGATACCAAATGAGGTACAACAATTTGGATGGAAAAATAAATGATGACTGAACAAATGATAATGATAATGGAAAAACAAAAAGGACGATTGATTAATAAGAAAAACATAAAAGATGAGTGATGAGGTTAAAGGAAATAAGGAAAAATAGTTTTGGCAGAGTTTCACAACAGAACCACTAGAGATCAAGCTAAAAAGATGCCTGAATTAAAAAAAAAAGATTTCAATAAGATGAGTTTATTTTGATTGATATGACCTAGCCAAAACTATAAATTTGAATAATAATTGTGATCATGAAAACCTTATTTCTATAAGTACCAGTACATGATATGAACAAAATTTTTGTGGAACCATATTGCTTTCTTTGCATTTATCTCATACATTGCATTCATAATGAATTTAATCTTGAAAAAACAAATACACTTGAAGAATGAAGCCTTTTTGTCAGAAAATCAAAAAACCAAAAATGAGAAAAATCTTTTAAAGAAGATCATAATATATTTAAGAGCTTCCTATATTACCCAACTTTCAAAAATGAGACTTTTCAAACTTTTTCAAGACTAGATCAATCCCTTTCCAGACAGATTTTTTAAAGTTCGTTGGCTATTTCCATAGGGCTAATTTCATAGAAGCCTTTCTAGAAATATTTTTTTTAAGTTCATTGCCTATTTTCATAGAAACCCTTTTCAAATAGATTTTTGAAAGTTCATTCATTTTATGAGCCTTTTTAAACAAATTTAAAAGTTGTGCCTATTTTTAACGCTTTTAGATTTTTTTTTTTTAAAAATATCATTAATCTTTATGACTTTTGACAAAATTTTTAAAGTTATTACTTTTTTTTTTTCAAATTGATTTTTAAACTTACCTATTTGTTTATTAAGTTTTCAAAATTATTTAAGTTACTTACTAATTTATAGGATTAAAAAAAAAAAATTTATGATAGAAACAAAACCCTTTAGAGACAAAATGGTATATTTATTCTTTTGCATTTTTTTATTCTTCAAGAATATAGAATTGTAGATACCTTTTATCCGGATAAAATCTCGATCATTTGTTAAGTTTTAAACATCTAACCTTGTTTAAATCCAATATCTCTCTAATTTGACGTAAACGCCCTAAGTTAAAAATTAGTCAAATAAAGTCAAAATTTGATAATACTTGGTAAAAATGGATAGAACCTAAGTCAATATTCAAAATTTACAACCAAACTAGAATCACTAAAAAGTTCAATTGTACTTTGAAAAGATAAAATTATCGAAATGCCTTAGGTGTATTTTTATAATTTGGCTTTTTCAAAATGGAATTTTCATGAAAATTTTCATATCATAATTGAATTTTTTAAATTATTTTTTATGCATTGAAAACCTCTATCACACATTCGGGGATGTAAAATTACCAATATGTCTTTTAGGAATATTTTTGTGATTTGACTAAAATTTTGCAAAACACTCAAAATCATGGTTTGATATTATTGGATAATTTTTAAAATGTTGAAAACATTAATTGTACCTTGGAAGGTGCAAAATTACCAAAATACCTTTTAAGGTAATTTCGTAATTTGACCTTCATGAGGTTGAATTTTCACAAAGATTTCCAAATCTTAATTTCATAATATTTAATGCTTTTTTATGCTTTAAAATCACAAAAATAAACATGGGAACATTAATTTGTAAGGAAATGACCTAAATATAAAAATTTTATAATACAAGCAAAATGGTCTTTTCACTTTATTTCAGGGCTATAAAAATCCAACATTTGCAGTGAAAAATGTAGACTATTGGATTTTATGAGGAATCTTGATAGAATGGCTAAAGTTTGCTCCTTGCATTAAAAACAAGGGGAAAAGTTTGACCTTTAGATGAGTTTTGATCTTAAGGCCTTATTTTAATCTTTTAAAGATATTTTGGTGGCTTCTTCTTGGATGAGAGGGAGGCATTTTTTTTACATGAATACCAAAAGAGGAAAAATATGACATAGAGGAGAGAAGGAGAAGGAAAAAAACAAGAAGGAAGAAAAGAAAAAAAATTCTTAATTGCTTATTTGCTTAAAGTTAGCCTTTCTCAACCTTTATCCTTATATTTTTTGCATTGTTATCACATTTTTTATTGCATTTTCATTGTGTTTCATCTATTTATTTATTGATTTTCTTGAAGATTTTTGGTTTATTTTCTTGTTTTAAGTTTGAATCAATTTTCATCCAACTAATAAAATGCAACACAAGTTGGATGTTTCAAATAAAAACAACACAAATCCACCATTGTATAACCAAGTTGGAGGTTCGGCCATGGTGTCCCTCTTGTTGGCTGAACCTCTTCTTGGCTTCTTTAATGTTTTATTTGCTTTCCAATCTTGCTTGTGATGGCTAGATGACTAGTTTGCTTATATCTTGTATGAACTTTGCTTGGTTGAGGATATATAATGGCATTTGGTTCATGTTTCATGTGTTCGTGATCTCTTTATTATTTTGAGTTTGTTTTATGTTTGATGAAAGTTTCGTTGTGAAATGAATACTTTTGCATGATGATTTGAAAGGTAAATGAGGTAAGCTTGGCTTGAATGAATTGAAAATGCTATGATGGAATAATAAGAAAGGTTTTGCCATGATGGACTTTGGTTGGGCAAACCATAGTCTTTGTTTTATGAATATTTGGTGCTTTGATTCTTGTATTAGATTAAATTTTTATGATGTTTAGTAAGTTTTTAACATGTTTTAACAAAAGTTTTCTTGAAAAAATATTGTTTGATAGTTGTTTTTGATGGATTTTGGAAGTTGTTTTGTTAAGTTGAATGATGAACAATGGTGAAACATTCAAACCAAATTTAAAGTTTTTCATCTTTGATCCATTTTGCTCTTGAATTTTCCTGCATTACATGTTTGTGATCTTAAGTTTGAAAATGCTGTAGTTTGTAATTATTTTTCAAGGTTATGCTTTTGGCACATGCATTCATTTATAATTTGCATTTATTTCATATCCATTTCCATAAAACCATAAAAAAAAATGAAACCCTAAACCTAAAATCCCAAATTTTGAAACCTAAAAAACCTAACTCCAAACCCCATACCTTAAACCTTAAATTTCAAACCCCAAATTGAAACCCCAAAATGAAACCCTAACCCTAAATCCTAAAACCTTAAACTCTAAACTGAACCCTAACCCTAAAACCTTAACCTGTATGCCTAAAACCTAAAACCTAAAACCCTAACCCTAAATCCTAAAACCTTAAACTCTAAACTGAACCCTAACCCTAAAACCTTAACCCGTATGCCTAAAACCTAAAACCCTAACCTAGAGACCAAACTAACCCAAACCCCAAAACCAACCCTCGAACCCTAAATCAATCATGCATTTGCATTTCATTTTATCTTGTCATCATATGCATTTTTATATAATCATGCATTTATACTTTGTCATTCATATTATATTGTCATGCATTCATCATATTTTTTTATGTTCATGCATCCATGCATTTGTTTTCAAAATTTGGCTTTCAAAGTAAAAATGTTTAAAATAAGATAATATATCAAGTTAATATAGTCATCGAGATCTTGTTTAAGCATAGGGAGACTTTTGATGATTATTATTTATAAGAGGTGTTATCTCAGTTTTAGTGGGGTAATTTGAAAACCCTTAAATTCAAAATATTTTTAAACTCTACCTAATTACAAGAGAGTGAAATAAATGTTTTGATATTTAGGGTGTTTTCATCTTGATTCAAAAGAAAACAAAAGAGTTTCATTTGTTTTTTAATTTCAATTTGTTTTTATTTCTACAAAAAATGAATGAAAGAAAAAAAAAAGAAAGAAAAAGAAAAAAAAGAAAAAAAGAAAAGGAATTAATTTTAAACATTAAGTAAAATAGGATCATTTTAACCAAAATTAAAGGATAACATGTAATCAATTGGTATAGTCTATGATGGATGTTGTGCGGGTGCTAATCCTTCTCTATGCGTTCTAATTTCGTAGACCGCAAATTTGTTCTTTTTCTAAAACTTTTAAACCTATTTTAAAATGTTTTATTAAAATGAAAAATTTTTTTAGGTGGCTAATCACATCCTATGACAAAAAAAAAAAGAACATAAAGCCAAGAAGACAAATCATGGGTGGGATATTACTTGGGTTAAAAAATGGTGAGATTTGTGATGTGGATCTATGTAATAGTACTTGCCCACTCCAATTAATGCCTTTGTTCAAGCTTGGACCACTTTCTTTTCCTACTAGCAATGCCAACGTAGCATTTCCTTGTGTTTCTTCTCAACTTCTTTTCTCAACCCAAATTTCTCAAACGAAAATCCCAATTAACTAAACCTAAAATAGAAAAAAAAATGAAAACTCTTAATTTTTGCTTCTTTTTCTAACTCTTTCTCTCTTAATTTTTTTCTGATTGATTCTTCATTATTTCTAATTGATCCTAATGGGTTCTTTTTATGTGCCTCTAATCCAAATCATAATAGGAGAACATTTTCTTGGTTTCAATCTCCTAATCAAAGCCAATTTTAGATTTTTAATCCAAGTCCACCTTTCAAATCAATACATTCTCTTTTTCAATTAGAACATTGAACTTCAAATCGAATCAAACTTTTCCCTTTTTTTTTTTTAAAAAAACATAAATCAATTAATTAACAAAATAAATAATCCTAAACTAAACAAAATACTAAAATCCTAAAATTAAATGAAAAAATACACCGAACTAAATGGGGTGTCTATAGCTTTTTTTGAGCTTTTTCTGTAGAATAGGAATTGTGTAAAGATGTAGACATCCATTATATTTGAATTTGATACAAAGAAAAAATCTAGAGATCCTTATTTATAATTAAGATATGTAATTCGCAACTAAAATTCAAAAGTTTGCAACAGAAAATTTAAACATTCACAATTTTGAAATTAAAAAATTCTCAACTTGAAGTTCAGAGGTTCACAATTAAATTCAAAGATTCTTAATTGAATTTAAAGGCTTTCAAAACATCTAAGGTTCTCCCAAAAGTTCCATGATTCACAAATAAATTGAATTCAAAGATTCACAAAAGTTCAAGGTTCTCTAAATATTCAAGATTCTAAAAAATTCAAGATTCGTAAAAAATTCAAAAATTCATAAAAGATTCAAGATTTGCAAAAATTTAAAGATTTGCAAAAAATTCAAGATTCGTAAAGATTAAAAAATTCACAAAAAATTTAAATACTTGTAAAAGATTCAAGATTTACAAAGATTAAAAAATTGTAAAAAATTTCAAGATTTGCAAAGAACTCAAAGATTTGTAGGGGATTCAAGATAACGATTGAAAGGTTCGCGAGAGATTCAAGATTTGTAAAAATTCAAAGATTTGGAAAATATTCAAGATTCGCAAAAAATTTCAAGATTTGTAAAGAATTCAAAGAGTTTAGGGGATTCAAGATAATGATTCAAAGGTTCGCAAGAGATTCAAGATTTACAAAAAATCAAAGATTTAAAAAAGATTCAAGATTCAAGATTAAAAAAGATATAAAGATTTCGAAAACATTTCAAGATTTGCAAAAAATTCAAAGATTTGTAAGGGATTAAAGGTAATGATTCCAAGGTTTGCAAAGAATTTCAAAGTCTCGCAATTGTAAAGATTTGCAAAAAATTAAAATTCAAAGATTTGTAAGATATTCAAGATAACAATTTAAAGGTTCGCAAAGAATTTCAAAGTCTTGCAATTGTAAAGATTTGCAAAAAATTCAAGATTTGTCAAGATTCAAGATTCATAAAGATTTATGGTTCAAAGATTCATAAGTGATTTAAATATTTGCAAAAGATTCAAGTTTCCCAAAGATTCAAGATTTGCAAAAGATTTCAAATATTTACATTTGAAAATTTTAAAGATTCACACCTAACATGTCAGAGATCTTCATTTAAAAATTTTAGAGATGCACGTCCAAATTTCAAAGATTTGCAATTGAAACTCCTAGGGATTCACATCCAAAACTTTTAGGTTCATATCTAACTATTCAAAAATTTATTCACTTGAAAAATTTTAGAGATTCACATCTAATATTCAAAGATTCATAATTGAAACTCTTAGAGATTCTAGTCAAAGATTCGCATTTAAAAAGATTTTCTTAATAGTTTTAAAATCTCATTCTAATAAAACCTTATGGACAAAGGCTTAGCAACTTTGAAAAGTAGAAAAAAAAAGGCTTTTTTCATTAGAGGCTTAACAACTTTGAAAAATATAAAAGGCTCATCTCAACAGAGGCTTAACAACTTTTGAAATATAAAAAGCTGCTCAACAACTTTTGGAAAATATAAAGGCTCTTCTCAATAGAGGCTTAACAACTTTTGAAAAATATAAAAGGCTCATATTAACAAAGGCTAAGGTTCATCTCAACAGAGGCTCAACAACTTTTGAAAAATATAAAAAGCTCCTTTCAATCATGGCTTAACAACTTTTGAAATGAATTAAAAGTATTCTAATTTTTACCTAACAAATTCAGCTCGAAAGACTTATGAATCTTGCCAAGAGGACTTGGGATTATGCTCAGAGGTCTTGCAAATCTTGACATGAAAACGGATTCAGCTCAAAAGATTATGAATCTTACTTAGAGGACTTAAAAGCTATGGTCGAAAGTCTTATAAATCTTGACATTTAAATGCTTTTCTAAATAGAGATTGCACAATTTTAAAAATGTAAAAGAGATTCTTATCTATTGGAGATCAAGGGTTAATTGAAATATTCAAATCGAAGATTCGAGATTTTCACAAAAAATTCTCAAGATTTGCATAAGTCTTTAAGATTCACATCAAGGATTCAAAGATTCAAAGATTCATATTTAAAAATCTTAGAGGTTCACATCCAAGATTCAAAGATTCTCATTTGAAAAGTTCAAATATAAAATTCAATGTCTCATGGATTCGTATAAGCGATTCTCATCTTATGGTAAAAAAACTCTTCTAAATAGAAGTTATGAAACTTTAAAACTAGAAGAGCTTCTTAACTAAAATTTGCTAACTTTTCTTGAAGTCATTCTCTTCATCTAAAGGTTTCAAACTTTATCTTCACAAAGTTTTCCTTATCCGAGAATCAAAATCTCATCAAAATATCTTATTTTTTTCAAACTTTAATTTTTCTGAGATTATACTTGAAGCTTTTAAAAATTATGCCTAGAGGTCTTACAAATCATGTCTGGAGGTCTTAAGAATTATGCCCGAAGGTTTTTAAGACTATGCCCAAAGGTCTTAGAGATCATGCCCGAAGGTCTTGAAAATTATGCCTGGAGATATTTGGAATAATGTCTGAATGTCTTAAAGATTATACCCGGAGGTCTTACAAATCATTTCTTATCTGTAAAAAAAACTCCTCCTTAATAGAGGCTTTGAAACTTTAAAAGTCATTTCTTTTAAAATAAAAAAATCTCATCTTCGAAAAGGTTTCACCCCCTAATCAAGATTAAACAATTTTACAAATCTCATTTTGAAAATTATTTCTTACCAAAACTTATCACTTTTGTCATAAAGATTTTTCCTCAATTGAAAATTGTAATCTCATATTCAAAAAATTCTCTTCAATCAAGGGTCAGAATCTTATATTTTCAAATTCTCAACCTTTCAAAATCAAAATCCAAAGTCAACTAAATATGTAATGAATGAGATGAATGTCATGCATGTAATGCAAACAAAAGCCAATGTCACACACCTTTAATTGTGGTAAGAAAGTATTTAAGCTTTTCTCTAATTTCTTTTATCGAGCTTTAAAACTGGCTAATAATTTCTCTCAACTAGTTTTCATGAACAATCTTTCACCACTTTGTTTTGACTCAAAGTATTTAAAACCATTCCTCTTATCCATGGATCTTCTTCAAACCTTTTACCTCGACCATCCTTCTTGTTCCAAAAAGTCATTCTTACTGTAATTATATGAAAATCACCCATTTTTTATCCACTCCAATTTATGTCAATTCAAATATAGATGTCTTTATAACAAATGCGCCCATATGTTTATGACAACCAAAGAAATTACCCCATATAACTATTCTATGATAAAAAAAAAGCATATTCTTTTGAAAATGTGTGATTAAATCTCTTGAAAATTGGTGATTATTATATAGAATGATGAAAATGAACTACAGTTTGGTCTATTCAAGGGAATGAAATAGTTTGACACACTAAGGTCTTAAAGGAGATTGGGCCACTGGATAGGAAAAAGTAAATCAGTATTCTTCATTTAGGCTTTCTAATTAAAATCATCTTTTAAAGCACAATTTATTTTTGCTTTCTCTTAATTTTTTTGATATGTAGTATTTAACAAATGTCAAGACTAACTAGAATGGACTCGAAATTTTTGGAAAAAGAAAAAAAAGCTCAAATTTCAAAACAAATATTTAGATTGGGGTTCATCTTCTTGGATTTCTCAAAGGTTTTAATTGTTAATTAGTTTCTTCAAAATCACTTCTTCTAATGAGATTGCTTAAGTTGCTTTCAACTTTACTTTATATTGGCCTTTTGAGTTTTCACCCTAGAGCTTCATTCAAATTTTTTTTATATTTTTTTTACTATTACATTAGACATTTAAAAACTCAAAATTCATCCAAAATCAAAAAGTGATGTTGATTTCCTAAAGAAAAGCTCTTCAATTTAGATATCCATACCTAATCAAAATAAACTTTTCAAATGACATAACATAGGCCAGGGTTTGAGGTTTTGAAAGAAAGGATAAATGGGTCCAAAAGAATATTGCATAAATCAAGGCATCTAAGAAAGATTTTGAGGGATATGGCCTTTTTAGTGATTATATATCAAGGAAGAAAATAGAGAGGTAAGGTTTTATGTTCGGGCTAACCTTGACACTTATCAAATTACTAAAATCCAGAATCTTTAAGAGAGTTCCTCATGTATTGGCTTACAAAGATTTTACAAATTTCATGGCTCATAGCCTTAATAAAGATTATTAACATTGAAATCCCTTTAGGTCAAGTGAAAATCAAGGTTAAGAGGTGTGGGAGTCAAGTTTTAGAATGGTGTAATTTTCAATTGAAATGGAGTATGAACTGGTTTATAACTAGATATGTTCATTCTTGACAATAATCACCAATTCCTTCAAAATTCTTTTCATATGTAATGCAAGAATTCATATGCAGACAAAATTAAAAGCAAAACTTAGGTAAAAACTCATGCATATGTCAAAGGAAAACTTAGACAACAATCTTTTCGTACAAATTATTTGGTACTTCATATCCAAAAAAAAAAATAAACTATTGTAAAGCAGTTTTCCATTACTCTATAAGCTCCATAATCAATATGAGTTCTTTAATTTTCTCTTTCAATTGCTTGCACCTTTTAGTTAAGTATCCAATTACCCTCATGTGATAATCACATCTACCATTTAGATCATAGCTCATTATTGATGGATTTGGAGTTGTTTTCAAAGGCATAAGGTTAAAGAAATTATGTTTTATTAGTAAAGATAAGAGGTCAGGAATTGGGATTGAAACTCTCTTTTGATTATTCCTTAATCTTTTTCACTTACTCTCTAATTAGGTAGCAAATGAAGTGAAAAAGGTCCGGGCATTTATTTAGGGATAAAAGCCTAATTGTTACACAAGTTGATAAGGATAAGGATTTTGGGAGAGGTTGTATATAGAAGTGTAATAAGGTGGGTATATCAGATAAGGCTGACATAGGGTAAAGCTTCTAGCCTATTACCCCTCATCAATCACAACTTGAGCATCTTCTTCCTTCTTTATTGGCACATTATCTTTCTTTACATCATTTGTACCACTTTTCTTAAGTTTTCCATTCTTGATTGCATTTTCTATCATCTCCCTAAAAATCACCATATCAGCAAAATTTTTAACGGCATTTCCAATCATCTTTTCATAATATGGGCTTTGAGAGTATTGACAAATAGGACAATGGTTTTTTCGTCAGTGAGCATTGTAGACACCCTAATCTATCTAAGGTTCTAATTGTTTTTGTTAATAAAAATAAAAATAAAAAATTGAAAAAAGAAATCAAATGGTTGAGTTTGAATGAAATTGTTTGTTTGAGTTTAGGTTGGACTTAAACTATAAAGCTGGATTTTGAAGAAAATCAAAACCTTTTTTGGATTAGGATTTTTTAGATCAGAACCATATAAATACAAACCTGCATAAAGCAGCAAAGCACACAGATCAAAGAAGAAAAACACTCCAAAGGCAGTCAGAGTACAAAAATTTGTTAGGAGATTTTTTGTTAAAAAATATTTTTTTATGGAATTTTTTTTGAAAATCCTAATTTTTAGTGGAATTTTTTTATGATCTTTGAAGATTTTGATCAGTTTTTAATGAGATTTCTAGTTTTGGGTGTCAGTTTTCTAGGAACCAATGAACTTCTGGTGACTCAACCTAGATTCCAACATGAATTTTTAGAATTCGATGAAGATTCAACCAGTGTTCTTGTTTTTAGAGAGAGGGAGAGGAAAAAAGAAGAAAAGAGAGAGGGAGTTAAGGAGATCTAAAAAAAAAACAAAAAATCTAAGGTTTTTATAGTGTTAGAAAATGACATTGTTTTAGTGTTTAGAAAGTTGCAAGATTCGCGTGTTGATCTAGGAAGATCCATGCTTTAACCCAATTTGTAATGCACCCGATCCGAAATTGTTGAGCCAATTCTTCAATCGAGTCGAGCTTGAGCCGTGCCTCT
This sequence comes from Durio zibethinus, assembly GCF_002303985.1. The sequence continues at coordinate 8,157,867 of NW_019167960.1, read as the reverse complement.
AAAGTTGTTGTCCTCTATGCAGTTGAGCCGCAGCCTTTAGCGATCAAGCTGAGCCATTTCTATTTTGTTTTCTTTTATTTATTTATTTTTGAAGTATTTTTTTGGATAATTAATTTTAAGAAAAATTGAGAAAGAATAAAATAAAAACATAAAAAAAATATATATTTTTTAAAATAAATACTAATTATCCAATTATGGAATTTTTAAAAATTGCAAAAGGTTAATTTTTATAAAATTTTTAGGTGAGAATTTTTTTCTAAAATTTTCTCAAATTGTGGAATAATTTAGATAATGTTTCAATAATATTAGTTAATATTTATTTTCAATTCAAAAAAAATAAAAAAATAAAAAATTTAATAAAAACTTTTTGAATGTAAATACTAATTACCCAATGATGAGATTCTGAGAAGTTTCAAATGACAAATTTTCTAAAAAATCTCTAAGTGAGAAATTTCTCTAAATTTTTCCCAAATTGTGGAATAATTTAGATGAAATTTCAATAAAAGTAATTGTATTCTTTTCTAAATAAAAAAAAATTGGTTGAAAATATTTGACAATTATCAAATGAATGAGTTTCTTAGAAATTTCAAATGATAAATTTCCTAAGAAATCTGTAAGTGAAAAATTTCTTTAAATTTGTCCCAAATGGTGGAGGAATTTAAATAAAACTTTAAAAAATATTTGTTATATTATTTTCTTTCCAAAGATAACAAGACAAAAAAAATTTAAATAGACCCAAATGATGAAAAATTTAGAAATAAAACTTGTAAAATAAAAAATAAATTCTAAGGATAAAATTTTTAGTAATCGTAAATGGATGATTATTTAAAAACTTTTTAGGTGAGAAGATATTTCTAATTTAGCCCAAATGATGGAATAATTAGATATATTTTCAATAAAAAAACCAAATAAAAAACAAAATAAAAATTATTAAACCTTTTTCCAATGACAGAGCCTCTTTAAGAAAATAAATAGGATTTTTGAATACTTTTGAGGAGATGAAGTATTTTGAAAAATTCTAACAGATTGATGAAGAATCTTAAAAATTATTTTCAATATAAAATTTAAGACCATTAGAATCAAGACTTAGGATAATTTAAAATAAAATGATGCCATCCTTTGGATAAGCATGTGGAGGTGCTATAACCTTTCTGATATATAATCGAACCGTTGAACCCTGTTTTGATTAGTATACTAGAATTTATTCTTTTAAGGACTCTTAGTCAAGCCCAAGAGCTCTTTAAAATGATAGATTCATTAAATGGTCAATCACACCTAGAAAAAAAAGATTGGTGGTGACTCATTAGTTGTCTCTAGCTATAGATTTACAGATCTATATGTTATGATAATTTGGCTACTCCATTGGGGACATTATAAGGAGTTAGGCCATAACATTTTAAATTTATCTTATCCTTCGATCTAATGGTTTTAAAGTATAATGATTATGTTATTTGTTTACTAACATTTTTTTTGTCTTCTATTTTATGTGTGGGATTTGAAACCTATATGTTCCTTCATACACACCATCACATGTATTTGCGTGAGCTTTATACCCAGGCTCCGTCCCTTTTAGGAGGGACTAAAGTACCTATACTCTTATGAGATGATAATCTTCATAATGGCTAATGAAATACTCCTACTCAAATTGAATCCTTTTTGTTGGTAGCCTGTGATAGCTGAAGATTGGACGGCCTTACTAATCTATGATGGACAATGATGTAAGGAACAATTTGAGAACCTTTAGTGGTCAAAATAACTTAGCCCAGCATATAATCTACACTTAGGATACCAGCCTTAAAATAGAGCTATTCCTACCCATTGATAGATATAACCCAAAGTTAGGATACAAGAAGGAATAATTTGTGTGATATATTGATTATCTAACCATTTTATTTGTTTGACTTTGTGCATTTGCATCATTTCAATTAATGCTTGCATTAGCATTATTATTTCATGCATCATTTCATTGTCAAATTAAACATTATGCACTTGCATCATTTTCATATAAAGAACATTACTACATACTATTTATTGATAAATTAGATCTTACACTAATGTAAAATGATAGTTATGTGGTAAATATTAGCATATTCTAGTCATGCATTAAAACACTAAACATAAAAGAATAGCATTTCTAATAATAATAAAATTGTGGTACTCATGATTTAAAGATAACTCCACCAACCAAGAACCACACACAATCAAGTCACCAATACAATACAAGAGCTTAAGCTAGACAAATAGAATAAGAAAATTTTAATTGTCTTGAAAAGATAAAAAGAGCTAAAAAAAAGCTTGAAGGGGAGTTAAGTAAGATTTTAGAGGCTTTGAATAAGTTGAACTAGGGGAAGAATGTAGAAGAAAATACTAGCTAGTAAGATCGACGATCACAATAAGTGGCTGGCGCTTTATACCCTTCTGGTTTTGGGCCATATCAAGCCTAGTCTACATAAGATGCACCACTATAGCAGTTCACATACCCTAGAGGGTATACATATCTTGAAATGCCATCAGTTTCAAATCCAGGGCATTACTAGAGCTATATAAATCTTGTCTTTACCGAAAAGGTAGTAGAACCAATGCAGGTCCCTGATATGAATGGTCTAAAAGAAAAAGAAAAATTAAAACCAAAAAGGGGCAAGTCACTAGGGGACTCAATAGCTGATAGAGAGATGCATATGCTCGAGGAAAGGTTGCGAGTAGTAGAGGTAATTGGTTTTTATGGTTCTATGGATATTGCTAGGCTTTGTTTAGTCTCTGTGGTCATTATTCCTTCGAAGTTCAAGGTACTAGAGTTTGAAAAATATGATGGTACAAAATATCCAAAGACCTACATTACCATGTACTGTTAGAAAATAATTGTCCATGCTAATAATGAGAAGTTGTTAATGCACGTATTTCAAAATAACCTTATTGGCTTTGCTACTAGATTGTATGTTCAACTGGACAGGAGCCACATTCAATCTTAGAGTGATATGGCCCATGACTTCATTAGTCAGTTTTGACGTATTATAGATCTAGCTCTTGATCACTTCTCTTTGTAGAATATAAAGAAAAAATGGATTGAATCATTCAAAGAGTATGCCCAGAGGTAGAGGGACATAACTATTCAAGTTCAGCCTCTTCTAACTGAAAAGAAGACCACGGTGTTATTTGTGAGTACTTTAAAATTTTTATATTATAAAAAATGATAGGGAATGCAATAAAAAATTTTATCGACGTGGTGATCTCAAGCGAAATCATTGAGAATGCCATTAAGAATAGCATGCTGAAAGAAGAAAAAGCTTCCACCAAGAAGGCACCAAAGAAAAAAAAAAACTGAAGCTCAAGTTGTGAGCTTTGAATTAAGGGTTACCAACCTTATGCACCATAAGCTTACTCCACATACTACCATACTATGAATAATACATTAGCATACCTATACCAGTAAACTCCACAGCCATCTTACCCACTAACATATCAGCCTATTTTTAGACCTTAAACTCCTATGTATAGTCCTAACACTCAATCTTTTACAAGACCTCAAATTTATCATACTAACCCAACAAGTGGTTTACGAGAGCTACAAACTACTCAAGAAAAACCTGTATTTGACCCAAACCCTATGACCTATATTGAGTTATACCAAGAGCTCTACAATAACCACTTGATTGCCCCCAATTGTTTGGAGCCACTCAAGCCACCCTATCCCAAGTGGTATGATCCTATAGCTCATTGTGATTATCGATATGGATTTTTTGGTCATTTCACAAAGAATTGTACTGCTTTAAAGAACAAGGTACAATGATTGATCAAAAATGAAATGATAAACTTTAATAGTTAAGGGATAGCAACATCTAATGTTAGTGGTAATCTTTTACCTAACCACAATGTGAATACTTTGAGTGAATGTCGAGAGCGCTGTGTGAAGAAGAAAGTGGAAGAGATCAAGACTCCTCTCAATCAACTATTTAATACTTTATACAAAGCTGGCATAATGCAACTGGAGTATCCATGTAATTATTGAAAAAGATATGTCTCAGAGAAAAGTTGTAAATATCATAATGGGAAATTGGCCACTCCATTAAAACTTGTGAACAATTTTGCCAAGAGGTACAGAAGCTCATAGATTTTTACAAAATTGAGCTTTATGAATAGAGGGAGACTTCAAGAAGCACTGAGTTGTCCATTCTTACAATTAAAGATGAAAGGGGACATGAACAAAAAATATAGGTCTGCCCTTGTTCGCCAAGTTATGAACTGAACAATTGGAGCATCATTGAAATGCCTGCTACCTTTGAGACCAATTCAATGTAATTACACATCCCAATAGGTTATGCCCAAAGACATTGGGATGATCTTTTATGCATGGGCCATTTATTTATTATTATTTTAATAAAGATTAGGAAGGATGCATTTTCATTCATTTCTTCTATTGTTCTTTCTTTTTTTGTTATTTTCCCAATACATTTTGCCAACATATTCAATTTCATTCACTTTCAAGCCTTTAAATAAACATGAGGATAATCATGATAATGATCAATGGGTTAATTTTAAAAATTCAATTAATGTTGATAAACTTGATAACGAGGATGATTATGAGGAATATACTTTCCCTCAGGACCTAATGAGATTAATTGAGCAAAAAAATAGACCAATTGATAATCATCAAGAGATAACTGAATTGGTGAACTTGAGAAATGAGAAAAATAAAAAAAAAGTTAAAATTGGCACCCACTTTCATTGACAAATAGGCAAATATTGAAAGATCTACTTCAAGAATTTGTAGATGTGTTTGCTTGGTGTTATCAAGGTATGGCTAGGCTTAGCACAAAAATAGTGGAACATAAATTGCCTTTAAAACCGTAATATAAACTAGTACAATAGAAATCGAGGCAAATAAAGCCTGAAATGCTATTAAAGATTAAAGAAGAGGTGAAAAAGTAATTTGATGCAAGTTTCTTGCAAGTGGCAAAATATCCAAAATAGGTAGCCAATATAGTACCAATCCCAAAGAAAAATGAAAAGGTGTGGATATGTGTTGATTATCATGACTTGACTGGGGCTAACCTAAAGGATAACTTTTTTTTGCCTCATATTGACACACTGATGGATAATATGGTCAAGCATTCTATATTTTCCTTCATGGATTGGTTGTCAAGGTATAATCGATAAAAATGGCTGAAAATGACATGGGAAAGACTATTTTTGTGACCATGTAAGGTACATTTTGTTACAATGTTATGCCATTTGGTTTAAAGAATGCTGAAGCAACTTATCAAAGAGCCATGGTAATGCTCTTTCATGACATAATACGTAAAGAGATCGATGTGTATATAGATGATATGATTACGAAATCTCGTGAAGACAAAGATAATATCACCAGCCTCAAAAATGTTTTTGAAAGGTTGAGAAAATTCCAATTCAAGTTGAATCTAGCCAAATGTATATTTAGGGCAAACTCAAGAAAGTTAATAGGCTTCGTGGTCAGTAAAAGAGGGATTGAAGTTGATTTTAACAAAATACAAGCTATTCATAATTAGTTACCTTTAAGCACATCAAAAAAAGTTTAAGGCCTTCTGGGTAAATTGAACTACATTTCTCAGTTTATTTCTCAGCTTACTTATAAATGTGATCCTATTTTTAAGCTTTTTTGCAAGAATAATCCTAGAGAATGGAATGAGGAATGCCAATAGGTTTTTGATAAAATTAATTAGTACTTTTCAAATCCTTCAATGTTGGTGCCACCTGTTTTAGGGAGACCTTTAATTATGGTCAATGAAAGAGGGATTGAAGTCGATTTTGACAAAATAAGAGCTATTCAAAATTTGTCACCTCCAAGCACATTGAAAGAAGTTTGAAGCTTTCTGGGTAGACTAAACTACATTTTTCAGTTCATTTTTTAGCTTACCTATAAGTGTGATCCCATTTTAAGCTTCTTCCTAAGAATAATCTTGGAGAATAGAATGCGAAATGCCAAAAGGCTTTTGATAAAATTAAGCAGTACTTGTCAAAATCCTTCAATATTGGTGCCATCCGTTCTAAGGACACCTCTAATCTTATATTTAATAGTGTGAGAGAAGTTAATGGGATACGTTTTGGGACAACAAGATGAGTCTAGCAGAAAAAAGAGAGAGCTATCTATTACTTGAGTAAGAAGTTCACAGAATATGAGTCAAAGTATTCTTCTTTAAAGAAGATGTGTTATGCATTAGCTTGGATAGCCAAAAGACTCAGACAGTACATGCTCTATCATACTATTTAGCTTATAGTAAAATTGGATCCAATAAAATATATCTTTGAGAAGCCTTCATTGTCTTGAAGAATTGTTTGATGATAAGTAATGCTTTTAGAATATGGCATTGTATATGTGAGCCAAAAAGCAATTAAAGGAAGTGCTATAGTCAAGTTTCTCGTAATCATGCTATCGAAATTATGAGCCAATGAAGTTAGAATTTCCTAATAAAGATTTGATGATTATTTTCCAACTTAAAAAGGAAGAGCATAATGAGAAGTGTTGAAAAATGTACTTTGATAGAGCTGCAATGCCTTGGGACATAGAATTAGGATAATTTTGATTTCTCTAGAGAAACATTATTATTTTATAACAATGAGGTTGAATTTCAATTACACAAATAAGATCATTGAATATAAGGCCTGTGTCATAGGTTTACATGTTATTATAAATAGAAGGATTAGAGTATTAAAAATGTTTAAAGACTCAACTTTAGTTATATATCAATTGAAAAGAGAATGGGAGATGAGAGATTCAAAACTTATTCTATATCATAAGTATATCCTAGAGTTGATCAAGTAGTTTGAAGATATTCAGTTTAATCATTTACCTTATGAGGAGAATCTGATTGTTGATGCCTTGGCTACTCTAGCAGTAATGATTGGAATTAATGATAACATGATATTCAACCCATCAAGCTAGTTATTAAGAATGTGCTAGTTCATTATTTTAATGTAAAAAAGGAAGAAGATGAAAAATCATGGTATTATGATATCTTGCAATTTATTAAAAATTAGCAATACCCAGACCAAGCAACTAATAGTGATAAAAGAGTCATATAAAGACTAGCTATGAGTTTCTTCTTGGATAGAGTATTTTGTATAAAAGAAGTCATGATCAAGTATTATTAAGATGTGTAAATATGGTTAGGTGAAAATATTATTAAAAAAAATGCATGATAGAATATATGGGGCACATGTAAGTGGACATATGATAACCAAATAAATCATAAGAGTCGGGTATTATTGGTCAATAAGGACAAGCGATTGTATTGACTTTGCACAAAAATGTCACAAATGCCAAATCTATGCTGATAAAAATCCATGCTTTATCAACTACTTTACATGTTTTTACACCACCATACCCATTCTCTATGTAGGGCATGGATGTCATTGGTGCTATTACTCTAAAGGCTTTTAATGGGCATAGGTTCATTTTCATGATAATAAATTATTTCACGAAATGGGTGGGAGTAACTTTATTTAGAAGTGTGACATGATTTATAGTTTGCAAGTTCATATAAAGAGAGATCATTTGTAGATATGAACTTTCAGAAAGAATCATTTTAGATAATACCAAGAATTTGAACAGTAAGATAATATAGAAAATATATGCTAGTATAAGATCAAACATTATAATTCAACACCATATTGCTCGAAAATGAATGGGGCAATCAAGGTGACAAACAAGAATATAAAAAGAATTATTAAAAAGATGATCAAGACTTATAAAGACTGAAATAAAAAGTTACTATTTACCTTACATGCTTATCGAACATCAGTGCATAACTATACTAGGGCAGCCCCATTTTTTTTGGTTTATGGGATAAAAGCCATATTACCGGTGAAAGTAGAGATCTAATCATTGAGAGTTTTAAAAAAAATTAGATTGGAAGAAGCTGAATGGATTCGAGAGAGGTTTGAGTAATTGAATTTCATTGAAGAGAAGAGATTGACAACATTATGTCATGGTCAGCTATATCAAATAAGAATGATGAAAGCTCATGATAAAAAAGTTTGACCTTATTACTTTCGAGAAAAAGATTTGATTTTGAAAAGAATTCTTCTAAGCCAGCATGATAATAGAGAAAAGTGGACTTCGAATTTAGAAGGGTCATATGTAGTGAAACGAGCTTTATCTGATAGAGCATTAATATTAGCAAAGATGGATGGAGATGATTTGCCTAATCTTATAAATTTTGATGCTGTGAAGAAAAACTATGCTTAAAAAAATAAAAAAAATAAAAAATGAATAAAATGAAAAAAGAAGACTCAAATTAAAAACCTTAAAAGGGAGGTTTAAGTCAAAATGGGGGTTTATTTGAGTTAAAACTTGAAAAGTTAGCTTAGATAAGAATAAGGATACAACATCAAATTTAAGAATTTACCAACATGAAGGCTAACATGTTCTGGGAAGCTCTAAGTTGTTAAGTGCATCAGATGACTGAAAAGGCTTCAAGATATGTTATCATGATTATTTGGTTGTTTATTTTGGGTATTGTTCCCCATACCCATCTTTGTAAATCATTTTCCTTTTTACATTGTTCAATGGCCAAAGTTGTGCTTTAAATAAGAGATATTTCATTTCATTCCTTATGTCTCTCTTTTAATGACTATTTCTCATTTATTTCCAATCCATCCCTTGAATTTTCCATTTAATACCTTGTAATGGAAGAAATGTGTGATTGCATTTTTCCTTTTTGAAATTGATATAATGATTGATAAATGAATAGTAGCATTAAAATTTTTTACATTACCTTGGGAAGGTTAAGGGTGGTAAAGGCAAACATGAAATGTTCAGCTTTTAGCAAGGACATTGAATTTAGAAAGAAAAGATTCCATTAAAAGGAAATATGGAAATATGATTAAGAATCAAATCAATTTGGTCTTAATACTTAAAGATTAAAGAGTTTGAGATCTAAGAAAAAAGCTTGAGAAACTTGAGTACCCCCAATTGAAAAGAAATTAATTAATTGACATTTGCATAGAATACATTGTATTTTTGAATATCTAGTGCACGGTATGCATTGCATTTAAGAATGTCTAGTGCATGAATTTAAGAAGCAGAGATATTTTAAGATCCTACATGAAGAAGATATGAAAACTTTCCAATGAAAGAATTTTAAATTCTCATTTGAAAAAAGAAGCCTCTAAGGGAAGGTTCTAATCCTTAGAAAAGGATATTTCTCAAATATTAGGAATGATTTGTAAGACCTCTAGGCATAATCTCCTATAATTTTTTTCTGATGATCTATAAGACCTCTGGACATGATTGTTAAGAAGCTTTATTTATTTTTTAAAATTATTGAGCCTCTGTTTAGAGCAACCTTAGAAGCCTTATTTATTTTTCAAAGTCATTGAGCCTCTATTTAGAGTAGGCTTGTTTACTTTTCAAAAGTCATTGAGTCTATACTTAGAGGAGCTTTTTTATTTCTCAAAAGTTGCTAAGCCTTTGCTTAAATGAGCCTTATTTACTTTTCAGAAGTCATTGAACCTCTACTTAGAAGAGCTTTATTTATTTTTTGAAGTTTTAAACCTCAATTCATAGGAGTTTTTATGTTATTCAAGACGTTTGAGTATGCTTAAAAAAAAGCGTCAAGTTGATTCTTGGTTGGTTTGTCAATATCTTTACACAATTCCTATTTCACAAAAAATGTGCAACGAGAGATAGTTGTAAACACTCCAATCTATCTGGGGTTCTAATTGTTTTTGTTAATAAAAATAAAAATAAAAATTAAAATAAATGTAAAAATAAAAAAAAAATCAAATGGTTGAGTTTGAATGAGATTGTTTATCTGGGTTTGGGTTAAACTTAAAGTTTGACGCTGGAGTTTGAAGAAAATTAAAACCCTTTCTCGATTAAGGTTCTTTGGATTAAAACCCTATAAATATGACCCATATTAAGTAGCAAAGCACACAGATTAGAGAAGAAGAAACACATGCAAAAATGGCCAGAAAAGTATAAAAATTTGTTAGGAGATATTTTGTAAAAAAAAAATATTTTTTGTTTGAAATTTTTTTTGGAAATCTTAGTTTTCAGTGGAATTTTTTGACGATCTTTGAAAGATTGCTGCAAGTTTCTGATGAGATTTCCAATTTTCGATGTCAATTTTTCAAAAATCGATGAACTTTTGTGACTCAACCCAAATTTCAACATGAATTTTCAGAATCCGATGAAGATTCAATCGATGTTCTTTTCTAGAGAGAAAAAGGGAGAGAGAAAAAGGAGAAGAGAGAGAGGGAACAGATGAAATTTGAAAAAAACAAAAACTTTAGGGTTTTTGTAGTGTTAGGAAATGACACTGTTTTAGTATTTAGAAAGTTGCAAGATCCATGTGTTGATCCAAGATGACCTGCGCTTCAACCTGGTTTGTAGCTTACTCGACCTGAAATTGTTGAGTTGATTCTTCAGTCGAGCCGAGCTTGAGCCGCGCCTCTAGAGCCGTTATCCTTTCTGCCACCAAGCTGCACCTTCTAGTCATCGAATCAAGACTTTGATGTTTTGGTTTTATTTTTTTATTTGTTTATTTTTGTAGTATTTTTTTTGCATGATTAATTTTAAGAAAAATTAAAAAAAAATAAAATAAAAATATAAAACAAAATAATTTTTTTTTGAAAACAAATACTAATTATCCAATGATAGAATTTTTAAAAATTACAAAAAGTTAATTTCTATAAAATTCCTAAGTGAAATTTTTTTAAAAAAATTTGTTCTAAATGGTGAAATAATTTAGACAAAATTTCAATAACAATAATTAGTATTTATTTTCAATTCAAAACAAATAAGAAAATAAAAAAAATTTAATAAAAATTTTTGGAATTTAAATACTAATTACCCAATGATGAGATTGTTTGAAAGTTCAAATGATAAATTTCCTAAGAAATCTCTAGATGAGAAATTTCTCTAAATTTATCCCAAATGGTAGAATAATTTAGATAAAATCTCAATAAAAGTAATTGTATTCTTTTCCAAATAAAAAAAAAAATTAGTTGAAAATATTTGACAATCATCCAATGAATGAGACTTTTAGAAATTTCAAATCATAAATTTCCTAAAAAATCTCTAGGTGAGAAATTTCTTTAAATTTATCCTAAATGGTAGAAGAATTTAAATGAAACTTAAAAAAAAAATGTCATATTATTTTTTTCCAATGATAAAAAAAAAGAATTTCAATATAAACCCAAATGGTGACAAATTTAGAAATAAAACTTGTAAAATAAAAAATAAATTTCAAGGATGAAATTCTTAGTAATTGCAAATGGATAATTATCTAAGAAATTTCAAGGTGAAAAGATTATTTTTAATTTGGCCCAAATGGTGGAATAATTAGATATATTTTCAATAAAAAAAACTAAATAAAAAATAAATTAAAAATGATTAAATCTTTTTCCGATGACGAAGCATGTTCAAGAAAACAATTAGGATTTTTGAATACTCTTAAGGTGAGAAAATCTTTTTAAGAATTCTACCTGATTGATAGAGAATCTTAAAAATTATTTTCAATATAAAATTTAAGACCATTAGCATCAAAACCTTAGGATAATTTAAAATAAAATGGTACCATCCTTTGGATGAGTATGTGAGGGTGTTATAATCTTCCCCATATGTAACCAAACTTCTAAATCCTATTCTAATTAGTAAACCAGAACCTATTCTTTTAGGAATCCTTAGTCAAGCCTATAAGCTCCTTAAAAGGATAGATTCATTAGGTAGCCAATCATACCCATAAAAAAGATTGGTGGTGGCTTCTAAGTTGGGTCTAACTATAGATTTATGGATCTATATGTTATGACAAGCGGTGGTTAAACTTGGGTAGCAACATCCTTCCATCTCTAGGCATATTTCTTAAAGCTTTTAGTGTCTATCTTTTTTATACTTTGTAAAGATAAACAGTCTGAAGCCAAATCTATTATGTGCTTATATTGTGTGATGAATGCTCTAGCTAGTTCTTTCTAACCACAGATGCAAGACCTACCTAATTGGACATACCTTATTGAAGAGATGTAGGAAGGCTATCTTGAAAACATAAATAAGCAACTTTTCATTATGTGCATGTACATAGTAACATGTATCATGGGGCATTTGGTTCCATCACACTTTTCAAACTCAGGGACTTTAAACTTGGGTGGAATGACCACATTAGGGACCAAGCACAATTCAACAACATTCATTGAACCATAAAAATGCATTCCCTTAATAACTCAAAGCATTTTGTCAATAAAATCCATTTTTTGTTAAGATCTAAAACCTTCATTGGTTTCTATTGTGTTTGTCTTTAACTTTTCTTGTTCCTTTAGATCATCCAAATTAGAAACTTGAATTGGGTCACAAAAAGGAGCCATGTGAGTAGGAGCACTAGTTAAAAGCATGTCAGTATGCATGTAGAGGTAGTTTACCATAAATGGCATTTGATGTTGGGCCCCTTGAAAAGTCTATTTGGAATATGGCTCAAAACTAAGTGGTTATATTAGATTATCAATATTTTTAACCACTGTTTTCCCTTTATTCAGATTCTTTAGCAATTCAGTCATATCTTCCAATTGCCCCTTCATCTTTTCTTATACCCTTTTTCATATTTTAGAAGTGAAGAGCTTTTTTCCACCAGAATTTTAGCTTGATACGAAAATTGAGCTTTCTTTAAACCTTTTTACCATAACTAGGATGATATGTTACTAGATGTCAAGAATCATCCTAACTTGTTAGAAACATTCTTCTACATACGTGAATGAATAAATGAATGCACCTATTGAATGTGATACACAACAGTTCAATGATACATGGGTGCACATCACAATTTAATAATGCATGGATTGATAAATGATTGCATGAATGGATGTATGAGTTGAGGTTTACCCCATAATGATGCACAAATGAACAAAGGACTACCTTGTTTAACATGACTATTTTATGATGCATGAATAGATGAATGCATGCATTAGATGCTAGATACATAGAAATTCAATGATGCATGGATAAATAAATATATGAATATCTTAATATTTATGACATAACAAGCACGAAAAACTAAATAAACCCGAACTCTTTACAAAAAGTTCCTTTATGTGTCTTAACTTGGGTTACATTCTAACAATGGGTAGACATGCCTCTAACCTAGGGTTGGCCTTTTAGGTTATTATATATGTAGGGTTAGGATATGTTGATAATATAAAGGTTCCCAAATTGTTCCCTACATCATCGTCCATTATAGACTAGTAAGACACCTCAATCCTTACCCATGATAGGCTTTAAATGAAAAAAGTTCAATTTGAGTAGGAGTTTTAGCTAGCTCACACAAAAATTATAATCTCACGAGAGTATAGGTACTTACTCCTCCTAAAAGAGGACAAAGCTCAGGTAGAGAGCTTAATGCTTGAAGTGCATGTGTAATGTGTGTTAAGGAAAATAATTAAACAAACGTTCATGCTTAGACAAATAAATAAAACAAAAAAATTAAATAAACAAATTAGTAAAAATGAAAAACAACAAAAATAAGTACACTAAGACCATCCAAATAAGGCTTAAAATAATCTAAGATTAAAAATTGGCTTGGCTTTCTAATTCCCAATGGAGACGTTAAACTGTCATAATGTCTAGGTCTGAAAACCAACCCATTAAACACAAAACATGGAGTCACCAGCAATCTTTTTTTTTTTTATCTAGGTGTGATTAGCCACTCAAATAAATCTACCCTTCTAAGGTTATCCTAAGCTTGACTAAGGATCTCTAAAAAAATAGGTTCTGGTCTTCTAAACAGAACTGGGTTCGAGAGTTCAATTACATGTAGGAAACATTATAGCACCCGTACAATGCCCACAAATTGGTACAAATTAATCTTAAATTAATTTTTAGCCTTAATTTAAATGGTCTCTTAACTTATTATTATTATTATTAATTTATTTTTGTTTTTGTTAATTTAAGTATTTTAATATTGGACATATTTTTAGGTTTTCTCTAACACTTTGGTCAACCCCTAAAAATATTCCTCACTTCAAGAGTATTCAAGTAACACACCTGTTTGCTTAAAAAGGCTCCGTCATTAGATTTATTAGATATTTTATAGAATTAAATACACACAATCTAATAAAATACAATAATCAAATACAAAATTCAATAAAAAACAATAATCAAATAATCAAAATTTAATCAATTATAAAATCATCACAATTTGTTTTCAATTTTAAAATTTCAAATTAGAAATAAATAAAATTTCTTATATTGAGATCAATTTCTAACTCTTCTAATATTTTGATCGAATTTAGAAAAATGTCTCTTATCTAGAAATTTCTAAGAAAATTACACACCTGTAACTTCCTTAGAATTTCATCATTGGTTGAACTTTCATTTATTCCAAAAATATACATTTAATTTTTTCTTACCAAATAAAACTTTCTTTATCTTCTTCAAATAATTAAAATTGTGTACAAAAATTAAATATACATAAACTAAATAAATAAATGAAATCAAATAAATGACAAAAAAAAAAAACATATAGCATAGAAGCCAAATCACGGATAGGATATTACTTGGGTTAAAAGTGGTGGGATTTGTGACATGGGTCTATGTAATAGTACTTGCCCACTCCAATTAATGCCTTTGTTCAATCCTGGACCACTTTCTTTTCCTACTAGCAAAACCAACATAGCCTTTCCTTATGTTTCTTCTCAACTTCTTTTCCCAACTCAAAAATTCCAAATTAAAGTCCTAATTAATTAAACCCAAAAAAAAAAAAAAGTCTTAATTTTTTCTTTTTTTTTTTTTACTTTTTCTCTCTTTATTTTTTCTAATTGATCCAAAGGGGTCTTTTTATAGGCCTCTAATCCAAATCACAATAAAAGAAGGTTTTTCTTGGTTTTAATCTCCTAATCAAATTCAATTTTAGATTTCTAGTCCAAGTTCACCTCTCAAATCAATACATTCCCTTTTTTCAATTAGAACATTAGACTTCAAACCGAATCAAACTTTTCCCTTTATTCTGTTTTTTTAAAAAAAACCATAAATCAATTAATTAACAAAATAAATAATCCTAAACTAAACAAAATACTAAAAGCCTAAAATTAAATTAAAAAATACCTTAGACTAAATGGGATGTATACAATGTCATTTATTTCAAATTATTGTTATTTATCCTATATTTAATAATTGTGGGGCATTTAGGATAGGGGTATTTTAAGAAAGTGTGAAAGGTTTGTATGTTCTTTCACATACTAACATTTGTATTGCATAAGCTCTATATCTAGGCTCTAACCCTTTTTAGAAGGAAGTAAAATAGCTATGCTCTTGTGAGGTGTAAACCTTCGCAATGGCTAGTAAAATACTCCAACTCAAATTAAACCTTTTCTAGTAGTAGTCTATAATGGGTGAGGATAAGGGTACCTTATTAATCTATAATGGAAGATGATGTAAGAAATGCTTTGAGAAACTTTAGATGCATGAATTCCATAGCCCAGTATATAGTGAGTTTACGAAGCTAGCCCTAAGTAGAACCATTTTGCACCCTTTCTACGAAAATTACCCTAAATAAGTCACATGAAAAAACTCTTTGATACAATTTGTATTTAGGGTTAATAATGGTATGAATAAGACTAAAATTTTTTTAAAAAAGAGAATAATAATAATAATAATAAAAGCATTCTTTTAAAAGAATTTTCTTCTGACATATAGTTTGACTCGCTTGATGTTTATCCAAAATGTGCATCATCAAGAAATGTGTTAAAATAAAATTTTTTTGGTATCCAATAAAACAAAACAAAAAGAAAAAGTCCAAGAAAATCCACAAAAAACAATAAAAACAAAATTTCCAAAAAAAAGGGAAAGTTTTACTTAAATTCTTTGTTTATTGGCCAAATAAAAAACCAAAAGCAAAAACAAAAACAAAAAATAAAAAATAACTTTTGAATATAGTAATTCTGTATGGAAGAAAAAATTAGGTTTTTGAATTTGTTTTCCACCTTTTAGAAAAAGAAAAAAAGAGAGAGTCAATGTTCTTTTGTTCCTTGCATTTCATTTGATCCTGTTTGCATACATTATCATGTTTTTAGAGTTAAGAATAATAAGATATTACATGCATTCCTTTCCACCCACATCTAAATAGATAGTACATACATTCCATCTCATGTACATCATAAAAAATAATACATGTAGCTCATTTCATGCACATCAAATAGATAATACATGTTGTCTATCTCAAGCATATCATAATAGATAATAGATGTAATCCATCTCATGTACATCATAATAGACATACATGCATTCCATTTTATACACATCTTAATAGACAATACATGCATTTCATCTCACATAAATCTAAATACATGTATTCCATCTCATACATATATTAATAGATAATACATGCATTCCATTTAATGCACATCCCAATAAATAGTACATGCACTCTATTTTATTGCATATATTAAGGTAGTATCGATTTCATTAGGTCGGTATAACACAATCATTGCATTTCATGTAAAAAACTCTCATGCATATAATATGTCAATGCATTTCACACAAGTATGTTGCATCAGTCATAACTATGCATCTCATTACGCATGTAGTTAGTCATTGCAGTTCATACATATGGATCCATGAATAATAGGATTCTATAAAACATACACTGTATAAAATTGCATTCATTACCCTGCAATAAGACATTGCATTTCTTACATATTTTTAGGTGATGTAACTTTTATCATTTGGGCCTTGTAAATATGAAAATCCATTGTCTTAGGTATTTTTGCATTTCATGACATTTTTTGGCATCCTTATCATATTCATACATTCATAAACATGTTTTATGTGTTGTAATTTGTTCTATGTCATTCATTTAGTAAGAAGTAATAACGTAAACTTTTTGTTCTAAACACTGAAATAAAATGTCTATCTTGGTGGGTATAAAAAAGATGAAAATAAGAGATCAATTAGAGGTAAGAATTAATGCATTGGAGTTAAATCAAGAGGAATATAGGCATGCACTTTAGGAAATGAAATAACAGATTACTCAATTAGTAGAAATAGTTAAAACTCATGGTAAGGTTAAGTTTGTTTCTCCTTAAGGGTCTTCATCATTTTCAATTTAATAAAATTAAGATCAACTAGTTCTTACCAGGCTCAACATGCCTCAGAAGGATCTTAATACACATGATGTCTCGAATGAGGATCAAAGTTTAAACAAGGTCATGAAAGAAAGAAATGACTTAACCACACAAATGACTGAATTCAAAAGTTTGATTTCTAACATAGAGTCATTAGGTTTCAAACAGCCCTCACCTCTTATCTTAAGTCCAAATCTATACTCAAATCCTTCCCTTAGCTACTTTTGACCTCTTTTCCAAGCATCTAAGATTAGGCCTACAAACTTCATGCAACCTCTGAGAATTCCACACCTAAACTCATGTCATCCACCTCACATTCCAAAACTACCTGTTCAGCTCATTATTCTACCACCACATCCTTAACTAGTGTATCAACCTAATTTTTGACCCAGAGTTCCTTAATTCACTCTAACATCAACCATGCAACCATTTTCCCAACTAGGTAATCCAAATTTGGAATAAAAAAACTTGCACCACCAACACTAGAAAAAGAACTCCTACTGACCCAATACCCATCTCCTACACAGAACTCTATCCATAACTTTGAAAAAGCCACCTTATTGGCCTTATCCCTAATGAACCTCTCAAAATATCGTATCCAAAATGGCATAATCCTAATGCCTGATGTGAATACCATTATGGCACTTATGGGTAGCATTAGTGAAGGCCAAGTAACAAAATTTTGACACCAAGGCAAAACCTAATATTTATGAAAGTTTTTTATTAACATTGGGATAACAAATAGTGCTATAAGCTACAATAAAATTGGTCATGGCAAAAGAAATAAAGACAAGGTGATTCTGATAGAACATGCACCCAAAAGTTTAGTTGAGGCTAATTTGGTTCCAAATAGGTTAACCTTTCACAACATAGAAATGAAGATTGGCATGATTAAAGGGTGTGATATAGATGATGGTGAAAAAAGTGGGTGCATATAAGAAAAAGGAAATAGAGGGGTAAATTGTCACACCCGAAGGGCAAGAGACCACAAGAGCTAAGTAAACCCTAACCACCAAGAAAAAAAAATCAAAGACTTAGGCAATGACCTTTAGAAGCTTATCACTAAGATTTTTTATCCCATACCACCCATACTCGATCCATTCCCCTTATTAGCCTATGATTTAAATCCTTATTACTCCATCCTCCATTAGACTAGTTCCAAGGCCCCATAATTAGACAAGTGGTTCGAGAAAGTGCGAGTTCATCAAGAAAAAAGTCATATTGACCCAATTCCTATGTCATCTATTGAGTTATTCCTGAAACTTGTTAAGAGTCATTTGGTATCATCTATTCATCTAAAACCATTGAAACTTCCCTATCCCAAATGGTATGATGCCAATGCTACATGTGATTGCCACAATGGAAACATAGGTCACTCTATAGAAAGTTATCCTATATTCAAGCACAATGTTCAAAGTTTGATCAGAGGAGGGTCAATATGTTTTGACAAGTAAAAGAGATTGGATGTCAAATCTAAATTAGACTGCCTATGGGTGTAATTCTAAAAATGATGAGATAGGCTAAAGTCAAGTGGAAATAATTTTTTTGAATTTTTGTTAAGGGTTACTTAGATTTCTTTTTATGTATAATGCTTTTTCATCTATTTGAATAGTTATTTTCTTTTACATATATCTCAATTTAATATTATCTTTGTATGCTTTGATTGATTTTTATAAGATTTTGATTAATGAATTTGAATAAAGCCCCACATAATTAATTTCCATAATAATAGAAAGAAAAAAAGTGCCTTAAAAAAAGAAAAAAAAATAGAAAAGAGAAAAAAAAGGGTTTTCTTTTCAAATAAAAGGTGAAAGGTGTCTCGAAAAAGTTAACGATTGCTATTAAAAATGAACTCATCAAATACCTTCTCACCTTTTTCAAACCATTCAAATGATTTCACTCATCAAGCATACCCCTTTAAAGACATGAACTTGAATTCGCAAACCTTGCGTTCGCCTGATAATATTGTAATACAAAATGGTGATTTTTTTTCTTAATTAAAGAGCAATTGAACAACCAATTTCAAAAAAAAAAAAAGAATTCCTAGAAAATCAGGTAAACACAACATCTTTTTAGAGTTTGGATGTGATAATTTGATAAGTCAAGGCTATGTTGAACCTTCAAAAATCTCCTAATATTAGAGCTACCTAAATCTTTCAAGATGATCCCAAACACACCAACCTTTTAGTCATTTACACTAACAATTATCCTTATCCAATATTCGAGGCACGTTGTCTAAACAAAAAGACCTTATTGTTCTTAAGACAATTTGAATTATGATCAACCTAACCTTTGTTATAGAGTGACATGAACTCTTTGACACCTCAAGCAAGTTCTTCCATATGACCCTTTTTCTTGCATTAACCTTTATTAGGAATGGTTTGCCAAAATAAGGCATTTTTCTTGAATGGCGATAGGGGGCAAGCAAAGAAAAAGAATAAAAAAACAAAAAGAATAAAAAGAAAAACAACTATACACTTAAGGCATTCAAATTAATCCAAAGAATAAAAGAACTCAATAAATTTATAAAGAAACCAATGAGAAAAAGCCAAAAAGTTCAAAGAAAGTTAAAGTTGAAAAAAAAAAAACTCCATTTCTTTAAACTTTTTTCCAAAAAAAATTGCTCTTCAAATTTGAGTAACTATGCTTGAGATGATAAATGACTATCTTTCATAAATTTGAGTTAAAACGATTAGAACTAAAGTCAACTTTCAAAATTCACAATCAAATTGGAACCAATTTCATTTTAAATTGAATCTGTGATTTTTTAAAGCACTAAAAAGTTTGATTGCATTTCAAAAAGTGTAAAATTACTAAAATACCTTTAGGGATATTTTGTAATATTGACTTCTCAAAGTTAGATTTTTGTGAAAACTTTCATATTATGATTGATGTTATGTAATGATTTTTACACATCAAAAACCTCGATCACACTTTGAAAATGTTAAATTACTAAAATACCCTTATAGGTATTTTCGTAAATTGACCTTCTTGAGGTCAAAGTTTTGCAAAAAATTTCGGATCATGATTTAATATTATTTGATGAGTTTTGGAATATTGAAAACTTTGATCATACCTCCAAAGGTGTTAAATCACTAAAATACCCTTAAATTACTAAAATACCCTTTAGTGGTATTTTTTTTTTAATTTGACCTTCTCGAGGTCAATTTTTTGTGAAATATTTCAGATCATGTTTTTAAATTATTTAATGATTTTTGGTGCTTTAAAAACTTTGGTAGCACTTCACGAGGTATGAAATTACTAAAATATTCCATAGAAGTAATTTCATAATTTGACATTCCTAAGGTCAGATTTTCACGACAACTTCCATATCTTAATTTCATATTATTTGAAGATTTTTGGTTCTTTAAAATTGTGAAAATGAAGAGGGAACATTGTTTTTCCAAGAAAATGGCCTAAATATCGAAAACTTTTTAATAGGGGAAAAATAGTCTTTTCACTTGGTTTCAGTAGCATTTAAAATCCAATCTTTGGCATTAAGCCTTCTCAACCATAGGATGATCTTGAGAGGCTGGATCCAAGGGTGGAAGGTGGCACCTTGCAAAGAAAACAAGAGATAATTTTTAACCATTAGATAAGATTTTTACCTAAGGACTTGCATACATTAAAAGAGAGATAGTTTTTATTCATTAGGGGCTAGGTTAGAGGCTAGGATTCACATTTTGGAAAAAGAGGAAGTTGTTTAGGATGTGAGGAATGAGGACAAAAAAAGAAAAAAAATCTTGGTGAAGAGCTTGGAGTAGGTATAATTTTTTTACCTTTTTTATTTTGCATTTTCATAAGCATTCCATAGTGTTTATCGTATTTTTCATATCATTTAGCTTTTGATTTTCATTTTCTTTGAGAAATTTATAGTTTTTCATTTCATTTCAAGTTTGGATCAAAACTTTATCCAACTAAACCATAGTTGGATTGAATTAATGTTCAAGTAACAAAAAAAATAAGAATCCATCATTTGAAGCCATTAAAGGTTCAGCCAAACCTTCTTCCATCATGGTTGAACCTCATTTTGGTTCATTTTATATGTTTTCCTTGCTTTGCATGTGTTTATTGATGATTTAGTTATTGTTTTGCTTGTTATTTGCATGAATTTTAATTAGTTTAATGGTATATGTTTGGTGTTTGGCTATGTATATTTGGTTCCATGGTTTCTTTACTATGTAGCTCATTACATGTTTGACAAAATTTCTCTCATGATATAAAGGCCTTCATGTGATGATTTTATGGATGATTGATGCATGTTTGGATCAAATGAATGGTTGTGAAATTGTGGGGAGGCTTTGTAGAGGTTTGCCCAACCATTCCCATGCTTGGCCGAAATCTCCTAGCTTGATGGAAGGTCAAATATTGGTTCATTCATATGTGTTTCCTTTTCTTATTGCATTCTTCTTTAAGATTTCGTTGTGCTTAACTATAATTTCCATGATTAAAATGTGTCATAACATATCGGTCCAGAGATTTGATCGCTAAATGCAAGAATTTAAAAATTGTGAAAAACACGAAGAGTCACCACTAATCCTCTTTTAAGGTGTGATTGGCCACCCAAAAAAATTTATCTTTTAATAAAACAATAAAATGGGTTTAAAGCTTTATTAAAAAGATAATTTTGGCCTACAAAAATAGATTAGGTTTAAGAGTCAATTATATATGGGGAAGGATTAGCATCCCTACAATGCCGGTAAAATTGGTACCATTTAATTATGTGTTATTTGTAATTCAGAACAAAAATTGTTTTCTTTATGAAATTTAACTCTAATTCCCTTTGTTTGTAAGAAATAAAATTAGTTAAAAAAATCTTTATTTAGGAATATTATGAAAATCTTCAAATTAAAAAAATACCTTCAAAGTCCTCTAACATAAAGGCAGAATTCGAATAGAGTCTTTTCATTTAAGATTTATCATAATGTTCCTTCTAAAATAATAAAATAACACTCTTTGTAAATGATAATCATTGATTACTCTTCAATATTTAAGCAGAGTACCAACAATTATATTTCATGAAATGCTATTTTAATTTTATTTGTTTAAAACTAAAAAAAAATTTAATAAAACTTTTTATGTAGTAAAAAAAAGAAAAATAATATAATTAATATTAAACATCCATAATTAGCTCAAACATATATATATATGCATTATAAATGAACACATTAATCCAAAAACAAAACATATGCCAATGATGATCGAATACGAATTAAAGAATCAAGTTTTCAAATATAAAGAGATCACCTGAACTCTCCAACATCTAGGCAAAGTTTGAGTGTGACCTTTTATATTTAAAATCCCGTTTTATTATTTTTATTATTTGTTATTTTAACAAAACGATTTTATTCTAAGTTGCAAAAATATATAAAAATTCCTAATGAAATAAAATTTCCTGAATATCCCAACATCTAGGCAGTATTTAGGAATAAATTACTTCATAAGAGGTTTTCTTACAAATCTTTAGAAACGAGTTTGGGGTAAGTTTAAAGAAAAAATTATGTATCTACAAACCTTTCTAAAAATCTCCAACACTTAGGCAAACTTTTAGAGCAAGCTCATTTTCATAATTGTTCTAAAAAATGAATTTTTATATTCTTATATATTTTGTATATATTTCTTCTTTCTTTAAAATCATCATCATCATCATCATCATCATCATCATTATTATTATTATTATTATTATTATTATTATTATTATGCATAACTTTAAAGTGCATGAAAAATAAAATATATCAAACATGGATTTAAGTACAAAAGCTTAAATAAAAATGAGCATGGGAATCCAAACAATATGGAAATTAACAATGCATGAAATTAAACTTACAATTAAATTTAAGTAATCATAAAAATTGCATGGGTATAATTAAAATCAAACATACATAGAAATAAACTTTATTGGAAACAAACTTTAAGCCTTATTTTTTTATAAAATTGTATTTGTCACAAAATTCCAACTAAAGTGATTTTCTAAACTAGTATTCTACTTTTTATTATTCATGTTAGGACTAAAAGGGAAACATAAAATCCAATTGCTTTAAAAGAAAAAAAGGAAAAAGTTTTTAAAAAAGTTTTATTTCATAGTAAACTAAAGGAATAAAGGCCAAAAGAAAGAACTTTAAATCTCCACACCATGAAACTAAACTAAAACTTTTTAAAAACTATGAACTCTACCTTTTCCTATCATTTGTTAAAAGCTTATCGAAACTTGAAAATTTTTTTCCATTTTTATGTGAAACCATATGAAAGAGAAAATGTAGAATTTTTTATAGTATTCACATGTATAAGATCAAGCTAGAAAAGAAAAAAAAAAGGTCACCTTTTTTCACTAACTTATCTAAAAAATGTGACTTCCCTTCTTGTTTGCCTTCCTTTCTGGTAGTCCTCTACCACTTTCTTTTCTTTGGTTTTTGGCTACTCTCTCTAAACTCCAAAAACCTTCCTCTTTTCTTTTTCAAGAGCCCCTTTTTTTCTTCTCTTTTAAAGAAGAAATCTACCAAAATATCTTTAAAAGATTAAAAATAGGCTTTTAGATCAAATCTCATATAAGGGCTAAAGTTCTTTTTTTTTTTTTTCAAGGACAATCTTAGCTATTGGATTAAGATTTAATAAGAGATCTAATGGTCCACATTATTCACTACAAAGGTTGGGTTTTTATAGCGCTTAAACCAAATGAAAAGACCATTTTATCCTTAGTACAAAATTTTTAATATTTAAGCCATTTTTTTAGAAATCTATGTTCCTATGCTCATTTTTAGGATTTTAAAATACCAAAAATCATGAAATATTATAAAATTAAGATCTAAAAAGTTTCATGAAAATCTGAGCTCGGAAAGGCTAAATTATAAAAATACCTCTAAAGGGTATTTTGGTAATTTCATAATTTCCAAGTGCCATACAAATTTTTAGGGTTTTAAAAATCACCAATTTTAACCTTAAACCACATTTATTCCAATTAGGTTGTGAATTTTGAGAATTAACTTGAGTTTTATCCATTTTGACTAAGTTTTGTGTAATTTTGACTTTGTTTTGTGCAATTTTGACTTTGTTTGACTAATTTTAACTTTGTTGATCAAATTTAATCACATTTAACTTGAGTTGACTTTGGATTTTTAAATGGGCAAATTTGTAGGCTCTTTATGGGTTGTAAATGGTCGTTTTAAGTGGTTTACATAATGGTTCTATATTAATGGTTTTGGCCCATATTCGCAAATGAGCAAGGGCCAATCATGTTAAAAATATTTCAAACAAAATTTGGTGTTTATAAAAAAATTAGTTTAGTAGGTTGTTTGGTTATTTTAGTATTTATTTGCATAAAGTTCAAAAGAAAAAAATGGTAGAACATGTCTTAATAATCCAAAAAAAAATTTAGTGTTTGATCCATTTACATCATATTTTCACTAGGACATTTAGTTTGTAATATAGTTTTTAAAACACCTAGATTTGTAATTAGTTAATTCCTTAGTTATGTACTTTTCATGCATCAATAATTACAATTTTACCAATAGCATTTTTGTTATTTGCTTTCATCACATGCATTTCTCATGAAACCCTAAACCACATTTAAAACCCAAAGCCCTAAACCTAAAAACTTAAACCCTAAACCCTAACCCTAACCCTAACCTAGACCCCAAACCAACCCTAAACCCTAACCTAGACTTCAAACCGACCCAACCCTAAACCTAACCCTAAAACCAAACCTAGACCCTAAACTTCCCTCAAAACCTAAAAATCAGAACCGACTCCCAAACCCTAAAACCAACACTTGCCACATTTCATGTATTTGTAATTTATGTTACCTTGTTACATCCATCTTTAAATTATCATGAATTTATACCTTTGTCATCTATATCATGTATTCATCATATATTATATTTATGCATATCATGCATATGTTTTTAAATGAGGCTTTTTCTAAAAAAAAGTTTTAAATAAGATAATATCTCAAAAAATAATTTAGAAACCGAGATATGGCTTAAATATAAGAGGACTCGATGATTACTATTTATACAAGGTGTTATTTTAGTTTTGTAAGGCAATTTAAAAACTTTTAAGTAAAGGTTATTTTTTAAGCTCTACCTAAATATAGGAGAGTGAAAAAGGTGTCTTGATACTTAAGGTGTTTTCATTTTGATTTAAAAATAAAAAGTTTTGTTTTTTTTTTCAAAAATTGATTTGTTTTCAAAAAAAATATTTAGGTTCTTTTTATGAATTAATAAAAAAGGAATTAATTTCTAAACACTAAAATGGGACCATTTTAACTAATGTCTAAGGATAACATACAATCAATTGATATCATCTTCGATGAGAGATGTGGGGGTGCTAATTATTCCTTATACGTAACCAACTCTTAAACCTTAAATCTAATTTCGCAAACATTAATTTGTTCTTTTTATAAAATTTTTAAATATTTTAAATATTTTATCAAAAAGTACAAAAATTTTATATTGCCAATCACACCTTAAAAAGCATGGGTGGTGACTCCTTTTTTTATTTTTATTAAAAATGCTTTTTAAGCCCCATTATTTTCTAAATTCCATATTCGTCCAATGCTCGGCTCACCACCCTTGATCCTAAAACATAGCTACAATCTTGTACTTAACTATGAATGAAGCCTTTATGGGATATGTATTGAGACAAAGAGACAAGACTGGCAGAAAAGAGTAAGCCATCTACTATCTATGTAAGAAATTTATTGATTATTGAATCAAATATTCATAGCTGGAAAAGCTATGTTATGCTCTAGTATGGACTACTCACCCGCTTAGGCCATACATGATTTATCACACAACCTGGTTGGTATCTAAGTTAGCCACCCTCAAGTACATATTCGAAAAGCCATCTTTATCAAAGAGGATAATGAGGTGGCAAGTCCTGCTTTCCAAATATGATACCATATAAATGGCACTGAAGGCTATTAAAAAGAGTGTAATAGCTAACTTTCTTGTCAATTGAGCTATTGATTACTATGAATTGATAAGGTTTAAATTGCTAGATGAAGATCTAATGACCATAATGTCAATAGAGAAAGAGAAATATATATGATTACATGAAAAATGTTCTTTAATAGGGTATTAAATGCTTTGAGATATGGTATGAGAGCTATATTGATATCCCCAAAAGGATAATATTACCTCAGTACTATGAGATTTTTTTTGCTGCACCAACAACATAAAAGAATATAAGGCATGCATCTTAGGTTTACAAATGGCTTTGGATAGAAAGATTAAAATATTAAAAGTCTTTGAGGATTCAATATTAGTTATTTATCAGTTGAAAGCTGAATAGGAAACGAAAGACTTGAAGTTGGTTTTATACCAAAGATTTATTACTAGGTCGATAAAGTAATTGAAGATATCTAGTTTCAACATGTACCATGAAAGGAAAAACAAATAGCTAATGCTATGGCCACATTATCAACAATGTTTAAATTGAATGCAAATGCTAAAATTCAGCCTATCCAGATGTAAACTCTTGAATTCCTAATGCATTGTGCTAATGTAGAATGAGAGGTTAATGGTTATCTTTGGTATCATGATATAGCACAATACATAAAGCATCTAAAATATCCTAAGCATACATCAAAAAATGATAAAAAGATTTTGAAATGATTGGTAATGGGATTCATTCTTGATTAGATAGTTTGATATAAAAAAAAATCGAGATCAAGTATTATTAAGATGTGTGAATGCCATGAAAGTGAAGAAAAAACTTGAAGTGCATGAAGGAATATGAGAAACACATGCAAATGGCCACATGATGGCCAAACAAGTGATGAAGGTAGAATATTATTGGTTGATATTGGAGTATGGACGTATCAATTATGCAAGGAAATATCATAAATGCTAGATTTACACAAATAAGATCCATACCCCTAAGATACCATTGCATGTCTTAGAGCCTTCATGGTGTTTTTCAATGTGAGAAATGGATGTGATTAGACCTATTACTCCAAAAGCTTCAAATAAACACAAATTTATTTTTACGGTGGTTGATTATTTCATAAAATGGGTGAAAGTAGCCTTTTATGCTAACATAACCCAATCAATTGTATATAGATTCATTAAGAAGAAAATAATTTGTTAATATGGATTACTTGAAAGAAATCATTACTGATAATGCCATCAATCTGAATAATAAAATGATGAAAGAAATATGTACTCTACCATTTTAAGATAAATGGGGGGCAGTGGAGATTGCCAACAAGAATATCAAAAAGATATTGGAGAAAATGAATTATGCTTATAAAGACTGGCATGAGAAGTTATTGTTTGCTTTGCTCACATATAGAACATCAATCCATACTTTTATCGAGGTAACTCTATTTTTTTTGGTATATCGAATGAAGGTGATTTTACCAATTAAAGTAGAAATTTTTTTCCTAAGGGTCTTAATGGAAGTACAATTGGAAGAATCAGAATAAGTCTACAATCACTATGAATAGTTAAATTTAATTAAAAAAAATAGACTTGTTGAACTCAATTATGGCTAGATGTTTCATAAAAGAATGATAAGGGTATAAGATAAGAAGATAAAGCCTAGACACTTTCATGATTGCCCAATTAGCATAATAGTAGAGGAAAATGGACATCTAATTTGTGAGGTCTATATATGGTCAAAAAAGCATTAACTATAAAGCACTAATTTTATCGAAAATGAATTTAGATGAATTACCCTCCCGTAAAAAAAAAAGAGAAAGAAAAAAAAGAAAAAAAAGAGAAAGAAAGAAAGAAAAGGAAGGACTAGATTGAAAACACAAAAAGGGTAATCTAATCATGGAGAAAATATCTAAATTGAAAACTTGAAAGAGTGACAAATATAAGGAGAAAATCAGAGAAATGATCTAACTATAAACTAGAAATAAAAGAATATAGGGACAATGACATGTTCAATTTGAAAGAAATAGGGACAAATCAGCATTGCCAAATCAGAGGGCATGATTGTAATCCATTGCATCAATATTAATCAAAGTTGGTAATAATATAGGGTTTTTGAAAAAGGATCAAGTGTGAACAATCTAGATCGATCCTAATGTTCAGTATTCAAAATATTGAAAATAGATCCTTGGTATCATCTTACTTGTTCAATTTCTCTGTTTAAACTACATTGTCTATTCTTCATTTGTTTTTTCAAAGTAGCTTGTGAATCAACTCCTTATAATTCACAATGAATACCATTTTTATTCTCTTTGTTCAAATCCTTTTTATGCATTTTGTGGTTGAAAAAGATGTTGCATTTGACATAATATTGTTGTTAATTATTGATAATCCTCATATTAAAACTTGAATCAAGATTTGATGAAGGTTTTAAGGATAACCAAGATAATAAAATAATGATGGAAAAATGAAAAAATGAAAAAGAAAATATTTTTTTGAAATGATGAATGAAAGATGGGGAAATGAATGGAAACGAGAATGATAGGTGATGGAAAAATGAATAAATAAAGAAAATTAAAAAATCGTGAATAAGTGAATGAAGATAAATGATGGATGATGATGAAGAAAAAGGAGATAAGATATTTTTGGCAAAAATCATTAAATAATTGTTGGAGAGATTAAGGCAAAAAAGAATTGATAGAGAAAGAAAAAAATTTTGATAGAGAAAAAAAGAAAGAAAATGCTTAAATTGAGGAAAAACTTCGATCAAATGAGTATGATTTGACTACTAATGACTTGCCCAAAACCAAGAGTTTAAAGACAATTCTGGTTATGAAAACTTTGTTGTCATTAAAAATTAGCATATGATGTAGACACCTAATTTTATCCAGGTAGATTTTGGCCAGTTATGGAATTATTATAATCCAACTGGGCTCAAATCCAACATTTTTTTAAAAATTTTGATAAGTTTTCAAAATCAAATTTAAGGTCAATTTTACCCAAATATCCTAAGGTCAAACTTGATTAAACTTAGTCAAACAAAATCAAACTTGGTCAAAATTAATAAAACCGAATTGAACTCGAGTTAATTTTTCAAAATTCACAACCAAATGGGATTAATAAAGATTGGAATTAAAATATGCGGTTTTAATGCATTGAAAACTTTGATTGCACTTTAGAAAGGACAAAATTACTTAAATTTTCGATAAGGTTATTTTTGTAATTTAACCTTTTCAAAGTTGAATTTTTTTGAAAACTTCTATATCACATTTAAATATTATTTATGTTTTTTAATGTACCAAAACCTTAATCGCACCTTGAAAGGTATAAAATTACTAGTAATTTGACCTTTCCAAGGTCCATTTCTTGTGAAACACACTATATTATAGTTTTATATTATTTCATGATTTTTTGTGCATGAAAAACCTTGATTGCACCTCGAAAAATATAAAATTACTAAAATACCCTTAGAGGTATTTTCGTAATTTAATTTTTTTTAGGTCAATTTTTTACGAAACATTCTAGATCATGGTTTTATATTATTTCATGATTTTTGAGAATTAAAAACCTTGATCACACCTCGAAAGGCATGAAATTACTAAAATACCCTAAAAGGGTAATTTTGTAATTTGACCTTTTTCATATCAAAATTTCATATTATTTTAGGATTTTTGTTCTTTAAAATCAAAAAAAATAAAGAAAAGATCATGGTTCTCCAAAAAAAAAAAATTGCATAAAAGGTAATAACTTTCTAATATGGGGTAAAATGAACTTTTCAAATTGGTTCCATAACATTAAAAATGTAATCTATAGCCATGACCATTCTAAGCCGTGGGATGATCATTAGAGGGCTGAATCTAATGGTAAAAGGTGGTTCTTTGTAAGAATAAACAAAGGAGAAAGGATAGCCATTGGATGAAAAATGCATCCAAAGGCTTGCATGAATTTTGCATGAAATATTTATTCTTCTTTTAAAGTTGAAAAAAAAGGGAAGTAGCTAGGAGGTGGCATGAAAGGGAGAAAAATAAGAAAAAAATAGAAAAATTTTGAAAACTTTCTTTTAGGTATAATATCTACTAGTTTCCTTTTTTGCATTTTATTGTATTTTCATATTATTTTCTCTTTAATTTTTCTATATTTGTGAAAAAGTTTATAGTTGTTTGTCTCTTTAAATGCCAAACTTTGATCCAAGCATTCAACCAACTAATTAATAGTTGGGTTTGAAGTAAAAAATATCAAAGAAAATAAAATCTAACATTGTTACAAGCTTGGGAAGTTCGACCAAGCTCATTCACACTATGGTCAAACCTCTTTATGACTTAATTTGAAGCTTTTCCTTCTTTGAATAATATATTTGGATGATTCAAGTGTTAGGGTAGAATGTTGAGAATGTTAGTAGTTTATGTAATGTATTTTACTACCATGCATGTTTTTATGGTTTCTCTATTAGGTACTTCGTTACATGTTTGATGAAATTCTTCTTATGATGAAAATACTTCTTTATCATAGTTGCATAGGTATTTGATACTTGTTCTACCTAGATAAAAGTATTGCATGTTTATGGAGAGCCAAATGGAGGATTCGGCCAAGGTTCCCAATGCTTGGCCAAACCTCTTAGCTTGTTTGGTGGCTAAATATTTTTTGTTTTTTACTTATTTGCTTGTGCTTTTGTTTTTTTCTTCAAGTTTTTTATGTGTTTGATTAAATTTTTGAAGGAGTAAAAATGTTAGGTTGGTAAACTTTTTAATGATTTTATATTATTTGCATGAGTTTCAAAACAAAAAATTAGTGGAACATGTCTTTGATTTTTTTAAACCCTTGGTATTTGATATATTTTTGCCATATTTTTACATACATGTTTAGTTTATAATATATTTGTAAATATGCCTAAGTTTGTAATATGTTTATTTTCATACATAGTCCATGTATTAAAGTTTGTATTTTCATTAATGGCATTTTAGTAATTTTTGTCACATTACTCCCATGCATTAAAATTTGTATTTTTATTAATAGCATTTTAGTAATTTTGTTACATGCATCAAAGTTGGCATTTTTATTTATGGCATTTAAGTAATTTTGTTACATGCATTGCAAAACCATAAACCCAAATCCCAAATCCAAACCCTAAACCTAAACTTGACAATTTTAGATATGACATGAAAATGACACAAAAAAAATCGTATATGTGTTTTAAAAAAACATATTTCATGTTTATTTATGTTGATACAAATTTTGACACTACACAATTTGTATTGTATATGTGTTGAGTTGTTTAAATACATAACATGACATAAATAATATGTTTAATTTAATATTATCATGCGAGTACATGTTTAATATATTTAACAAGTTTAACACATTTTTTATATTTATTTTAATTTAATATAAACATATAAAGATTATTTTAATGTTTAATTTTTTTAATTATGATACTTATTTAGCTATTTAATATCATATAAAAATTATTTTAAATATTTAATTATAATATACATTTAATAATTATTATAAAATTATTTTTTATATTAATAATATAAATACAATATAAATATTAATATTAGTCCTATACATTATTATTTTATTCTTTAATATTTAATAATTTATCATTTTGAATTTGATACTAAAAATTAATATAGTGATGTAATATAAATTAAAATTCAAATATATATATTACAAACATATTAAATGAGTATTAAATTTTTTATTTTTTAATATGTAAGTTTTTTTTTTATATTATTAATATGCCAAATTTATTAAGTTGTAAATGATTGATAGTTTATAGTTATTTATTATTTTAGTCATATTTATGTATATATTCGTATTAGTCGTATCTATTCGTGTATATCTATGTTAGTTGTGTCTATTCTTGTATATCCGTATTATTTGTGTTTATTCGTGTCATGCTTAAACGAATTTATTATTTGTGTTAATCATATCGTATTGTGTGTAACATGTATATTAAATATGTTATGTTCATATTTAAAATTTAAACACATTTTATAATTCGTGTTGTGTTCATATTTTCATAATTCATATCATTATACGTGTTAAATATGATACGAAACACGATACGAAAATACAAATTGTCAGATCCACCTAAACTTTACACCAAACCTTAACTCTAAAACCTTAAACCTAAACTTAAACCTAAACCTAAACTCTAAATCCTAAACATAAAACCCTAAGCCCTAAACCTAAATCGTAACCTAGTCCTTAAACCTCAAACCTAAACTCTAACCACCCAAACCTTAAAATCAAAACCTAGACCTTAAACCAACCTCCAAACCCTAAACTAACCCATAAACCCTAAAACTAACTTGATCCTATTCATGCATCTACATTTCATTTTATTGTTACATGCATTTGTAAATTGTCATTCATTCATACTTTGTCATTGGTGTTTAATTATCATGCATTCATCTGATTATTATTATATTCATTCATACAATGCATATGTTTTCCAAATGAGTTTTTAAAGAAAAATATTTTTAAAGTAAAATAACATCTCAAGTAAATATAACTTTTGAGATTTGGCCTAAATATAAGAGGACTCTCAACGGCTATCATTTATGCATAGTATTATCTTAGTTTTTTGAAGGCTAATTGCATTCTAAAAAAGATTAGTGACATTTCTTTATTTTGATTTTTATTGAAAATGCTTTTTAGTCCTGTTTTTCCATTTCCTCAAATTCGACAATGGGATTTCTAAACTTGTACATTTGACAGTCAGATTTCTAAACTCATATGTCGCAACATTAACAAAAAAGGTTTTATTCCATAGATTAAGTAGTGACATAGTTTCGAAAGTATTCCTATCATTGTAAATGAATTGAGCTCCATAAGTTTAATAAATAAGTAAAAAATCCAAATCCTCTAATCTAACCTGATAAACCCTATTGCTCCAACACTTTGAGTGCCTTATAAATTCAAAATTTACAATAATTCTCATTCTAGAATTATAGCAAATATTTTGCTTGCCAAAAGAAGCATGCACAAGATGCTTGAATCTAAATAAATCAATTAGTAAAATTTTAAAGAAGATTATTTAAATAATTGCTCCAACCAAAAGATTTTCAAAAAAAAAAAAAAAATCAAACAATACTTTTAAAGACTCAAAGGGTTGTATCCACTAATCTTTAGATTAAGTAGTATGAGATTAGAGTTACGTTTGAAGGTTATGAATTCGCAAAATTATGTCCACATAATTTTTTTTTTAAAGATAAGTATAAAGATGAAAGTTCAAAGACAAATTAAAAGTTTCAAAAAAGAAAAACAAATGGATGTTGATAATCTTACAAATCACCCAAAATGATTGCCTGTTAAAATTAAATTTAATTTTTTTTAAGTCCATTGGATTACAAGGGAAGGGATGGCAAGATTAGAATCTACACACACTAACATGCCTTAAATCTTTCTAATCATTGAATCAAAACGCTGAAGGCAAAATAAATTTAATTTTAAGAAAGGTAGAAAAAAATCTTAAAGTCCAAACCCATTGCATCATCCTAAAAGCTCAAATCAGACTAAATTTACTAGTCTGGCTGATAGCCCAGCAGTGTGCATATCCTTTCTACAAATTGAGGAAAAGACAACTTAAAATTTTTTTTTTTTTTCATTTTTCGTTAATTATCAGCTTATTTTCAGTTGATCAACCAATTCTTTTACCAAACAAACAAAAAAAAAATTACAGAAATTATTTTTTAACAATCAGTTTTTTGAAACAAACATAAACCTAGTTAGGTGGAATAATAGGATTATTTTACATATTAGTTAGTACTTAAAGAAAAATAGAAACACCCTTTGGATTTGGTAAAAAAACATATTTATACCTTTTAATTAAAAAAAAAAAACCCTCTTATCCCATTGAAGTTAGATAAAAAAATAGCTTATCTCCGAAAAAGTAATAATGTTAGTTACTAAATTAATTTTAAATAAGGCAAAAACATTTATTATTATTAATTAATTATGAATTTCTTTAATTATTTTTTCTTTTATGTATTACTTTCTTTTAACAACAAAATTATGAGATATATATACTTTGAAATAAAATTATGAGATATATTTAGTTTTCAGTTTAACTAGATTTAAAATTATATTTAATTATTTTAAATTTAAATTATATTTTATTATATTATATTATTATGCAAGTTCATATTTTATATTTTAAATCAAAAGATAACTATACTTTTTTATTATTTATTTAAACATTCTATATTTTATTCTTTTCTCTTTCTTCTTTTTATCTCTTTTCTTTCATTCAAGCTTTTTTTTAAAAAAACAAAATTATAAGATTTATTATAAATATGATTTAAAAATTGAAGTAGTTTTAAAATAATCTTTAATTATTACAAATTAAATTTTAATTAATTTAAATCAATTTTCAATTATATATTAAATATACTAAATCATGTATAACTCAATTACGAAATGAAAGAAATTTACAACTATTAGTTTGAAAAGAACACTCTTGTCATCAAAAAGTAATAGATGTTAAGATTTCATTAATTAAACTAATTTTGTTTAAAGCTTACTTTAAATGCAAACGACATCTTCACTCTACCTATTTTTTTAATCTACTTTTTATCGCTTTTTTTTTTTTCAAAATAAGAGTAATTAAATTATTTTAACTAAAGATCATTTAATATATTTATCTCAAAATTAACATATAATTAATTAACAATAGGTTAGAAATATCTAATTTAATTTGATAATAATTAAAAATAGATTTTAAAATTAATTAAATAAATCTCGTAGTTTTGTAGTTAAAAACATTTTTTTCATCTAACAACTAATAATTCAATCTCTGATGTTTTAAATATTAAAAAAAAAAAATCTCATAAGAGTGCTTTTGAGTTTTTGGTTTTTTTTTTTTTCCAATTAAAAGCTGTAAAGAGTTTTTTTAATCAAACTTTTTTTTGTATTCTTTATAACCTTTCAATGTTTAGAAAAATTCGAGAACGTGCAATTTTCTTACCAAAATTATCTTTCCAATTTCCACAAAAAAGTTTCTTTCTTTAAAAAAATAACCAATCAAAAGAAAAATCAATAAAATGGAAATTATCATCCCCTCAACGGATATATATTATAGTTGAAGAGTTGAAGCTGCATTCAGCTCAGTCCTCTGATGGAGCTTCAAACCTTCCGCCATCCATCTTTTGCTGGTACCCATTTCTCTCTTTATACTCCTATTCATATGAAATCACTGATTTGCGTTAATTTTTTTCAAAACCGATAGGGAAGCCATAGATATTTTTTTTTTTTTTACAGTCCCACTATTTTCTTTTTGGGTACGGTTCACTATAAGAAATGGACAGCATGGAATTTTGGGTATTACTAATATTATGGTTTTTTCACTGAAACAGGATACAATTAAGTTTAGTTTTTTTTCATTTGTTCTGCATATAAAGAAAAAAAAAATTTGTTTCAATCAAATTCAAACCAGATTGTTAATGATACTGTGGCTGTGTAGTTCTAAATATTAAAGCTAGCTTTGATTGTTGTAGGAACTGTGATGTTTTTGGTCCGAAACCATGAGCTCAAGTGGAAGAATCATAATAGGTTTAGTCTAAATACCAAGCTTTTGGGCGATGGACGTTTCTGTAAGCATTCAATATCAGGAAGGAAATGTTTCTCAAAAAATATCAGAAGTTCGGTTACTTGTTCATATAGCACAGAGAAGAATGATACTTTGCCATCGGTAAAACAGCTAAGTGATGCTAGAGTGATTTATGCCGTGGCTCCAGCCCTGGGTCATACCAAGGTATATTTACTGAGCTGTTGGTTTCATACTGATAAGCAAGTTTAGTGCTTATAAATTCCTTATGTATAAATAGTTTATAGCTTGCTTTCTGGTTCTCTAAGGTTTTTATATTTGGGGATAATTTGATCTTGGCTTATTTTTTCTTTTTTTTTGGTACAGAGAACTTGGTTTAGTTTTAAGACATGAGTTTCTATGCATTTCATGCTTGAACTTCAGCCTTTTTTCCTAATTAAAGAGAACCTAAATCAAGTTCATCTTCCCAATTTTTTATTTGTTGTATGAGCTGTTGTAACTATGCTGGAGCTCTTTTAATGCATACGTCCAATTTTATATAATTTCTTTTTTCTTAATAAAAAAAAAAGAGATAAGTTAGGCACCCATTTTAGGGACAAGAATAAAATAGTCAAACTGAAGGGCATTCTTCTTTATTTATCTGTTTCTACGCTCACCTCCTTTTTTTTTTTTTTTTTTTACTTTTCTTTTTGGATTTTTGAATAGAAAGCCTGGTGGTAGGTTTACATTTCTCGGGCAAGAAAAAGAAATCTGATATTTACGTTCTGCTAATCATTTATTCTTGCATAACTATGTTCTGCTCTCTTTGTGTTTTTCTGAAAATTTGGATTGGTCCTCATATTGGAGGTAAAAACGTATTAGATCTTTCTTGTAGACTTTTACTTAGAATAGTAGAAAATAGTTTTCTATGGAATACATATTTTTTCAATCAAGTTCTTCATTCTCAAGCAAGGGCAGAGGTACATGAGGTTGATTGCTTAAGCCCCACTGTATTTTAGATAAAATTCAAAGAGCTTTCATTGATCTAGTTTATTTGTTATTGAGACTAGTATTGGTTCTACCAATTGTCATTGCCATAGTAGAGAAAGCATTTTCAACAATAAACATTTTGAAGATTTGTTTGTATAATTGAATGGAAGATGAATGGTTGAATGATAGCTTAATTGTGTACATTGAAAAATTGGGTTCAAAAGTATTGATAGCTTGTTTATATAAAATTTACTTTATTGGTTTTTTATAATTTAGTATATTTGAAAGAAACCCCCCTAAATAAAATTTCTGGCTCCACCACTGTTCTCAAGAAAGAAAAGTTTATTTTATTATACTGTTTATCTTACATTGAAAAATCAAAATAGTAAATTAATTTGACCATCCATATTTCTAATCAAATATAGTGAATTTGTTCTGAGACTTCTATATCCTTTTTATATGATTTTCTTACTGTTATAGGAGTCACATCCAGAATCCAGTGCTAGGGTTCCTGCAATTGTGACTGCGCTTGAGGAGATGGAGCTTACCTCAAAGGTACTGAACTGTGTTATTTTACGTTACTGTTTATTTCTGTGTCATTTCTCTTTAGATGTCCGCATTCCTTGTTTATGCATGTTTGATGCTTCAACATTTTATTCATGGTCTCAATCTTTGCAATTTGAATTTATGAATATCTTACCAACTACTTGATTGTATTATGATATACCTATGTTGTGATAGCATTCTCTGATTTCTGTGCGTTTTAAAAAGTATGATAATGTTGTGTATACATGAACTGTGTTATAACAAACAGATTTGCAGTTGTTTACCAATAGGTTATAAACAGCTTTACCACCATGGCCATGAAATCACCCCTTCTGACAGTGGAAGTGGTGTTTATGGCACCAGGTGTTAAAAACTGGGTGTTGAAAAGGAAAAGTATATTTTGTTAGTTCGTAGACAACATTTTTTATGTTTAACTAAAAAAAAAAGAATTATAAGACATTTATATTCGAGCCTAGGACATAATATATATTTTTAAGCTGTTGTCTTAATATTGTTTGATACAAAATTTATTCTTTACAATAACTTACAAGACAGATTTTGTTGGTGTCAGAACTGTTCCTATCAATGAAGTTTAATTTTCATTGGTAGTCTACAGCTTATTCGAATCTTTGATTCTTTTCCAGTATCTGTATTGGAATTGTAGGGGAGAATTTTCTATTAATTAATGTAATTCGTTGCACTATTGGCTGAAGCAAGGGCTGCAGTCAAATCTCAGCTCCTCTAAAAGAAAGTGAATAATTTTCTCTTCCCATAAATGAACCGTGTATGGAAGAAAGAGAGAGGTGGCATTTAAAAAAAAAAATTATAGAAGAGATGTGAAGTTTGAAGAAAATTGATTTGGATAAGATTTGAGAGTAGAAAGCTCAGCACAGTTCTATAGTGATATTATTTTGACAATTTCCTTTGTGTGTTAAATTTTCCTGTATATGTCAGTTTCGTGGCTCAGAAATCCTTGAACTTCAAAATTTCAAGCTTGCTTCAATTGATGATATTGCAAGTGTTCATGCAAAGGCTTATGTATCAGGCCTTGAAAAGGTGGCTTCCTAGTCTTGTGCTTCACCTGTTCCTTTTCATTTATTATTTGAAAAATGAAACTGTGTTGCATGCTTCAAATTGTAGGCTATGGATCGGGCTTCCAAGCAGGGCCTTATTGTAATTGATGGTTCTGGACCAACATATGCTACTGCTACAGTAAGTATATTGTGTTTGATGTTTTGCTTTTCTTTCCTAAGCTTGTGGAAACATAGAGGAAGTTAACAGAGATGCATCTACGATTTATGTTTAGTGGGCAGGGTGGCTTACTAAATCAAAATATTATAAAAAATGTTTTTGTCTTATTAATAATTAAAATTTTAGATGCAAGATTAACTATGGCCATAAAAGCTACTTTCCGTATAGAAGCAAAACTCTGTAATTGTTCACAATGTTCCAATCATTGCAAGAGGTTTCCTTCTTTCACTATGTATTTCTCAATGTAGGTAACAAGACAACATTCATCCAGTAATTTCTTATTTTGTTAAACAATAAATTCATCATAATCTTCACAAGTGAAAATGTTATCTTTGGATTCCATATCAATTATTATATCAAACTAACTGTACAAGAAACTTACTAATGGGTACATTATAGTTTTATGCATACCCTCGATTAACTGCATGCATAACTAATTTAAATTAATTAGCTAAGTCTGTCCTATTCTTAAGGAAAGACCAATTTGTGAATATGTTAATGAAGATCAATAAATTTTGTTTATCATGTGTTTCTAACTAGGTACATTAATTGTATTTCAAATATTACATAACTATAAAACGAAAAAAAAAAAAAAAAACCTGTTCTGTTAATAAGGACAGAGAAAATAAAAAATATCCCTGTAAATTTTATGTAGTTCTTTAAGATTATTGATTATAACTTTATGCTGTTGGCTTTTTTTTATTTGGTTAGTATCTTTATTCCTATCCCTTTTTTTGTATCTTAGAATACCCATATTGTTTTTCTTCCCAATTCCGTGGGGACAGGAAGTAAATTTCTTGACATTTTCTGTTGTTTCCTTGGTATTCTCAATTGCTTTTAGGATCTCTGTGGCCAGCTGTCCACTTTTCCTCCATTATGGATCTGTCAATAGCAGTCACACTCTTCTATATGCATAGGTGCATTGGATTCAAAATAGCAAAGTAACAATCCCATTATTGTGAAATATAAGATATTTTTCACTTACAAGTGATTACTAGAGCAAAACATTAAGACTTTTTTGTATTAAGAAAATTGAACAAATAATTGGTTGAAGGCATGTAGTTTGCTCAAATTGTTTCAGGTTTTTAAATATGTGTGCTATATGTTGTTTATCTTCTTTTTTGTGATGCAGACATTCCACGAGTCACTAGTTGCAGCTGGAGCAGGACTTGCCTTAGTTGATTCAGTGGTGATGTCTCAACCTAGAACATTAAGTCTCTTGAATGAT
This sequence comes from Durio zibethinus, assembly GCF_002303985.1. Next base: position 8,118,365 of record NW_019167960.1, on the reverse strand, counting down.
AATCTTTCAATTTTCTTGTTAGTTGAAATAATTTCATCTTCACCTCATGATTTTCTATTGTTACATTTCTAGAAGCTGACAGCTCTATTCTCCAGTGTTTGCTTTAAAGCAATCAAACACTTTTGTAAGATTAGTGACCAAAAATAGCTAAAGGTGCATCAAATTGAGTGCTGAACCTCAAAGGCTTATAGCTAATTCTAGGGGGAATATAGCTTTCTTCCTCAAATATGTGAGGCATATAACCAGGAGTAATTTTTCTGTGGGCCTAGAATTACCATCCATACTTCAATAAATGATATAGAAAACAACAATTTCAAATGCGTATTTTTTGGATAAGCAAATGATGCAATTGAAAAATGGGAGATTGAAGATAAATTAATAAAATGTAAGAGTTATATCGTAAAACAGTCCATTTGTGTCTCAAGAGACGGTGAAAGGGATAAACTAAGGGAGATAGCAAGTAGTATCTGTCTTGAAGGAAGATACGGCAGACATTTTAAAGGACTAAGATCTGTAACAAAAAAAAAGACTAAGATTAGCTTGCAAAATGCTTTGACCAATGGGTCAAATGATAGATTGTGTGGAACAATGAGATGAGTGATGAGGCTCTGCGGCTGAGAATCGAAGCCTTTTTGCTTGGTCTGTTTGCATATTACAAGAGAGATCATTCAAAGTTTTTTATATTGTCATTCTGGTTTTTGGGAATTTTGAATCCTTTTCATTTCTTTCTTCTTATTTGTTATCTCTTCATTTTGCCACTTATGTAATGTAGTTGATGCTATATCTGATGGTTGTAGTGTAGAAAACTTAAAGAACAGTTGTCCTTGTTTTTTCTTATTCAATCTATAATGAAGGAGTACATCAAAATAAATAGGAACAGTGAAGTTCCTTGTTAGGAAACAACTTACATGAAATAGAAAACAAAAAATAACAAAAACAAGGAGAATTATTCCATTCTAAAATTAAAAAAAAAATCCCTAAAAACTAGACAATTAGAATAGTTGAATAAATTAAAAGAGTAAATGAGAAATATTCCCAAAATAAATTAGGAAATCAAGTTGCAGTAGTATGGGTGAATCAGATCTATACTAATGTAGGAGAATCGGATCAAGCTGCATTAATGTAAGAGAATTATTAGGAAACAACTTACATGAAATAAAAGACAAAAAATAATAAAAGCAAGGAGAATTATTCTATTCTAAAATAATAAAAAAAAAATCCCTGAAAACTTGACAATCAGAATAGTTGACTAAATCAAAAGAGTAAATGAGAAATATTCTCAAAATAAATTAGGAAATCAAGTTGTAGTAATATAGGAGAATCAGATTTGCACTAATGTAGGAGAATCAGATCAAGCTGCATTAATGTAGGAGAATTGGATCTCCACTAATGTAAGAGAATCAGATTTCTACACTCCCCCTTATAGGTTGGGTTATGAATTGTTAATCGTACTTAGCTGGATTTCAATCTGTCAAAAATGCTTCTAAGAAGAGCTTTAGTCAAAAATATCTGCAATTTGTGACTTGTAGGGATATAAGCTAGTTTGAACGACCCATTTTCTATCTTTTCCTTTATGAAATGTCGGTCCATCTCTATGTGCTTAGCCCTATCATGATAAATAGGATTTTGGCAATACTTATAGTAGCCTTATTGTCACAAAACAGTGTCCATAGATGTCACAGTAATGAACTTTTAATCTCCAAGTAACCTCACCAACCAATTCCTTCACAAGTAATGTGGGACATTGCTCTAAACTCAACCTCAGCACTGCTCCTAACTTCAACAGCTTGCTTTTACTTCTCCAAGTGACCAAATTGCCCTAACATAAATGCAATATCCAGTAGTGGATCTTCTATCTGTTATTGATCCAGCCCAGTCAGCATCTGTGTACACCTCAACTGCCTTATCCATTGACTTCTTAAAATATAGACCTTCACCAGTACTCTTCTTTAAGTACTGTAAGATGGGATGAATAGCCTTGTGATGCTCCTTGGTTGATTTGATTTCATGTATCTACTCACCATCCCTACTGCAAACCCAATAACAGGTCGTGTGTGGGAGAGGTAGATAAGCTTCCCACTAGTCTTTGGTATCGCTTTTGTCCATGGGAGAGCTTCCATTTTCACTTCCAATTTTATTAGTTGAGTCCATGGGTGTATTGGCAAGTTTGTATCCTTGTTTTGCAGGCCATTGTTTTACCTTCATCATTGTAACTTACATGTCACTTAATACCAAATCCTAAAATCTATTGATGAATAATTTATTTTATCTTTTATTAAAGTCAAAAGGGATATAATACAAATATTACAGTTTTTTGTATTAATTAATTTAAAAATATCAAAACTTAATACCTGAAAAGTTTGAACCCTATTGCTTTGGGGCATGTTCCCTTACTGTTTGACATTTGGAAAAATTGCTCTATGCTTGAAAGGTTAGCAAATACTTTCTTATAATGAGATGGGGAAGTTATTGTTTCTGAGTAGCTAAAATGCCAAGCATATTTATGTCATATTCAGGTTGCAGCATCAAACAATCGACTAGATCCACCTATGGGTTTTGCTTTGATAAGACCTCCAGGACATCATGCTATTCCGAAAGGTCCCATGGGGTTCTGTGTTTTCGGTAATGTGGCTATTGCAGCTCGACATGCTCAGCGTCTACATGGATTAAAGCGGGTGTTTATTATTGATTTTGATGTTCACCATGGGAATGGCACAAATGATGCTTTCTTGGATGATCCAGATATATTCTTTCTTTCAACCCATCAAGTATGCAATTTTTTTGGTGCATATCAACATTTTTTAATCTTAATTTGCTCTTCAGTTGGAATTTTCTGTCTGGCTAAATGTTATTGTTATAGGCGGCACCAACTATTTGTGACTAATGCTGTGCAATTTCTGCTCAAACGGACAAGTATTGTGTTAGGAGGGATATGATGAACGAACTTTTCACCTATGCCTTCTGATATTTGACGAAGTGCATATTTTAGAAGTTAAAAGCAGAATATAGTAGTAGCTAATAAATCAAATCTATTTTAATCAATGTTGATATAGGATGGAAGCTACCCTGGCACTGGAAAAATTGATGAGATAGGTCATGGGGCTGGTGAAGGAGCGACACTTAATCTACCACTACCCGGAGGCTCAGGTGACACTGCCATGAGAACTGTTTTTGATGAAGTCATCGTGCCCTGTGCTCAAAGGTTCAAGCCAGATATATTCCTTGTGTCTGCAGGGTAAGTTTTCCTTGTCCTTGAAATTTTATTGCATGCTCAAACCCATAAGAAAGTTGTATTTTGAAGCTCTCTCTGGTTAGTTAATGAACTCCAGAGAGTATTGGCAGTGGAATCATTCATCAATTGGGCAAGTAATAATTCTGTTCATATAACAATGAATCAGATGGGATGTAAATAGAAAATCTTGTTCATTTAGTAAAATTTGAAGAAGGTTATATCTTAAGCAGGGGTTTTGATTGAACTTTGTCCAGGTATGATGGTCATGTATTGGATCCACTCGCCAGTCTACAATTTACAACAGGGACATACTACATGCTTGCATCTAACATCAAACAACTTGCCGAAGATTTATGTGGCGGCCGCTGCGTATTTTTCTTGGAAGGAGGATACAACCTCGATTCACTTTCATATTCCGTGGCTGACTCATTCCGAGCATTTCTTGGGGAGCCAAGTTTGGCACCTAAGTTTGACGACCCAGCAATATTGTACGAAGAGCCATTAACCAGGTTGAAGCAAGCAATTCAGAGAGTAAAGCACATACATTCACTGTGATTGTGCAAATATTTAATTCTTAAAAATTTAAGTTGGCACTGTCCTTTATTTCTGCAAGGAAAACGTTGCAGTATATAATGGAGATTCTGCCATGATTCAGTACTGGAAGTTGATGTCTAGATGGTCAACTAAATATGAATCATAAATTGATGTAAATGAGGTTAATTTTGTTAATCCCGTTGTACAAAACTAGAAGCTAAAGCTCAATTATAAGTTAGAACAACCTCTGTTCAATGTGTAAATGACCCTTTTTTTGATAACTCAATTATAAGCATCCTTCTGATTTTGGTATTAACGCCGCTTTTGAGTCGCTCAATGCTAGCTAAAGGGTGAGGTGGAGAAGTGGATTTTTCCATTTAATGACATAATATGCAAACATAAGCAACTCCTTGCTGTTATGAAAATCTCATCAATGTGGAAATGAATAGATTGTGTTATTTCATTTGGATCTTCAATAAGAAGGTTTGCTCCCATATGTAAAAAAACAGAACTAAATTTTTTTTTTAAAACCTGGAGTTTTATATAATTAGTACTTGCACATCCTAATCTTATATTTTTCACATGAGAGACTCTTGTCTTACCATAACAGAATTTTAAATTAAAAATATATTTATTTATTATTGAATCAAATGCTTGAAAGAGAGAAGAATTAATATATGTGGATGTTAGTAACTTGTCGTAGTTGGTCATTTTACTACTTTTGTTCTCTTTTTATAATTCAATTTATTTTTGTTCAACTAAGCATTCGAGGGAAGAAAGTATAAGATATTTTACCTTGTTTAAATTTCATGACCCAAAATAATCATGGGAGGTGTTATGACCAAGCCCATGACACCTAATTAGAGAAGACGCTGACACTAACCCTTTATCTAAGGGCTAACGATTTCATTCAGCTCAGTTTGGAAAAAAAAAAAATCGATTAAAGTGCATTATTCTAGTTTTTTAGAGATCGGATCGTTTTTGTAATTAAACAGACCCTAATCAAATTTTACTAATTTGTTTCAGATTCATTTTTTAATTTAAAATTTAATTTTTAGTTTTTTCATATACATTTAGAAAAAAATTTATTTTATTTTATAAAAATAATTTAGTTCAATTCAATTTAAATAGTTACAAATTTTTAACTTATTAATGAAAAATTAAATCGAATTGAATAAAAATATTTATAAGTCAAATTAACATTGAACTGAATAATAAAAATATGTACAAACCTTGCCAAACATTAAGATTGGAATCAATTTCCGTCGTTGTCGTTTTTTTTTTTTTTTCACAACCTAAAGTAACTCATGCCCAAGGCATACCAAAGAAGAGACGGACACAAAATATATACAATTAACGATTAATGATTGGACAAAAATCTATAAAGGATTAATATGTAATTTGATCCATAAACTTATAACTTTTTATGATTTGACATTAAAAAAAAAAGTTTACAATTTGATATTTCATCTTTAATTCATTTATGTGATTTGTCTCAATTTTATTAATAATATGCTAACGTGGCAAAAATTCAATGAATAAATCATAACATGTGATACATTTTCATTAATTAATATTTATCAAATGATCATTTTACTTAATATCATTAGTAGAGGTGAAGACAAAAAATTAATAAAAAAGATCAAACAATAATTTCAATGGAGAAAAGAGGAATAAGATAATAATTAGATGAGATCGATCATTGTGTAATAAAAGAGATAAAAAGTTTTGAAGATCCATGACTTTGGTCTTGACTATTAATCAATGATGTAAAATGTTAGATATATTCAGAATTAAGATATCAAATCATGAAAAATGATGTAATTCAATGATAATTTATATATTAATTGATTTATAAATAATTTAAATAATAAATTTCTTAGAAAAAGAATTAAGAGTAAAAAAAATTGCAATTGTATGGAATACGAATATAGTCATAATCTCTCTCTCGCTTTTCCGATCTTTTGTAAAGATTCCTTCGTGCACAAGAAACTAATGGCGACCTCACTATCTACATCTCATTTGTAGGGATTCAAGACCAATGGGCTTCATTCTCACTCACTAAGGTAAGCATTAAAATTTGGAGTTCTTCTACACAAGTCGATTTAATTAGTGTCTCGATCGATCATACTAAAAACATTCTTCGAGACAACTCACTGCTCGACTCTTAACCCATAATTCAGTTTGGTGGTGGTTGAAAAGAAAACACCTGCATGAAAACGCGGCCACCTTGACCTTCTCCTTCCAACATCAATCTTTCCATGAGATCTGGTTTTATCAATATATAGCAACTATAACTTCCAGTCGAAAACAATAAGAAAGATGGAGTGAAAAGATTGGCAAGTTAAAGCAGCTACAACAATTTCAAGTCTGAAAAAAGATCATTCTCCTGGAGAATGGATCACATAATCCAGGATGTGACATTTTAAGGGAGTGTTTATTTCGGGAATTCTTAAATTTTAAGAGAGAAAGTGATATTGAAGGGAATATGTGATTTATTTGTTTTATTAACTTAGCGGATGTAAGATTTTTGTATTTATTTATAGAAATATAAAATTATCTTATAAAGTTTTTATTATATTATTCTTAATAATATATGAAAAACACGTGACATATAGATAATACATTGTTTTATTTTCAATTATATATTTTTCAAAATATATTAAAGAATTCTAAAAAAAATAGAATTTTTTGTATTTTCAACAAAAATTATGTTTTTATCTTTAAAATGTAGTTTTTATTGAATTTTGAATTTTTTTATATTTTCAAAAAAGATTGCGTTATCTTAGAAATGTCTTCTTTATTGAATTCTGAAAAATCATTTTTTTCATATTTTCAATAAAGATTATATTTTTAATCATATAACTTTTGTAAGGGATTTCAATAATACTGTATCTTTGTTTAAAAGATAAAAAAGACTACATTTTTACATAGAAGTATAATGTTTGTTAACAAAAACTATATTTTTTTAATCTAAAAAACGTAGTTTCAAGTAGTTTTTGTTGAAACTATGAAAATTTAAAAAATAAATTTTCTTATAATATATTGATAAGCAAACTATAAAAAATAAAATATAATTTTTTTCATACTATATTTTCAACAAAATTTACGTTTTTAATTTTAAAAACGTAATCTTTGTTGAAAAAGTAACAAAAATCATTTTTTAATCTAAAAAAAAACATGATTTTTGTTTAAAATATATTATGCAAATATTTTCATAATATTTTATTAAAAATTATTATGTTTTTAAGGTCAATAGCATTTATATAATCTGAAAATATAATTAAATGAAAATAAATGAGAAAGAATTGGTTCGGGGAATCCATATATTTTCCCTCGGAATTTTATTATTAAGTTTTTTATTCTAACATTTGGTTTAGGGTAATCTGATTTCGAAAAAATTGACAGATTTTTAATAGTACTCAAAGTCCCGAAATAAAAAATTCACATCTCCTTGTGATATTCTAGGATTTTGAGGGAAAAAGTAGCGTCATTTTCAAATTTGACTTGACTAAAAAAATTATGAAATAGCCATTGTCATTTTGGAAAGCATGTTAGGAAATGAATGCAATTCAGTTGTAGGTTTTTGTTGGTAAAAATTTGGTTTATATATAGTGTTTGGCATGAAAAATACCTTTAATAATCTCTTACAAAAAAATGAATAGGATTATTCAAAGCATTTTTGACAAAAAATGTCTTGAATAATCCAAAAAATTTTTTATGAAGTGATTATTGAAGGCGTTTTAAGTCAGAAATACCTTGAATAAGCTTTATTTAATTGTTTATAAGGGATTATTCCATGCGTTTTTTTGTCAAAAATACCTTAAATAATTCTTTACAAAAAATTGAATGAGGTTATTCAAGACGTTTCTGGCCAAAAACACCTTCAATAATCCTCTTTAATTTTTATAAGGTGATTATTCAATGTGTTATTGGCCAAAAATGCATTTAATAATCCCTTCCAATTTTTTATTGGACAAGAATGCCTTGAATAATCTCTTTAGAAAAAATTGAATGGAGTTAATCAAGGTGTTTCTGGCCAAAAACGCCTTGAACAATCCTCAAAAACTTTTATGAGGGGATTATTCAAGGCGTTTATGGTAAAAAACACCTTCAATAATTTCTTTCAATTTTTATGATGAGATTATTCAAGGCATTTTTATCCAAAAAATACCTTGAATAATCATTTACAAAAAATTGAATGAGGTTATTTAAAGCATTTCTAGCTAAAAATGCTTCAATAATCCCCTTGAATTTTTATGAGTGGATTATTCAAGGTATTTTTAGCTAAAAACGCCTTCAATAATCCCCTGAAAAATTGAATGAAAGTTATTTAAGGTGATCCTAGCCAAAAACGCCTTAAATGATTATTATTTAAAAATTATTCTTTTTTATGTTCATAGATCAAAGTGTTATGACATGATCTTTCTTCATATACACCTATAAATAAATGATTAAGGCGTTTTTATGGAAAACCGCTTTCATTAGTTATCAATTGAGGTGTTTCTTCCTACAATTGCCTTAATTGTCCCATATTAAAATTTTATTTTTCCTCTTGATGACCATGTTCTAACAATATGAACGTTCTAACATCTAATCATGAAATAGAAGAGAATATAACTATCAAATGTGGCTTGTGTATATATGTAACATGTTATTCCATGTCTTCATCATGTTTCAATTACAAATACAATTGAAATTTATATTTCAACAGATCTCAACTCATGGCATTTATTTTTCTCTTTGAAAAGGTTTCAACTTCCTTATCCGTCATTTAATCTTCGTCTTATTAAGTTTATCATTGGTTTTTATACAAAATAGTGTGTATACTTTCTGATTGATAGTGTGTAATCCATGTTGCCTTCTAATGAACTTATTTTTCATTTTTTAAATGTCGTTTAGCTTTGGATTAAAGGCATTTCCAATATATATTATATGTTTTATGGTTAAATTATTTTAGCTTATTCCAATCTTCCAATGTTTTGTTTGTAATTTATATTATAATTGATGATGTGGGGGGATTCCATCCACCATATGTCAAGATTTGCTTTTTATTATGTTTTCAACTTTAATGATATTCTTTCTTCTAAACAATAATGGTTAGTTTTTCACTAAGGAAGATGTGATTGGTTACATTACTTATGATGCAATTGAACCAAATGGAGACTTTGTTGCATTTGTGATGTTTTATTGCTATAGCTTTATTAAATATTAATGTAAGAAAACAATGTAGACTATCTTATGGTGGAACATCTTATAATAACCTACGTATTAAAGAGTTAAACTTAAACACAATAATCTTTGAGAGCGATATACAATGTGAAGATCATATTAGAATGGACATGAGAACTTTTGCAAAATTATGTCATTTGTTTAAAACAGAATGGGGGTTATAATCATCTAGAGATATGTTAATAAAAAAAACTAGTAATTAGCTTCCTCCACATTATTGCCCAGCATACAAAAAATAAGATTATGAAGCGTCAAGTGGCCAGATCTAGAGAGATAATTAGTAGACAATTCCCTTTTATGTTGAATTCTATTTTAAGATTGCATATGTTGTTTAAAAAACCCAAACCTATACCAAAAAATTTAAAAAATAATAGATGAAAATGGTTCAAGAGTTGTTTAGATGCATTAGATAGGATATACACTAAAGTCAATGTTGATACAGTTGACTGACCTAGATACAGGACTAGGAAAAATGAAATTGCTTCCAATGTCCTTGGTGTTTGCACCCCATATATGCAATTCATAAATGTTCTACAGGGATGGAAAGGTTTTGCTGCAGATGATAGAGTATTAAAGGATGCCATTACACACAGAAATGGGTTAAGGATCCCACAAAGTATTATTTGTATTATGTTTGTGTAATGTTAATAATGACGTTGCTTATTTCCTTATTAGTAATGTTGTTAATCATTTTAATAGGTATTTATTATTTGTGTGATGTCGAATATATAAATGGGGAAGGATTCTTGGCATCTTATAAAGGTTAACGATACTATTTTAGTGATTAGAGGGCAGAAGTCCAACTGACAACCTCATAGGAATACTTCAACATGAAACATTGTCAAACAAGAAATTGTATCAATAGATGTTTTGGTATATTGAAAACTAGATGGGCAATTTTAAGAGAGAAGTCATATATTCAATTAAGACACAATGTAGAATCATTTTTGCTTGTTGCCTTCTGCATAATTTTACTAGGTCTGAGATGGTTTTTGATCCTATTGAAGGGGATGTTGTTGAAGGAAGTATTTCTCAACCACATGAATCTAATCACCAATATTTGATTACGCATTTTAAGCCATCTAATTATTAGACTCAGTTTAGAGATAATCTGGCTAATGATATGTTCACCTATTGTTGCAATCCGAGGGATAATAACATTATAGATATGTTTTGTATTTTATTATTTGTTTGCCCAAATGAATATTACAATTTGGAGAACATATTGCTTTCTTTCCATGTGTTTTCGTTTATTTCATTCCCTTAATTGTTTTCGATTTACTATATTGATATTGTTTCAAAATGTCTAACCATTTGATTAGGAATTGAAATGTCTTAATTGCGTGACAATCCATTGTAATCTGTTCGACGAGCATCCAAAAAATGATTGGATAGTTCTAGCTTTGGTAACCATTCTTGGATTAAATAGGAGGATTCACATTTGGTTCAATGCCTACATTCTTTGGTTGATGATCCTAGATGGAGAGCAAATAATAGGACATTCTAAATTGGATATCTAGCTTATATTAAACAAATGCTAGAGCAAGTCATTCCTACTTCACAACTTAAAGCCACGCTTCACATCTAATCCGGGGTTAAGCTGCTTAAGAGACAATATCACACAATTTGTGATATAAAAAATTTTAGTAGATTTGGGTGGAATGATTAAGAAAAAAGTATCATAGCGAAGAAAGAAGTATTTGATGAGTGGATTCGAGTAAATTTTTTACATGATGTTATGGTTTATCTATCTTTTTTACTTTTTTTTTCTTCAATGGCTTTTATTTGATTCATCTTTGTTTGAACTTTACCAGTTACACCCACATGCTAGAGGGTTACAGAACAAACCTTTCCCATTTTTTGATGATTTTAAAGTGATATTCAAATATGATAGAGCAATCGATCAACGAACTGAAATAGCAACCGATGCAATTGAATCATTAAATGCTAATGAGGATGCTTACTTATCTCCTGAGTTTGATATCAATGTCGAAGAAAATGAGGAGAGAGGAGATGATGAAGATGAAATTGGTTCTGCTGCTTCGAGCAATGCTATGATGACGTTGTTAGGTAAAAAGTGTGCTAGGAGTGATGATGAAGCAATCGTTGGGTTGGTGCATCAGATTGGTAATATTGATGCTTCATATGATCGAGCTATAAGTGTTATGAATGACATTTCAGTTTACTTTAAGATAGAAATCAAGCATATAGATAGAAAAAAGTCACTTTTCAATGAAATAATGCAACTCAATGAATTCACACCTGATGAAATACTCATTGTCGGTGAGTATATGATGAAAGAAAATCACAAAGTTGAGTTTTTCTTTACGATGCCAACTGTATTTAGAAGTAATTATATTAGAAAACAATTAAACAAATGTAATGCATATTGCCCATCATTTGACTTTCTTCCTCCTGGACATATGTAGATTGCACTACATGTTATTTACAGATTCATTGTATAATTTTGGAAACCTTTTTATTTAACTAAGGTAGGAAATTAAAGGTTGTAAATATGCAAATCACTACTTCACATGGTAAACATGGGTTTATTTATATCAGATTCATACTTGTGTGAATCAAATATATATTTATAATACTTGAATTACATTTTGGAATTTAAATTACGAACATTGTAGTATTTCAATATTACGCCACATAACCAAATTTATAACTAATAATATTACCATATAAAAATATTTTTTTCAAATAATCATACTTAATATATGTGTATTCATAAAAGTTACCAATTGATATAAATCAAATATATACCAACAATATTAAACCAATACCCCAATTAAAAATTAAAAATTATCCATTCAACATGGCATGTTAAAAACATTATAAACAATGTAATGCATATATTTGCACCCAACCAACATTTTCCAATCTCAAGGTATAGCGAATGATAATACATAATCAAACCATTCTTTACAGACTTCATCACGTTCATCTTTCGTGAAACTTCCTTTACTCTCCCACTATAAAAAAATTATAAGTAAATGTTAATAAACGAGAACATAATTTAGCTTTTTTTATTGGAAGATATTACTATTGTATGAAATTAATACTAATCTTGAATGGTGTGATCATAAAATCATATAAAACTATCTCCTTTATAAAACGGAGAATATAATATCCACATTCAATATATCTTAGTTAACAAGATACTTGAAAAATAAATTTAATGGGTTTAGGAAATATTTATCTAAACAAACTTAACATAAAAGAATAAATTTCACATTTATCGGTAATGACACCAATTTTATCTTTGCTTTCTTATCAACTGCAAACATTCCCCTAAATTGAACAGAAAAAAATTGTTAATAACAAAAAAACAAAGAAGAAACACAAGATAATATAATAACATATAATACCTCTTTATAAAATTATGAATATCGGGGTTTAGCTTCATCATTGGTTAAGCAAAGTTAAATAAATATGGCATAAAGGATTTGGTATCAATCACAATAAGCTACCAATGACGACTGCAAAATAATAACAATGATATACTCAGATTAGGCATCATCTAAGATTCAGGTAAGTTTGAAATAATTAGTTGTATGAATATAACTTATGTAGCATTATATGACACCAAAAAATAATCAACCCATTTTTGCATGCATTGACTCACATGATGACCACGCATAACATAGTGCCACTCTGCTCACTAATCACATTTGGGTCAATGAATATGAATCTATGGGTCATTTGTCTCGCCTTGATCTCTTTATATTGGAAGTTGCATGATAACAATCAATAGTACTAGTTAGTAATACACTATAATATAGATTAATAGATATTGGCTCTGCATATTTAAATTTATAAACTAACCTTATATAGGCAATAATCTCAGAAATTGATATTTCATCTAGGGTACAAAATGCCTCAACCTAAGGCCCCAAAAGTAAGAAACTGATAGATGATCAAATAACCCATCCTTGGACTTAACGGTAATGACGTTTCCTCCAAAGAAATGATCAAGTGCATAATTTGATAACGTATCAATGGTAACCTCAACAAGGGTCATCCTCTTAGTCTCAACATCCTATTGCAATATATAATGAAATATAAGTATTTAAAACCAAATCAATAAATATAATATATAAAAAAATATTAAGTGAATAAGCAAAATCATACTCCATATGTGATACCAGTGGAGAAATTTACTAGCTAACTTGAAATAGAAGTTTGTCTTTTCTGGATGTTGCTATCTGACCTCTAAGCATGTTAGGTTGCATTGCTGCAAACATCACCTCCAAAGCTGCAAGTCATTGCTATTGATCATTCAAATGTTACTCTTGGTCATCAAGTCTTTGCTATTGTTACTGAATGATTGCTTCATATTGTTGAAGAACTTTGACGGCAACACCAATCTACCAACCTCACAAACTTGACTATGTCTTTCTTTTGCTCCTAATGTTAAAAACAAGGGATCTTTGCCATAACTGGTTAATAGTTCACCAGATTTAAAGTTAGTAGTAAAATCATCCTGAAAGACAATAATAAGATAGGGCGTAACAATAAAGTTATACAACTATATAGTCATGCATACAAGCATAAAGCCAATCATATGTGATAAAATGAGAAGTTATACATACAATCTTTTTAGCCATTTCTTTAGTTGCTTCATCCGTAAATGATCCATCATTCCACATATATCTTTGTTTTCACACATCCCATCTAGAAACTTTGGTGCCAGAGTTAGATGATTCCTAATAAATTAATGCTACATAAGAATCAAAATCTGTTAAATGGATGTTCATAAATATTCATTTATGAGTATAAAACAGGTGTGTAAATGCTTACAAGATCATACCTGACATTTGCATAACCCTTTCTCGATGTTCGATGGTGATGTACTTATTTAGCCTGATGTTCTTTTGTTATTCTTTGATTTTCTAGAAAAGAAAAAAATAAGGTAAATCACATATTAAAATATTGAATATATTACATAAAATCTTATAAATAATTAACATAATGGGTATGTATACCGAGGATTCTTCTGATAATCGATCTCAAAAAAAATATGTCCAATCTTGATAACTGATAACATCTTCATATGACAAAGGAGGATAAACCAACATATCGCTATTATTAGCGAAACAGTAAAATATATTGAGTATCAATTTGCTTAAAAGTCTCTGAATTACTTACGCAAGTTGATTACAACAAAAGCTTTTATACTCATTTGGGAATCATACCATTCCTAACTAATTTAAAACAATTAGTATGAAAATTGATTTCAATTAAATGGTATTTAACAAATTATTAAATAGTTTGAATAAATATCACCCACCAACTCTCATATATGACTTTAGATTATCAGAACTCATGCCAATTTGTGATACGTAATAGAAATATACTATAGAAACCATTTCAATGTGACTAGCCAACTTGGTAACTCCATCAGACACAGGTTACCGACTTTGATTGAAGTTGATGTGAATTTTCATGTTAGTCTCTTGAATTTGTTTATTTCGTCCCCTTGCTTTTTTTTTTTACTATGGGTGTGTCTTCTTCATGTTCAGTAGTAGGAGATATATGTTCTTTAGATTTCATAACACTTGCAATTTTGATCATAATTATATAAAATATACCAAACTGTCTCTCTAAATTTTATACAGTAATAAAATACAATCAATATCATACTACAATTACTAAATCAATATACGTAAAACATCCTCAAACCAATAATATTTTATAGGTACAAACCATACTGAGAGTTCTATGTAAAACAAATAATGAGTAAAAAATACACATAATTTCCACAATATCATTATGTAAACCACAATATTTAAACCAAACTACAAAGAAACACCATACATGCAATGAAGGGAGGTTGGGCGAATAAGGTGATGGTGGAATGAATAAAAAAATTTATATATATAGTAAGGAACGAAAAAAAATACCTATATCGAAGAAATACAAATAATACAACAAACAGATAAAATTTGCACATATCGGTAAAAAGAGAAGTGCGACAGTGTTAAGTTGTTGATGGTCAGCAGTGACAAGAGAGACGAAGAAACCAAAAGGCAAACTAAATGGGTTGATAGATTACGGGTTGGTTGCAATGCAGCTTTTTATCATTCACTGTTTTTACATAATAGGTTTCCAAGGTTCAAGAAAGGGGAATGAATTTTAAAAATGATCATTAAAGGTGTTTTACCAAAAAAAAAAGTCTTAAACAATTCCTGATATTATAAAAAATGCTATTTTAAGGCATTTTTTTTTTTGCCAGAAACGCCTTGAGTAATCCCATTCAATTTTTATAAAATATTTTTCAAAGTTTTTTTTGAGAAAAAAATGCCTTGAATAATCTCTCAAAAATTTATATATGGAAGGCAATTATTCAAGGCATTTTTTGGGCAAAAATGCATTGAATAATCCCCAAAAAATTGGAGGGGATTATTCAAGGTGTTTTTGGCCAAAAACGCATTGAATAATCCCCTAGTAAAAAAAATTTGAAGGAGATTATTGAAGGCATTTTGACCAAAAATATCTTGAATAATCCTATTCAATTTTTTGTAAGGGAATATTCAAGGCATTTTTTGGCCAAAACACCTAGAATAATCTACTCATAAAAATTGTAGGGGATTATTCAATACATTTTTAGTCAAAAACGCCTTTAATAATCCCATTCAATTTTTTGTAACGGATTATTCAAGGCGTTTTGGCATAATCCGTTTTTGCCAAAACGCTTTGAATAATCCTGCCATAAAAATTGAAGGGGATTATTAAAGACTATTTTTATCCAGAAATGCTTTTACTAACCTCATTCAATTTTTTCTAAAGGGATTATTGAAGTCGATTTTCAAAAAAAAAAGTAGAGGATTATTCAAGGTATTTTTTGGGCAAAAACGTCTTGAATAGTCCTCAAAAGAAAATTGAAGGGGATTATTGAAGGAGATTTTAGCCCAAAATGCCTCTAATAACCTCCTTCAATTTTTACTTAAAGGGGATTATTCAAGGCATTTTTCGCTAGAAATGTCTCGAATAACCCCATTTAATTTTTAGTAATGGATTATTCAAAGTATTTTCTAGCAAAAAACTCATTGAATAATCCTCAAAAAATGGAAGAAAATTATTGAAAGCATTTTTGGCATAAAACATCTTGAATAATGTTTTTTAAAAAATTGAAAGGGATTATTGAAGGTATTTTTTGCCACAAAACACCTTGAATAATCTCATTCAATTTTTTGTAAGGATTATTCATAGTGTTTTCTGGTAAAAAATGCATTGAATAATCCCCTTTAATTAAAAATTGAATTATTTAAGTTACCATCATATATGATAAGGAGATTATAATAAGTTCCAGGATTTAATATATATAGATTTCTCACAACCAAACGAGTGAATCTGAATATAGGATACCTTGAAAATGAAAAAGAAAACTTGGGTATTGAATTTTTCTATGAATCACACTTTCCTCCAGAATTTATGATTTTGCGAACTAAACTTCCCCTAAAAATCTCAAAGAGAGAAGAGTTTTTAATTCTCCTATTTTTTTTACACTATTAAAAATTTTAAAAACTTCAAAAATTACATTCCATAAATCAAAATAAGAAATCAAATTAAAAAGTAAAATTCCAATAAAATTTTTTTATTTTTTCCCAAACAAAATGCCCACGATTTCCTCGTGAGATAACCTATGTAAATGCCTTAACCATTAAACCAAATATTTTTTATGACTTATTCATCACATTTAATTACTTATTTAATAACAAAATGCTTTTCCAATTATATAATTTATTGTTTTAATTGAGAGCTGAACATTCAACATCGGTCCAGCTGTTAAATCTTTGCATTGTTTGTTGTATAGAAGAATTAGATTACACAATTATATAATTTATTGTTTTAATTGAGAGCTGAACATTCAACATCCGGTCCAGCTATTAAATCTTTGCATTGTTTGTTGTATAAAAGGATTGCGAGTGTAATTGATTAAGTTTGAGTCGATACTATATTGAATTTGAGGTTCAAAATTTGATTTGAGCTCAATTAATTTTTTTTTAATGTTAAACTCGACTCAAGATAAAAATTAAGTTATTCAAATTTGTTCAATTAAGCTCGATTAATATATAAAAATAAGCTTAATTTTTATATTTAACAAAAATTTAATTATCTTTACTTGAGCTCAAGCTCAAGTTAGAGATATTTTATTAATTAAAATAATTAAAATATACTAAAATATAAAAATTTAATTAAGCTCATGAGCTATTTGAATCATGTATAATAATACTCAAATTCAACTCGATCGATAAGTCAAACTATTCAAGCTCGAGATCAACTTAATAATAATCGAACCAAATTTAAATTTTATTTGAATTGAATCCGAATAACTTACTAATACTAATATGTTATTTATACTCTAAAAAAAAAAACATATATAGAAAAAAGATAAGAAAGCAATTCTAGCACAAGTTACCATATAACATTTTTTCAAGTGTGAAAATGAATGTATCCTAAAAAGAGATGATTGTTGTAGACAATTTAAGGGGATAAAGAAGCCAGGATCTAACATTAAAAGCTTGACACGATGAAAAAAAAAAAGCCACCTTAATTTCACATCTCTCGAGCAAAAAATAAATAAATAAAAAACATTACAAATTCTATAAATGAGATAAGTACGCGATGGAAATGATGATTAAACAAACATGTGTCTAGTTATTGTACTCTCTAGCTTTCGGTTTAGATGTCTCACCGACTACATATGGGAGGTCATAATTTGCCTACTTTAATAAATTGCAATCATGTCGGCTTTTGGTTATATAGATGTTAAAACCAACAAAATTGTGGTGCTAATTTTTTTTTTTAATTTTCTTACATCAGATCATGCGTTTGTTTGTTTGTTTCTCCCTATTTTGTTCTGTACCGGGGATTATTCAGAAAGAAAATAATTTCATCAGCTTAAGACAAAAGATGGGCAGAGAAATGAGTAACAATTATATGAAACATACTCATGTACAATTTGACGGGATTTCTAAATATGACTCCCATCCTTAGAAATCTTGAGGATTTTGTTGGTATTTTTCAAATGAATTGATAAGGATATTGATTTCAATCCAAATAATATGAAGATAAAATTAGTTTATAAAATTGATATTGATAATATAAAAAATTAAGATAAATTTTTATCTTTTTAATTTTAGAAAAGGCTTTTATGAACTTCCCTGAGTGAAATTCATGAAATGTTTAATTAAAAATAATTTAATAAAAATTAAAATAATAAATAAAAACAATAAATTGATAGAGATCAATAAAAATTTTAATAATATGTAAAAAATTTATTAAAAATATTGCTTATAATTCAAAATTATCAAATACTTATTTAACATTAAATTTCTGTCAAAATTTTACAAAAAATACCTATTAAAAAAGATATCAAATTTTATTAATTTTTTTTTCAAAACTTGCATACTTAATTTATGTACAAAAACCTTTTAATCTATCGATTTGATTTTCGACTTTAATTTTTATTGAATCATTTTTAATAAGGAATTTTTGAATTTCACCAAGTATTACCCACTAGCTTTATCATTTTCA
This sequence comes from Durio zibethinus, assembly GCF_002303985.1. The sequence goes on along the minus strand of NW_019167960.1, from coordinate 8,099,818 downwards.
TTTTTTATCTTGCTAACTTATATTTCTTTGCAAATGAGAGTGTGTCTATTTTTACTTTAGGTTTAAATATAAAAATGATTCCTGAACTATATATTTTTTCTCAGTTTATACTTAAAAAAAAAAATTATTAGTTTGATACTTCAACTTTCATCTCGTTATCACGATGGTACCTCAGGTTAATACCATTAGTTTGAAATGCTGATATGATATAAACATCTAATAAGATATTGACACATGTAAAAATATTTAGTTAGTATCACATCATCTATGCTACGTTAGTATATAAAAAATTTTTAAAATTAAAAAAAATAAAAATTTTGAAAAAATTCATCAAAATTCTAAAAAAAATTCAACAATTCTAAATGATTCAAAATAATTCTAAAAAAATTTGAAAAAAATTCTATACAATTTTAAAATTTTTTAAAAAAATTTAAAATTTCTTAAAATATAAAAATGAACTATTTGTAAAAATTATAAAAATTATGATACTTTTAAACATTAAAAAAAGTTGAAAATTTTTAAAAAAATCCAAAAATTTTAAAAATATTAAATTTTAATAAAAATTAAATTTTCTTAAAATTTTAAAACATCTCAAAACCTCAAAAACAGAAACCTAAAAAAATGTAAAATTTTTCGAAAAATATTGAAAATAAAAAGTAATAAAAATTTCCAAAAAAAATTTAAAAATTAAACAATTTAAAAATTTTGAACCATTCCAAAAAATTTAAAAATTTTTTGAAAAATAAAAATTTTAACAAAACTCCAAAAAATTAGAAAAAATGAAAATTTTTATAAAAAGAAAATTTTCTTAAAATTCAAATAAATCACAAAAGACTTAAAAATATTTCAAAAAAAATAAATATTTTTTTAAAAAATAAAATAAATTTAAAAATTGTAATTTCTTTTTAAATTCTAAATTTTTTTTTCATTTTTGAGTCTTAAAATTTTATTTTCATATATTTTTTGAATTTTTCAAAATTTTTTTGAATTTTAATTTTTATATGTTTTTATTTTTCAAGATGTAAAAAGTTTTTTTTTTTGCATTTTTAGACTTTGAATGATTAAATTTTTAAAAGATTTTAAAATTTTTTTAATTTTTAAATTATTTGAAAAGAATTTTCAAAAAAATTTAGATTTTTTAAAATTTTTAGTACTTTACATTTTTAGAATTTTTTTAAAAAATTTTAAGATTTTAAGATTTTTTATAATTTTTATAAAATTTTATGAATTTTTAATTGTTTTTGGATTTTCAATAATTTTGAAAAATTTTAAAAGTTTTTAGAATTTAAAAAAAATTAGAATTTTTAAGAACTTCTTAGATTTTTTCAAAAGTTTTTAGAAAATTTTAGAATTTTTTTGAAATTTTTTACAAACTTTTTTGAATTTTTCTTTTTATGCTGATGTGACATTAATGATGTAGCGCAAATTGGATAGTTGGACATGTGCTAGTATTTTATTGGATGGTTATGCCCTGTTAGCATTTTAGACTAATGACGTTAGTTTGAGGTACCAATGTGATAATAGAATGAAAGTTGAAGTATCTAAATTACAATTTTATTTTTTAAGAAACCAAACTGATAAAAATGTATAGTTCAGAGGTCATTTTATATTTAACCCTTTACTTTATGATGCTTAGAAATAAAACAAAACTTTCACAAGTAAAATACAAGTGAGATTTTGTTCACTTTGATAAAGCTTTAACGTGTATGTTAGAGTTTGATTTTGAATAAAGATGAGACATTGAAGTTATACTTAGATTCAAGAAAAAATATAACTCATTATAATGTCCTTGTGTTGTCGTGAGAAGACCTAGTAATTGGTATATTTGTGTCATGTAAATAGTAAAATTTCATGTATTCATATATTGTTTTACACAAAAATACATGTTACAATGTGTTAATAAAAAATGTAAAATACATTTTATAAAAACGCCTATAATGAATCGTAAGGATAAAAACATCTCAGATATTCATTGTTTTGCCATTCTTATCAATCGACTCATTTTATTGTAAAATTGATCCAATTAAAAAATGTTAAAAAATACAAAAGGAAATAGACAAATGGACACTACAAAAAATGGACATTTGGTAGTAGTTTTTTATTGGCGTTTCACTAATAAACGCCCTTAGCTTTTGTGTTTATACAAAATTAATGGTGTTTGTACCATAAACACCACCAAATCTTTAGATAGCAACATTTATAACATAAAATGCCGATAATCGATAAAATTTAGTGATGTTTATAGACTAAAACTCTACTCAATAAATTTCAATTTTTATTAAATTGAAAATATAATTTTTTAAAAACTCTCTCAAATCCAAAATACAATGTTTTACTATTACTTAGGCTTTATTTTTTTAGTAAACACCTTTGTTGATAAACTTTTAATGGCATTTGTGTGAATGCCACTAAATTGTCCTCAACTTGAATGAAATTTTCAAACCGATTTTTGCCTAGAACACAAACTTCTCATATTTGCACACGAATTCTCTTCTTTTATCTTCTCTGCCCAGAACCCAAATTGATTTTGCTTTGATTTTTCATTTGACTTTCCTTTTCTAGCTTTTCTTTTCCCTTTCCTTTCATTTTCCTTTAGATTTTTCATTTGTTCAAACCCAAACCCATTCAAATCTAGATTCCTGGTAGACCACCATTGGTTTTTTATTCGAAGTTAAGGGGTGACCTCAATTCCCATAAGTAGCTTTTTCGATAGACCACCATTAACTTGTTCAAAATTGAGCCAACTTTTTCCATTTGCATGTTTAGTGATAGGTAATTCTTTTTCAAGAAATCCAAGTCCTAGGCAAGTTGTTGCATGAGTTAATGTCCTAGCATTAGATGGGTGAGATATGTAAAGCCTACTTTGCTAGTAAATTAAGATGAATTATCTAGTATTAAGTTTTTAATTGCTGTAGATTTTTTCTAATTATCTAATATAACTATTGTTTTATAAGGTACAAAAGAATTTTAAAAGTAAGTTGATTGGTACCAATTGCACTAAATATCTTGTTGTTTTAAATTTATCTTTTCCTTTTATTTTCTTGTAAAGTACTGCCTATACTACCTTGATTGTTTGGTTTGATTATATTACAAGTTACACCAATGTATGCGTACCTTTTTATTTGACATTTTCAATCAACTTGAAACTTATAGATACACAAATAAACTATTGATTTTGGTTTAATATCATTTATATTACACAAAATTAATCAAAATAATGTGCAACCATTAATAATTGTTTACATGAATATAAACCGATCAAAGCCTATGCATATATGCATGCTCACTTGGTTGCACATCAATTTAACATTTGGATTGGTAACTTGTCTCAAATGGTTATTGTGATTGAATTATGAAGATTATAATGTACCAAAATAGTACCTTGGGACTTTCTTGGTTGGTATGAGAAGAAAAACAAATGTTATCTTGGTTTAGAGTATAAATTAAATGGATTTGCTATACCCATAAGGAACTAGTAATGTTGAGTGAACAAACAACTTTTGTCTATGCAAACCTTATAATTTTAGATTGCCATATCAAGTAAGTGTTAGGTTAGTTTCTCTACCTTGCCATATGGATGTCATAACATATGGCCAGTAGATTTGCTTGCTAAAGTAGCTTAATATCTAACTAAATAGTATATGGTATCTTTACTATAGACCACAAATTCTCTAACTTTAAAGAAGATATGTTTTATTAAAGTGTAATCATCAGTTTCTAGAATTTTTCTCAATGGTTTTATATAATTGAACATTTATGAGTTGATGTAGGTGGAATGTCATTTAAATTGCAATGAAATGATATGTTGTAAGCTAAAGTTTCATTATAAGTTCTGCTTTCTTTAGATTAGGAAACTATGAGTTGCAATTGTCAGAAAATCATCATCTATAGGTTGAGAAACTATGCAATGTGCCTTTGATTTAAATTATTTTTTCATAAGTGGCTATTGACTCTACATTTTGTTTATCTGCTATAGACTTCCAAATCCGTCACAATATTAATTTTCAATTTTTTATCATTTTTGTAATATTAATGTTTAATAGTACTAACTATGTTTTCTTTTTTGGTCAGTTTGTAGTCTAAGATTAGGGTTAGCTCATGATTTACAATAGCAAAACTTAACTAGAGTAAAATTATTATGTGGTAAGCCTTATGACTTTATGTGGATTTGTAAATATTGTTTAAGCATGCTTTGAATCTATTTTCAACCTTTAAAATTTTGAAGAACTGTGAACTTTGGATAGATTTTATATATATATATATATATATAAGAATTACCTTGAAGTTTAGAAAATCTGGATTTTAAGTTCATAAGTTAAAAAAAATATGTTTTAAGCCTTTAAACTTTGGAATAGTTAGAGTAAGGTTGAACAAATTAATTCAAAACATAAAAGACATTGTGATGAGGATAAAAATGATTTTAAAATGAAAAATTAGTATTTATTTTTAATTAAAATATGCACCTAATTTTACATATGTTAGTTATATATAATTATAACATCAATAGTCTAATTAAGTATTCAAGAGTCTGTTTTTATATAATTAATTATATAATTTTGGTTTGATAATGTTGCAAGTATTAAATGGATAAGAGTTAGATGCAAAAGTCGAAATTAAGCTAAGTACACCAAGACGAAGTGGAAAATTTTTTTAATTTTGTTTTTGAGAATGCAAGTGAGGATAATATTGTTTGAGGTGTGCTAATATTGATTGGCAAATATGTGAAGTTGTTTTGAAACATTTAATTTGCATTGATTTCTCTAAGGATACATTTATTGGTATTTTTATGGAAAGTTTATAACTTTAAGATCTTTTCAAAACAAATGATTCTATTAGAGAAGATGACATGAAAGGCATTTTGTGAGTTGCTTTTAACATTCATAACCAGCATTTGTAAAATTTGTCATCTCAAAATGATGGATATAATAAGTCAATTGTTGAAATGAATGATTTTGATGAACATTGGATATGTGTAGGTGACCAACATCCTAGTTGAGAAGTATCAAAGTTTTATAGGTAACTTGAAGATATGAATGAAGAACTTTATGAGAGATCTAAGTATTTAAGTTTGTTTTTCTATACATGTTTTCTTCACTTGAAATGTGTATATGAATAGAGTGAAAACTTTTTGACCTTATTATTAGAGTTTATGAAAAAAATATTTCTTTTTACAAAATTCCTTGAATCTTGTAAGAATTTTAAGATGATGATCATAGAGTTAGGTTTTGGTTATAAGAAAATTTATTATTGTCCTAATGATTGTATGTTATATTAGGGTGATAGAATAAATCAACAATCATATCATATGTGTGGTAATTTTCATTGGTTGGACACAAACCTCAAATAAAGCTTAAATAAGAATAATGATGAAGTACATGTCAAAAGAAACCTATAAAGTTGATACGATATTTTCCTTTAATATCGAGACTTCAACAAATTTTTATGTCTTCCAAAACCATGGATTCTATAAGATGGCATCATGACGAGCGACCTGATGATAGATCATTAAGGCATCATGTTGATTTTTTGTCATGGAAATCCTTTAACTTTAGGTCTTTAGACTTTGCTTTTAATCTTTAAAATGATACGCTTGGACTAGCATCTGATGGATTTAATCCCTTCAAAGTGATGAATATTACTTATAGTACTTGGTTAGTTGTATTGATTTCTTATAAGTTGCTACTATAGACTATCATGAAGTAATTTTAATTTATCTCGTCGATGATAATTCTTGGCAGAAAAGTTTCAAGCAATGATATAGATATCTAATTGCAATCTCTTGTTAAGAATTAAAGTAGTTATGGAAATGAGTTTGACATATTATATGTCAAAAGAGAGAATTTCAATATGCGTACTATTTTATTATGGACTATTAATAATTTTTCTACTTATGCGAATTTATCTTGTTATAGTCGTTACGTTTGTCCTTGTTGTACTACTCAAATATGTTTAAAATAGTTATATAATGGTAAAAGTTAAGTTATGTGGCACATCACTAGTGGTTAGATGACAATCATTGATTTAAATTCTAAAAACATCTTTTTGATGGAATTAAAGAGTTTGGGAAAACACCTTCCTCTATTATTGGGCTTGATATCTTGTTAAAGTTTAAAGATATTAATTTCACTTATGAAAAAAAAAATTAATCAAGAAAAAGAGTGAGGGAGATTTTTTAAGGTGTCCCTTCAACTCCTTAAGTTGGTGATATTGATACTCAAGTTGGTGATGTTGATGTTCAAAGTGATGAGAAGAAAGATGAAGAAGATGACCTGTATGAAGTGAATTATATAAAAAAGGTACTTTTTTTTAGTTACGTTATTAAAAATATAATCTATTACTTCATAGCCTTGATGTGAAGCACAGAGAAAAATGTTTATGAAAATTTTATCGAGATAATTCTCAATGTGGATAAGAGATCCTTTACTTGAAGAGCTAGCTTGACCTAGTTGACTTAGGGATTTGCCCTAACCTACATCACAAGTTACTTCCTAATGGCAAATCACGATTGCCTCCTGTTTGTTTTGGATGTCTAAAATAAAAAAATGTGTTTGATAAGGTGTTGAAAGATGTAAAAGTCCTAGATGCTTATGCATCAAATATATCGAGATGTGTGAATCTCAAAAAGCAAAAACTTTGTTCATTAAAGTCATATGATTACCACATATTGATGTATAACTTACTTCCCTTTACTTTACGTTCATCAATGTCAAAATAAGTCACTTTAGTGGTAATTAAACTTAGTAACATATTTGAAACTATTTGTGGGAAGGTTCTATATGTGGAATAGCTTGACAAACTTCATGATCGAGCCATGATAACTTTCCGCCATTTAGAGAAGATTTTCCCTCCAAACTTTTCACTTTGATGCATTTGGTTATCCACCTTCTATATGAAGCAAAAATTAATGTAAGTATTTATTATTGATAGATGTATCCTATTGAGATATTATTTCTTAATAGCTTATTACCAAGCTAGTATTTATCATATAATTTTAATTAAAAATGTATATGAAAAATATTTTATGCTTTAGGTTTTAAGGGAGGTTAAAATCTTATTACTGCAACAAACGCTATTCGAAAGATTCTATTACTGAATGATATTTAGCAAAAGAGTTTATGAGATTTTGTTCAAGATATTTTTTAAGATGTTGAAACAATATTTAATAAACTATCAAGAAATGTTGCTCTATAGCATACCGACTTTGCCTATAGTTATGTATTTGAAAGTTTTGGATAACCAATGGGCAAATTGTTGGAATTAGATGATCAATCTTAGGCATAGGCACATCGATATATTCTTTTCCATCATGACTCAATTGAATCGCTACGTATGTAAGTTTTCATGTGAGAAAATTATTCATTCTTTTAAGCATAATTTATTATTTTTTTCTTATTTTGTAATTCATCTTAATGCGTATAATTAGTATAGAAACAATTTGAGAGCTAATGCATATTATCGACAATCAAACACTCGGAGCTTGATAAATTGATCACAGAAAACTTTCATGAATGGTTAGGAGAAACTATAAGTAATGCCATAATTCGTAATTTCATAAATGTATATGAAATGCTTAAGGTTTAAATATAATTAATAACATGTATTTTATTTCACCTTTATAGGTTTGGAGTGGAACACTTGTTAGTGAAGAGGTGAAATGTTTTTGACAAGGTTTAAATAAGATTGTGAAACAATATAATGGTTTCATCATTAATGGATTTAGATTACACACTAAATCTCATGAGAGATTTAGTAGAACACAAATTCTAGAGTTATTGTTACTTTATCAACTACAAATTATGCTAGTGATAGGGACACTAATCCTTTGGGGGAAAATGTTGACTACTATTGCATATTAATAATATCATTGAGTTGGATTATTATGGTAAATGGAAGGTTGTGTTATTTTGATATGATTGGGTTGATGTAAATAGTGCTAGGGGTATTAAGAAATATCACGTTGAATTTGCAATTGTAAATTTTTCTCTATTAATTCATCCTTGACAACAATTCATTGATAAATCTTACATGTTTCTTCTCAAGTTAAACACATATTTATTCTGAAGACCCCAAATACGTGGGTCAATTTGTTGCTTTTCATAACATACCTAGGTACTTATTTAATATAGGGTTAGGATCTATAGATGATGTTGAACATGAAACTAAATGTTTCCCTTTTGTTGAAAATAGTGGAATGGAAATATCTCTAATAGATTTGCTTAGTGGGTCCTTGAAGATATTGATAAAGACATTTATAAACCATAATGGATTATCTATATTGTGTAATTAGAATGTTCGAAATGTATTGTGTAATAAATGCTTTTATGTAATTTGTGTTATTAATATTTGTGTACTTAATGTGTTATAAATCTTACATTATTTTTTAATTAAATTAAACCCAACTTTATATATCATTGGTTATGAATTCTTTTATCTTATTTAAGGATCAACTCTATTTTATTTACCATGTCTTAACTTCTCAATTTTTAACTAATTCACTATTATAATGCAGCTAAGTTAGAATATTGAGGAGTAGATTGACGAGACTAAATTTCAAAATATTAGTCTAGAACCATTTGCATCACTTGTTGATCTTCAACATGGAGTGAATCTTTTGGAAGGAAATGTACCTACTATTTTCTAATTCATCCATTGATACTAGATCTAGCAATATGGAAGGTTAAGGTTTAGATAATATCCAACCAATTAATTTTGCTTTTAATTTGAATACAGGTATCGTAAACCCCATATTTAGATTTCGGTTATGATCGTTAAAGTTTTGGTAATTTACTAAATAACTTTTATTCTTTTGCAATTGATAACAATGGTCAACGTAGGATAAGAGGCCGAACAATTTTCAAAGAATTGTGGATACTACATCCAGTAGAGCATATGGCAATGTTTACAAACTTTGATTGGTGAAGAATGTCAACTATTGGCTGGTTTTTTAGGAATGATTGGCCGTAATGGAATGAAATTGCCTATTCCTAATGAAACATGGCATAAAGTTCCATTAAAACTAAAGACTAAGGCTTTAAATTTTATTTAAGTATTAGTATAATTAATTAAATTAAGTTATTAATTATTTTTAAGTTAATATATTGACTGTAACTTTTTTTTTTGTTGCTACAATCAAGATTTTTACTTGAAATATCTATGTTATTTGTGTTGAAGTCATTGGGAAAAAAATAAAAAAATTATAAGTATAATTTTAAAAAAAGTATTTCGATCAAAATAGTAATGTAGATGTGATAATGGAAAAACCTACCCCTTGGTGTGATTAGGTGGCAATATGAATACTTTGATTTTGGTTCTCAAGGAAAGGATAGGTACTAATTTTGAATTTTTAAACATTATTTTAAATAGTAAAGGTGTTATGTTTTTAGTTGTTAATATTTGTATTTCTGCTCTATACACAATTTCGTTATATGACAGGAAAAAGAAATTATTGGGATTGCTAGCAGAAAGCAACATAAATATAGTCACACGAGTAAATTAAAAAGCTTTGTAAGAAAACTAAAAGAAAAAGTAAGTTAAGCATGAAAAAAAAGTAGTGGTTTATATGCTTTCAGCTTTTTTGTGGCGTAAATTTACTATTATATTTTTATTTTAATAGTTTGGATAGCTCGAATACATAATATAAATTTTCTAATATAAATTTTTATTTTAAAAGTAAGTTAACTTATCCAAATGTTTAAGTTTGGTTGCCACGTTTGATATGCATGAAAAAGTTAGACTTTATGTATTTTTAGCACTTTTTGTGCGTCAAAGGGCAAAAATATAAATTTACGGCTATATTTATGTTTTAACAACTTAGATAGCTTAAATACATGATATTAAACTTATTCGAATGGTTGAACTTGACTGTCATACTTGATATGTATGAAAATATTACAGCTAATATTAGCACTTTTTGTAATGTCAAAGGGCAAAAATGTAAATTTATTGCTATATTTCTATTTTAAAAGCTTAGATAACTTGAATATATGATATTAAACTTTTTGAATGGTTGTACTTGGCTGCCATGCTTGATATGTGTGAAAATGTTACGGTTTATTTTTAGCACTTTTTTGTAACGTCAAAGGACAAAAATGTAAATTTACTACTATATTTCTATTTTAAAAGCTTAGATAGATTGAGTACATGATATTAAATTTGTTCAAATGGTTGAACTAGGTTGCCATAGTTGATATGTGTGGAAATGTTATGGTTTATGTGTTTTTGGCACTTTTATGCCCTTAGAGGGCAAAATGTAAATTTGTTGTTATATTTCTATTTTAAAAGCTTAGATAACTAAAATACATGATATTAAATTTGTCAAAATATTTGAACTTGGTTGCCATACTTTATATGTGTTAAAATATTATGGTTTATGTGTTTGTAGCACTTCCATTGACATTATTTTTTACAAAATTTATCTAATACAAAGTCTATTGGATACGAATTGTTTTGCCATTCTAACTCATCAGCTTTTTTATTACAAATTTTGTGTAGTTAAAAAAAAAAAAAAAGAAAAGAACCAAATTTGAGTGCCACGCGAACATTTTTATTGGATTTTTTAACTAATGTACTAAATTCAAAACAAAGAATTAACAAAAAAGAAAAAGTGAAAAAAAAAAAAACATAAGATGTTAATTTGATACCTTAAATGAAGGTCAAACAAAAATAAAAATGAGTATAATTAATGTAATAAGTGGATGAATGGATGGATAGATGGATTAAATTTTAATTAGGTATAAATATAGAATTTTTTATTAAATAATATATTAAATAAAAACTTTATTAGTATAATAATATATAAATATAAAATAAAATAAATAATTAAAAATATAATTTTATATATACTTATGCCAAGACCGATGATTTTAAACCTGCTTTCAGCCTGACCCTAATTTTTAAAATGAAGAAACTTTGATCTAATTTCAAGTTTTTAAAAATCAATACATATTACATTAAACATAATAGAAATCCGTCGAATATGAGTTGTTTTGTCATACCTACATCAATTAATTTTTTTCTTACAAAATTTATCTAATTTCAAAAAAATATTTTTTAAAAAATAAAAAAATTGTAGAAAAAAAGGAAAAGAAAAGAAAACCAAATGGAAATACCACGTTAATTTATTAAATTAACGTTTCAAATAATGAATTTATTAATAATATACATATATAAATATAAAAATTAAATGAATAATAAAATATATATACATATTTATATATACCAAAGCAAGACGAAACACCCTAAGCTTGTATCCGACTTGATCTCAATTTTCAAAAAAAAAATTCGATCCATTTTAAAATTAAAACTGAACTAATCTATTGGATTCGGACAAATTGAAACCTATTAGATACGAGTTGTTTTGTCATAGATACCTTTATTGATATTTTTCTTTATAAACTTATTTATCAATTTCTTCTGGTGCATGAATTATATAATTAAAAAAATAAAAAACATAAAAAATGTAGAAAAAAATAAAATAGGATGCCACGAGTAAACATCCATTTGTCTTTTTTTTTTTTCTCAAAAACAAGTTATAATTTAAAAGAATAAAAAAGAAAGGAAGGAAAAAACCTAAAAAGGAAAAAAATGAAAAGTGAAAAAAGAAGTTGAGTTGCCATACAACATTAGCAATGATGAGTTTTTTAAAAAATTTATATCATGAATTTTTTTTAAAAAAAATTGAGAATTAAAAGACTAAAAAATGAAATGACCAAAAAAATGGAAAAAAATTAAATATGGATTTAACATCTATATCTTTACTAATATCTTTTCTCTATAAATTATCAAATTAAAAGAAGAATGAAAAAATATATTTTAAATAATATGAAATTAATTGCATTTTCAAGAAATTTTAAAATTTTTAAAAATTTTTAGAAAAGGTAAATAGGAAAAATTTTTTAAAAAAAAAGTTAAAAAGTTCAAATGATTTAACATATGACATACCTTTGATGCTAAATGAGTTTCGTGAAAAGAATTAAAATATAAAAGTTATTTACTAAATATATATAAAGGTAGAAGAAGGGAAAATTGAAAAGAGAAAAACACGTAACATACTTTTAATATCAAATGGGCCTCACACAAAAAAATAAAATCTGAAAAATATTTTTTAAATATATTTAGAAAAAGAAAAAAAGAAAAAAAAAGGTCCAGCACACAAAAAATAAAATTTTTAAAAAATCTATTTTTAATAATTTTAAAAGGAATTTATTAAATATAAAAAAGATTAAAAAATGAAAAGGTAAAAAGAAGAAAAACAAAAAAAAACAAAAAAAGCAACAGATGATGCTTGGAGGCATTACATTTGCAAAATTTTTATATGGGACAGTAAATGTCTAATAATTTGAAAATATGTAATCTTTTTAGAATAAAAAATATCTTATAGTTTGAATTTTGCAATATTCTAAGATAATAGTAGCAACTTTTTCATTTGTTTAATTAAACTTTTTGAAAGTATTGCTTAGTCGTGTACATTAGTTAAAGTGTCACCAATGTTTAATACTAATAATGTAATTTTTTGATAAAATTTTTATTTTTAATTTTAATAATTTTAAAATTTTACCAATCTCAAAAAAAAAAAATTATTGATGTGCATTAGTCACATTTTTAAGTATAGTGGTAGATTTAGAATTTTTTTGAGGGTATTTACAACAATATATATTAAAAAATTATTGATAAATCTATTAATTCTATTAACGAAAGGATATCTAGAGAAAATTTTGATCTAAATTTTATTGTTTTTTAATTTTTAAAGATGTTCATACTGTCCATTGGATCCGTCAGTGTCCAAGTGTCAAGAACTATAGATCCTCAGTGACCACTAACCCCGATTTTTTTTTTCTTTTTAGCTTTTTCACTATTTTTGGCACTAATAAATAACATAAAAAAATTTTTTGGTAAAAAGTACAATTCAAATGAAACCAAGCCTATGATATGTTAATGTAAGGTCTAGCATTTAGCAGCTTTTGCATGCTATAGAGACACATGCATGTTGATTAAATTCCACTAAGTAAAATCAAAAGTCAATCATAAAGCATGTAAGTATTATACATTGTCAATAAACAATATGATGATATTTCATTAACGAATAAAACAAAAAATAGTCATGTCTATAAAAATAATGATGAGTGAGAATATCATGTAACTTATTATATTTATTTTTAAAGACTTGGCTTTTTTTTGTTTTACTCATTAATGAGGTGTCATCCTATAGTGGATTGGTAATGTATAACGCTTACATTATCAGTGCATCAAATACTAACTTGTATAAAAGTTAATATTTAATGTACTGACAATGTAAAAGTTCTATACACCATCAATTAATCATTTAGTGACACCTTATGAGTAAAACTAAAAGTAATAAGGTCTTCAAAAGTAAATAACTTTTAGGAATTAATTTTTTTTAAATTACAGTTCAAATTACAAAATATGTGTCAAATTATTGTAGATGGTTTAAGTATTGGTAATTTTGGACTAATAGGAATTAGGGGAGCAATTCGGGATTGTAATAGAAACATATTGCTTATCTTCTCGAAGAATATTAGCATTGTAGACTCCAACTTAGTGGAACTTTTGGTTGTTCTTGAGCCAATTTCTATTGTTGTTGAAGCAAATCACAATCCTTTGTCGGAGATCATTATTGAAAATGATTCTAGAATGCTTATCTTATGGTTAAACAAAATATGTGAAAGACCATGGAGGTATAATGACCTCTTTAACAAGTTTTACAACTTATATGACAGGTTAAGAAAATCTTTTTTATTCATGTTCTTAATAAAGCTAATCATTTTATTGATTATCTTGCTAAGTTTGGTGTCTTTCGAAACACTGACTTAGTAGCTTGGATTTGGCTTTGTATATCTCATTTTCTAATAATAAATCCTTTCAAATTAAAAAAATAACTACAAATTACAATCATAATAAAGTATTGTATTATACAGAATAAATCACTAAATAATCAAATAAACAAATTAACCAACAAACCAGAATATAACGAGACAACTCCAACATAAACTTGAATCAAATTCACACATAGTGGAACTTAAACCTAAAACATCAAGGTTGTAGGGCATCCTCCATGTCACTAAGTCAAAGTTTTATTCGTATTTTTAGTAATTAATTAAACTTAAATAAACTTATTAATATTTATTTTTAAAGACCTTACTACTTTTAATTTTACTTGTAATGATATGATTGATTGATAGTGTATAACCATATGATTAATTGATAATATATATTATCAGTGCATCAAATATTAACTTATAAAAGAGTATAAATTAAGTAAATCACACATATAGAGATTGTTTTCTCCCATTCACTCAACCTAAGAAAAGGACGATGACAATATTTTGAAATACATATATATATAAGGGATCTATTAATATGAGGGATCTATTTACATTAGTATAAATTTTACACTTTTTTATTTTTAGAATAAAATGGCTAAAATTATAAATATTTTTTTATCTAAATTGTAGATACCTACTTTTGTTCGAGCATGTTTTGATCAATTGTGATGCTTTAAAAATTGAGACTCAGGTCTTTTCCAAGATTTTCTTAGGCTTTATGAAAGTTTCATAATTTTTGAATAAGTTGATTCTAAAGTGGATGCATGAAAAGTAGCAAAAATAAAGGAAAAAAAATCAAAAGTTAATCTAAAAGCCAACTTAGTCAAACTTGTTTGAATTTGACCAAATTTGGTCAAAATAGGGTCAAATCTAGGTCATTTTGGAAAAAATCAAACCAAGTTATTGGCTATTTTAACATTTTAAAGCAAAATTTGAGTTTTAAGCTAAAATGTGCATATTGACCAAAATACCCTTCATATAGGCCAAGTCAAAGTTCATCAAAATTTAACAACGCTAACCAAATTTTGTCAAAGTATAATATTTAGAAAGAAAATCCTAGAAAAAACTAAATTTTAAGCTAAAATAACCATAATAAATACCCTTTGGTCAAACTTGGTCAAACATGGCCAAACTCTATTCAACACTTGGAATTCATGATTGACTAGGATTATTAAGGCTTAACATTGATAAAATTGTGATTTGGGCCATTAAAAATCATGTTAGAGCTAAAAAAGTGTAGAGAAAGTACAAACATGTCTTTTAAGAGTATTTTCATAATTTAGTCTTCCAATAGTCGATTTCTAGGGAAATACTTTATATCATGATTAGGTATTATTTTATGAATTTTAGTTCAATAAAATAAAAAAATCATCATTAAATCATGAAATCAAGAGAAAAACATGAAAAGGCTTTTAATCACTGATAAAGGCAAGATGGGCTTTTCTCATCATATGGCTAACATAGTTACACTAGTAGCTAGAATGTATGCTATAATTTTTTAGAGCCATTAGATTTGAAGGTGTAATGATCCTGTAGCCTATATTGTATTACTTGGTCACCAGATTTGTAAGAAAAAGATAAAATAATAAATACCCTTAGATTAATTTGATCCAAATGGCTATTAAAAGCGCTTTAGACCTTTAAATGAAACATTTGAGGGTTGCAATAAGGATTGGCAACAAGATGAAGTGGCAGCAATCACCAAAAATAGAGAGAAAAAATCCAAAAAATGGGAAAAGTTTGGAAGGTATCCATTTTTCTTTTTTTCATTCATTTCCTATGCAAGCTTCATTTCTATGCATTTAGTTCCTTCTTATCTTGATGTTTTTTAAAGGAGGGATAACCTCTTCCATGGTTGTTCTTTTCTACTTTGTCTTGATTCAATATTTCATCCCACTAAACTAATGTTATGGGTTTTAAAAAACAAAAAGAATAAAAAAATGAAACCTAAATGAAGAGCTCTCAGCCTAAAAGGTTCCATGCCTAGGCCAAAGCTTTTTTTTCCTCTTTTCATGTCTTTCTTGCTTTTTTTTTTTTAATTATTGTGGTATGTTTGAGATATTGAAGTTTTACATTTATATGCTTTCTTGCATTTTGATGCCTTGTGTTTGTTATTTTGACACTAAAATGTTATTAAATACTTTCATTCTTAGTAGTTCCTTATGTGTTTGATAAAAATTTTTTGACAATAAAAATAGTTTTCTAAACATGTTTTCTAAATATTTGATGCATTTCCTAGCAAGTGATCAAAGTTCGTTGATGTCAAAAGCCAAAGGAAGCTCTTAACCTAGCCTTCCTATGGCCTGGCTGAGGCTTCCACTCTTCTATTTATGGTTATATTGTGATGTTATATGTGTTTCTGCTTTGGTTCTTGATAAAATTCAATGTTTTCCAAGTGTTTGATGGAAGTTTTCAAAATAAAAAAATAGTGTTGTAGGAATTTTATAAGTGTTTGATGAATAAAAATGGGCTTCTATTATGTTTTTCAAATGTTTGTAATGAGTCATAATAATAGGTACATCGTTCTTGATGAATGGCCAACACAAATATCCCTAGTAAGGCCATAGGATGATTCGGCCAAAGCAATTTTTCATGCTTGGGTTAAACCCCAAACCTTAAACCCTAGGTCAAACTTTAAACCTAAAGTCAAATTCTAAACTTTGGTCAAACTTTAAACCCTAGGTCATACCTTAAACCTTAGTCAAATCCTAAAACCAAAAGTCAAATGTTAAATGTAGCTCAAACCCTAAATTCTACTGAAACCCTAAACTTACTCAAAATCTTAAACCCACCTGACACCTTAAATTCTCTTAAAACCTTAAATTTACTCAAAACCCCAAACCTACCTAAAACCCTAAATTTCCCCAAAACCATATACCTATTTCAAACTCTAAACTTCTTTTGGAACCCTAAACTAACCTTTTTTAGCCTTAAAACTTCCCATAAATTTCAAAGAAGTTACTTGTTAAATCTTAGATGAAATGATTTGTTCCTAAATGTTGCCTAAATGATGGGTTATATTTGAAATTTTATTTCATCTAATATTTTCATAAGATTCCTAAATGATTTTCTAGAATGCAACACTTTTTTGCTATAAAAATAAAACGAGTTCTTAAGTAGAGAGAGTCATTCCTAAATTCTATCTAGTGGTTGGAGAATTTGGTGGTTTCTTTACATTTAAGAATTCCATTTCCAAATAAATAATGTTAAATTCATTTCATTAATTATCCATCCTCATGCATGATATCCATTTGCATATATTTATTTTTGAATAATTGCTTGCATTTATTTCATTTGCTTGTTTCATTTTATTATTACTGTTCATTTGCTAATGGTTGCATTCATTAGTTTTGTTGCATAAAATATTTTGAAAAAATAATGTTTAAAAAAAAGGGTTCTGTGAAACAAAATTAACATAACATTCTTAGAAAAATAATTATTTGTACTTTACCTAAATGTTGAACAGTTACTAATAATTATCATCTACAAAGAATGTTATTTTTATTTTAAAAGATTATTATGGTAAATTTTAGACGCAATGAGTTATCCTTAATTTCCACCTAGATGATGGAGAGTGTTAAGGTAATTTTTTAGCTTCGAGATTTTCATTTTATTCTAAACTAGATTTTCTTGTTATCTAATAAAAATTGATTTCCAAAAGTCAAGGGAGTTATTATTAAATATTAAATTGATACCATTTTTATTTAATACTGAAATGATACTGTATGATTAATTGATACTATTTTTAAAATAGACGCTATGAGGGAGTGAATTTTTCTTTGCCTGTAATTATATTTTTGAACCCAATTTTATTTTTAAATATAAAATTGTTTAGTTTGATAAATCTTAAACTAATTTTAGAATTTTATTAAAAAAATAAACCTTTTAAGTGATTAATTGTACTTAAAAAAAATATTGATAATGATTTTTTGTTTTAATTTTAAAATTTATCTAAACAATCAAATTCTCAAACTCACACATTATAACATAAATTAATCATGAACTTAATTTCACACACATAGAGATTGCTCTCTCTCCTCTGAATCACCTTTAAAAAGACGGTGATAAGAATTTGATATTATTATTTAAAGAAAAATCTACTTTTTAATTTTTTTATTCAATTATAAATTTTTCCTTCAATCATGAAAATTTGACTTTAGTAATTATTTTAGAAAATGAGCGGATCTTAATTGTACTTAATCAAGTATCAGTTTGTTTCGCACCTTCTTGATGATAACTTTGCGAGATTTTTTTCTTTAAAAGAATACTTCAAGATTTTATTGATCAAGAAATGTTTTACTACAAAATAAATATAAGAAGGTAAAAAGGTTATTACGTTGTGCTATATAATTTTGCAATAATTAAAAAAAAAAAGAGTTTTTTCGTCAAAAATGTAAAAAATTAAATATAGATAATCATTTAGTAAAAAAATAATCATTTATCATTGAATTGAATCATATGTTTTTTATGCTAAACTAATTAACCTTTGTTTTAGTAATTAATGAAAGAAAATACCAATTACCAACTAATTAATTAAGGCCCTTTTCATGAGAATTAATAATTTGGATCATCTGAAAGAAATTCAATTATCACCATAGAAAATAAGCTCTAGTTTGATCTAATTATCAACTTGTGAATGAAGCATGCTTGTGATATAGTAATCCTGATCCGTAAAATTAAATAAATATTCTATATTTAAATGACTAAGTTAAGAAACTACACTTGATTCCTAGAAAAAGCAGCAATTAAATATTATCCATTTCTTTGGAGTCTGTCCAACCCATAAGTTTTATTTATTTATTTTTTGTTTTACAGCCGCCTTTATTATCAATTCAACTCCTGAATCATCATCATACATCTCCAACATTATAAATATTCGGAAGATAGCCCATGAAAATTCAAGAAAATCAAAGCAAAGAACCCATTAATATTGACTTGTTAAGATGGAAATAGAAGATGGCTGCTTCAACCAGCTTCCTCCAGGCTTTCAATTTCGCCCTACCGATGAGGAACTCGTTCTTCACTTTCTCTATCCCAGGGCCATGACCTTACCAGCTGGCCATCCCAGCATCATTCCTGAACTTGATATTCATCTGCTTCACCCTTGGGAATTAGATGGTCAGCTATTCTCTCTCTCTCTCTCTCATATATTTGCTGATCTTTCTTAATTGTAAACGTTTTCCTAGCGATAATATGGTTTTATTGACTGAATAGGCAAGGCACTGTTGAGTGGAAACCAGTACTTCTTCTTTAGCCAAATGATGGAAAATCGAACCCGGGAAAATGGTTATTGGAAGCAACTAGATATTGAGGAGCCCATTTTCAGTACTGGTGCAGGCAAGACGGTTGGCGTAAAGAAATTATTTGTATTCTTCATTGGTGAAGCTCCTCTTGGTGTAGAAACAAATTGGTTGATGCAAGAATATCATCTTTGTGATTGGGGCTCAGCTCTTACGTCATACTATAAAAAGAAAGGAAATAAAAAATTTGTAAGTTATAAACTTCTTATTAATTAATTTGTTAACCATTTTGATTATTTGGTAGCATGTTCATGATTATGTTCCTTACTTGGAATTTACCCTCTTTTTTACAAAAGGATTGTAGTAAATGGGTTCTATGTAGAGTTGAAGAGAGTAAGCGCAATGCTCAGAGCTTCAGCTACAACGATGAAGCGGATGGAACTGAACTTTCATGCCTTGATGAAATGTTCTTGTCATTGGATGATGATTGTGATGATATATCTTCCTCCAAATTGTTGGGAATATAAGTAGTTTTGTATCTTGTTTAGTTGTTTCTATATCTTTGGCTAGCTGTAAAATGAATTTAACTGATATATATATATATATATATATATATGCCTAAGGTATCTTTGATTCAGCTTCTTGCCTGCAAAATTGCATGTCAATTGTCATACTTCAAAACTATCCTAATTGATACACAATCAACTACGGTTGAGGGTTTTTATTTGGATAAAAAGCACAATGGGCAGTAGACAAGGGGTTCGCTCTCAAAAAATTTTCATTTAAAAGATAGAAGAATTTTTTACATTGGAAGTTGCTCATTCAAAGGACAGGTCATGAATTGTTAACTAATGCTTGTTGTTTGTCTACTCTTTTGATTGTAGCATTTGTTTTATTAATATTGAGAATAGTGACTAAAATCTCATAACAGATTTGTTTGAAATTGGCTAGATATTGCTTGATGAATAAGAAAACATGCAGAAGAAGAATTCTAAGAAAAAAGAAATTCTCAATAGGCAAGTTTAACTTGCAAAAAAAAAGTTATAAGAGGAAAGAGATTCTTAATAGGCAAGTTTATATACTTATAAATAGGTAAAGTCTACATAGGGTTAAGGATGAAAAAAGATGTAAGAGAGTTGTAAGGTTTTATGGGATAGATAGCCCATAATAGTACTAGAGATTTACGTCTTATGAATGTGTATGTTTGTATGTTTGTGAGAGGACTAGAAGAGACTAAGAGGGTCCACATAGGTATGGTGCACATGAGTGGACTAGAAGAGATTGAAAGGATCTACATAGGTATAGTGCATGGGTGCACATGTGTATGTATTTGTTTGGGTTAAGAATCCATAGGACTAAATGAGATTGAAAGGGTTTATGGGTATTAATTGTTAAGTGAGATTGATTTTATGTATATTTGTAATTCTCTATAACTAGTGGATCTTTTTTCTCATTTGTGGAAATAGGTTGGTTAGGTCGAACCACATTAAATTGTTGTCTTTAGTGTGATTGATCGATTATTTGATTATACTTTCGCTAGCTTGATTGGATAGAGGCTTTTTGCCTAACAAGTGATTTCAGAGCTGTAGTGATCCCTAACAACTGATATCAGAACTGTCATAATCCCCAACAAGTGATATCAGAGCATAGTTCGAGGCATGGAATGAGGCAAGCCCAGACAAGCTCTATTCAAGAGAAAATTTGAGTTCATGTTTTGAGGGTTGAAGATCGATTTACATGAAGTGTGAAGACACACAAGAGAAAATGATTGTGAGACTTCCATTGTAGATGAAATCAAGCATGTCTAGCATTAAGACTAATGATTTATGGAATTTGAGTCAATGTAGAGATTGTTGAGAATAGTAACTAAAATCTCATAATAGAGTCATTTGAAATTAACTAGATATTGCTTGATGAATAAGAAGACTTACAGAAGAAGAATTCTAAGAGAAAATAGACTCTTAATAGGCAAGTTTGACTTTTGAAAGAAGAATTCTAAGAAGAAAGAGATTCTTAATAGGTAAATTTATATGCTTATAAATAGGTGACGTTTTTATAAGGTTAGGTATGAGAAAAAGATGTAAGAGAGTTGTAGGACTTTATAGGATAAAAACCCTATAAGATTACTGTAGATTTACGTTTTATGGTTTTATATGTTTGTATGTTTGTGAGTGGACTAGAAAAGACTGAAAGGGTCCACATAGGTATGGTACATGTGAGTGGACTAGAAGAGATTGAGAGAGTTTATATAGGTATGGTACATGGGTGCACATGGGTATGTATTTGTTTAGGTTAAGAATACTCCATATGACTAGAGGAAATTGAGAGAATATATGGGTATTAATTGTTGAGTAAGATTGATTTGAAGTATGTTTGCAACTCTCTAAAACTAGTGGATCTTTTTTTCATCCGTTGATGTAGGTCAATTGGACACTAGTGAATTTTTTTTCTTATCTATGAATGTAGATCGATTAAGTCGAATCACATTAAATTGCTATCTCTTATGTGATTGATCGATTGTTTAATTATGCTTTGCTTGATTGGATAGAGGCTTTTTGCCTAACAAGTGGTATTAGAGTTATGGTGTTCCCAACAAGTGATATTAGAGCTGTCGTAATCCTCAACAAGTGATATCAGAGCATGATTTGAGGCATAAGGAGAAGCAAGCCCAGAAGAGCTTGATTCAAGAAAAACTTTGAGTTCATGTTTTGAGGATTTAAGATCGGTTTGTATGAAATGTAAAGACACAAAAGAGAAAAATAATTGTAAGACTTCCATTGCAGATGGAGCCAAGCATATCTAGCATGAAAACTAATGATTTATGGAATTTGAGTTAATGTGGATATTGTTAGGAATAGTGACTAAAATTTCATAACAGATTTGTTTGAAATTAGCTAGATATTGTTTAATGAATAAGAATACTTGTAAAAGAAAAAAGATTTTTGATAGGCAAGTATAACTTGCAAAAAAAAAAAATTCTAAGAAGAAAGAGATTCTTAATAGTCAAGTTTGTATGCTTATGAATAAGTGAAATCTCTGGATTTAGGTATGAGAAAGAGATGTAAGAGACACTATAATAAATTTTTCATATATTAACGTTTGGTTATACTGATGGTCAAATTGCATCAGTAAAAGAGATTTATATTGATGGTTTTTTAATACTGTCAAAATATACCATGCATTTTTCAACACTTTATACAATCATCGATATAGATAAACTTTTTCTAACGGTTTATAACTATCTGTCATATAAGTATGATATAAATAAACATTTATCTATGCTGACGGTCAAATTATGTAAGTAAAAACTATATATACTAATGGATTTTTGTTACTATCAGTATAGAAAGTGTCCATACTAACACTTTGTATAACTATTGGTATAGGTAAACTTCTTCTGACGGTATATAAATATCTGTAAGTATAAATATGTTATGTACTAACAATTATAATAACCATCAATATAAGCTCAAAAAAATATTTATTCCTAATTTCTTTTTTAAAAAATATTAATTCATAATATTTCCCTCTAATAAAAATTTTCAAAAACTATAATTTTATAAAACTATAATTATTAATAAATAAAACTTGTAGCTTAATTAATTTAAATAATAATAAGTTTTAAATAAAATTTGTAAGTATTATGTTAATTAATAAATTCATAATTAAATATTAGACTAAAATTTTTTTAAATTTAACTATTATATTAATTTGGTTTCAATTAATATTTCAATTTTAATATGGTTTCATAAAATTCTAAAATAATTCTAGATCGAAAGTCAAATTATAAGTAATCTACATAGTAATATTTATATTCATATAATATTTTTCAATGTTATTTGTAAAAGTTTTTTTTATAAACTAATATTTATCGTTAATTGTATTAGCAGTTTGGGATTCCAAAGTTCAAGAAAGGAAAATGAATTTTAAAAATGATCATAAGGCGTTTTACAAAAAAAAAATACCTTCAATTTTTTATAAGGGAATATTTAAGGCATTTTTTGAAAAAAAAACACTTTGTATAATCTCAAAAAAAAATATTGGGATTATTGAAGGCATTTTTGACAGAAAATGTCTTGTATAACCTTTTCTAAATGAATAATTCATGGATTATTGAAGGCGTTTTTTACCAAAAAAACTTTGAATAATCTATGAATTATTCAAGGTATTTTTGCCCAAAAACACATTCAATAACCCCATTCAATATTTTGTAAGGGATTATTCAAGGCGTTTTCTCACAAAAACATCTTGAATAATCCCAAAAAAATGAGAAGGGATTATTGAAGGCATTTTTAGCTAAAAAAAACCTTTAATAATCCTATCTAAAAAATTGGAGAGGATTATTCAAAACCCTATTCAATTTTTTGTAGAAGATTATTTAAGGTATTTTTCATGCAAAAATGCCTTGAATAATTACCTCATAAAAATTGAAGGGGATTATTCAAGGTGTTTTTGGCCACAAATGCGTTGAATAACCATATGCCAAGATTTTTTAAAGATTATTCAAAGGGTTTTACTAGCCAAAAATGTTTTGAATAATCCCCATTACTTAAAAATTGGATTATTTAAGTTACCATCATATATGCCAAGGAGATTATAGTAATTATTATGGATTTAATATATGTGGATTCCCATTAACTAAATGAGTGAATTTGAAAACGAGATGTCCTAAAAATGGAAGAAAACCTTGGGTATCGCATTTTCTCGAGGATCACACTTTCTTCTGAAATCTATGATTCCATGAACCAAACGTGCCCACGTCTTGGGCATAAATATTTTTCCATGTTATTTGCAAAAGTTTTTTTTATAAAATAATATTTTTATATAAAATATTCTCTAAAAAAGAATGATACATATGTAAGAGCTCCATGCAAAACCAATCCAATAAATGCTCAAAGAAAAGCTTGAAAAAGATTGGTCCTTATCCTCCGATGTCTTGGGCATGAAAACCTTTAAAAAAAATCTAAACTTATTAAAACAAAAGTAGTGAAAATTTTGTTCCCATCGTCCTTACCTTGCCTTCAGTCCTTACCTCATTTGAAGCTTATCTCATCTCACTCTCCCTTGCCCTTGATCTTTTTAACTTTGTAGCTAAAATCCTTATTTAAAATTTCAAGCTTTAAAACTTTGTTTTCATTCAAAAAATCCCTCATTTCTACATATTTTTACAATTTGCCTAGATTTTGTCTTTTTGCAATTGTGAGTTATTTCAAATATTCTCTATTTCCCTAAAACCCAAACCTAAATAACCCTATATTGATAACCCTATTTCACATCTGTAGCTTTCTTGTTTTTGTTTTAAGCTACTTTCCTTCTATCTTTTGTCTCTCTCTTACTTATTCAATTGAAATTGATCTTGTGATGGTAATAAGTTTGTCTTTTTTTTTTCTTTCCCATTCACAAGCCCCCATCTAAAGCAACATTGACTTAGTTGTATGTAGTTCTATAATAGCATCTTTAATTCTCATTCTATCACCAAGGATAATGTTTTTTTTTGTTTTTATTGATGGTTCCTTGAAGAGTCAAATGAGGAAGAAAAATCTAAAATTTCGATTGAATATAGAATCTATTATCTACTAACAAATATATATATCAACATTTGTAAGTAAGTTAATTAATTGTTTATAATAAAAATTTGATTTAATAGAATTTATTATCTATTGACAAATATATATATATCAATATTTTTAAGTAAGTTAATTAATTATTTATAATAAAAATGTGATTTAAGGTGGTGTCATTTGTAATCAAATACTATATATATAGTGTCTTTTTTAATTAAATATATATAATAAAGCATTTGGCAACATAATAAGGTTTATATAATTGTTTACATATTGTTTATATTATATATAATTGTTTGTTATTTATATATTTTTTAGATTATATATAATTGTTTATTGTTTGGCTTTTTCAATTCAATATAATAATAAAAATATATAGTTATTTATATGGTGGTGGCATTTGTAATCAAATACTATATATATGGTACCTTTTTTTAATTAAATATATGGTGCTAGCATTTGGTAGCATAATAAGGTTTATGTAATTGTTTAGATTATATATAATTGTTTATATATTGTTTACATTATATATAATTGTTTTAGTTGCTAGCTAATGCCATGACAATAATCTTTTAGTTTCTAGTTAATAGTAGCAGTTTCTATAATATATATTGACATTTTCTTTCTAATTACTTATTTCAAATTGTAGTCGAAGTTTGAATTTTACAAATTTGATTCTGATGAGCTTGTTGATAAAGAAATATTTTAAAAAATTAAATGTTGGGTAATAAGAAATATGTGTGTTAAGTGGAGGCAATGGAAGAACAAATTGAAGTCTAAATTTTATGATAAACATAAGACACTAGAGGAAATGGCTGCAAAGGTCGATGATTCTCGAGTAGACAAAAGTCAATTCCTATTTCTTGTTGCACATTGGTTGACTAATAAAGCAAAGATAAATGTTTACAAAATATACTATTTACTTTATTTTAACACTATGATAATAATTACAAAGTTATTATAATATATATTTTCCTGTTCATTTGTTTAAAGGAACAAAGACAAGCAAAACAAATCACTTAAAATTAGATGAGCCTTATTGCACAGAAACAAAATCATTAACGAGGATCATTCAAACCTTGGTACATATATCAATTTTCCTTGCATACTTAGTTAAATGAATATGAAGTTTACTTTTTATATGTGCGATTTTGTCATTACAATAATTAATATTGTACCTTTATAGAAACAAGAAGCTAATAGAATTCCACCATCACGTGCTGAGATGTATATTCTTTCTGATACACGTAAAAATGGAAGTGTTGTGAATGATAAGGCAGCTGAAATTGTGATATTTAATTTAGTTATTACTTGCTTTTACTTATGTTTAGTTTCTTTATATTAAAATGTTTGTTTAAAATTTGAGTGAAAAAATGTTCGAGCAAAATTAGTGCTCAGAATTTTGAAGTGAGTTTAAGGATAGATGATGTTTATTAAAAAGTTAAAGAACCAGAGAGAAAAGGGTTGCATAGGTACAGTATCTACCTCATCTAAACAATATGGTCCTTCATCTTCTGAATTGATTCAGCATAAGAAAAAGGTACAAGAGTTGAAGGTTGAAATTAAAGACTTGAAAGAAACTTTAAATAATGTCTTATTCGATACTTAAAAGGCAAATTCCTAATGAGAATATAGATATCTTGAATACTATTACTCACATGATGAATAGAGAGGTATATATAACATCTATTTTAGTTTATATATATATATATATGTAAATTATCATCTTGCTCATAAATCTTGAACCTCATTGAAATTTCTTTTGAATTATTTTTAGGTTCCTGATGCTAGTAGTACTAAAAAAATCACACATGAAAACTATTGTTCTTCAAATTTAAGTCATCAACCTTATCAAAATGAAAATAGCAAACTTGTCGTCACATGATATATATGTGAAAATGCTTTGCTTGATACTTGTTTCCTAGATAGAATGCCATAATTAATTTTAAATCTACGTTTTAAATCATGTAATTGTGTTCTTGAAACATTATGCATTGTTTTTCCCATAATCATTAAATTACATTATGATTTAAAGCCTACTCTTTTTCCCTTGAGAAGGCTTTCTTGCCTTTTTTTTTTCCTTTGAAAAGGCTTTTTTATGATGTAAGCATATTTTGTAGTTGTAGACTTGAATGTTATAGTGAAAATATTTGTTTAATGATAGTTTTATTGACTAAAATAATCCTAGGTTGATTTCATTAAGTTTTTATTTGGAATTAAACTAAAAGAATAAAGAGAGTACACATGCAAATTAGGTTATTTCTTGTTCATTCATGCATTACACTAATGAATAGGATGTTTATAAAATTATTTTTGCTAGTATATAAATGGATGATTACCTTTTGTATCTATGAATGAAAAAGATATTTATAAAATTATTTCTACTGGAATATGAATGGATGATTACTTTTTTATCTTCTGTATATATAAGATAATTTACAAGAATTCTAATTGGATTTTTTTATGCTATGCAAATGCTTTTTTGTAGAAATCTTTAATGGGTTCATTTATTTTAGAAAATTATTTATTTACTCTGAGCATTGTGTTTGTAGGTAGATTTCGTTTTGTTTTGGATGTTATACACTTTGTTGAAATAAGGTTGTTATGTTTTGTGATGCTTGATTGGTATACTGAATATTGTTAGTGAGCTAGGTTCATTGAGCTTGTTAGTTATATATGTAGCTACCCTTGTTAACTTTTTGTATGAATTAAAATATTTTTGGTTTTGGAAAGGGCTTGTAATAGATGCATGAATTTTTTTTCTTCTTGAGGTGGTTTTGCAATTGTTTATTCATTTATAGATTTTTTAAGATTATCTTATTCAAAGTTCTATTAAAGTTTTAAGGTAATCAAAAGGTCTTTAGGTGTCTAGTGGCGCAAAGTTATGATTGTGTTTTTTAGGGTGAGGAAGTGTAACTCTTTATCTATGTTTGTGTTATCGATGTTTGTTTTATCAAACTTGATACAATGACTTTAGTTTTTCACTTATACTAAGTTTGTGGATTATAAATAATTTAATTGTAGTTTTAATGTTATTAAATATCTTTTACTTTATTGTGTTTTTTTTTTGTTTATATGAAAATATATCATAC
This sequence comes from Durio zibethinus, assembly GCF_002303985.1. The sequence goes on along the minus strand of NW_019167960.1, from coordinate 8,072,081 downwards.
TATGATTATAAATAAATTAATATTAATAATTGAAAATATAATTTTTTAAAAAATTTATCAACGTCTTAATATTTATACTAATGCACTTGATTGTTGAAATATTTCAAGCAATACAACAGTCACCAATTGTCAATAAAATATAACAAAAATTAAAATATATAAGTCTATATTGACAATCTCTAACCGTCGATATAGGTAAGAAAATTAAATGATACAATTATATACTGACAATCTCTAACCATTAGTATAGGTAAGAAAATTAAAATATATAAGTCTATACTAATGAATGCTAAGTGTCAGTATAGGTAAGAAAAATTAAAACATATAAGTCTATACTGACTAGTGCTAGCTGTCGGTATAGGTAAGAAAATTAAAACATACAAATCTATATTGATGGGCTTTAAGCATCAATATAGATAAAAAAATTTACAAGTCTATACTAACGAGCATTAACCGTCGGTATAGGTAAGAAAATTGAAAACATACAAGTCTGTACTAACAAGTGTTAATCGTCGGTAAAAGATATAATTGTGGAACACACAACAGAGGCTGTGCTAACAGATATACATTTACTAACAATCTTGAATCGTAGGTGTATCTCTACGAGCTATTTTGATACCTTAAAAATCGTCAATATAGGTCTATACCGACAAAATGATATAGTAACAGTTAAAAATTTGTCAGAATACACATTTTGACCATTGGTATAGGGTTTATTGTGCTATACTGATGGATTTTTTAGTTTTACCGATTGGTTTTTCAGCATGAATATATGTTAGATTTCTTGTAGTGAGAGTTGTAGGGTTTTATGGGATAGATATCCCATAAGACTACTGGAGATTTATGTCTGACAAGTATGTATGTTTGTATGTTTGTGAGTAGACTAGAAAAGACTGAGAGAGGCCACATAGGTATGGTGCATATGAGTGGACTAAAAGAGTTTGAAAAAATTCACATAGGTATGGTGCATGAGTGCACATGAGTATGTGTTTGTTTTGATTGAAAATACTCCTTAAGACTGGAAGAGATTGAGAAAGTTTATGAGTATTAATTATTAAGTGAAATTGATTTAATGTATGTTTGTAATTCTCTATAACTAGTGAATCATTTTTCTTATCCGTGCATATAGGTCGGTTAGGCCAAACCATGTTAAATTGCTGTCTCTTTGTGATTGATCAATTGTTTGATTATACTTTCATTGGCTTGATTGGATAGAGGCATTTTATCTAACAAGTGGTATCAAAGCTGTGGTGATCCCCAACAAATGATATCAGAACTATCATAATCCCCAATAAGTGATATCAAAGCATGGTTGAGGCATGGAATGAGGCAAGTACAAAAGAACTTGATTAAAGAGAAGATTTTGAGTTCACGTTTTAAGGATTAATATTGGTTTGTGTGAAACATGAAGAGACATGAGAGAAGATGATTATAAGACTTCCATTGCAGATAGAGCCAAGCATGTTTAGCATGAAGACCAATGATTGATGGAATTTAAGTCAAGGTGGAGGTTGTTGGGAATAGTTACTAAAATCTCATAATAGATTTGTTTGAAATTGGCTAGATATTGCTTGGTGAATAAGAATACTTGCAGAAAAAGAATTCTAAGAGAAAACAAATTCTTGATAGGTAATTTTGACTTATAGAAGAAAATTTCTAAAGTGAAAGAGATTCTTAATAGGCAAGTTTGTATGCTTATAAATAGGTAAAGTCTCTATAGGGTTAGGTATGAAAAGAAGATATAAGAGAGTTGTAGGATTTTATGGGATAGATATCTCATAAAACTATTGAAGATTTACATCTTATGGGTGTGTATGTTTGTATATTTATGAGTGAACTAGAAAAGATTGAGAGGGTCCACATAAGTATGGTGCATGAATGCACGTGGGTATGTGTTTGTTTAGGTTAAGAATACTCTATAGGACTAGAGAAGATTAAAAAAGTCTATAGGTATTAATTATTGAGTGAGATTGATTTGATGCATGTTTATAATTTTCTATAAGTAGTGGATTTTTTTTCATCTATGGATGTAGGTCGATTAGGCATTAGTGGATCTTTTTTCTCATCCATGGACGTAGGTTGGTTGGGCCGAACCATGTTAAATTTCTATCTCTTGTGTGATTAATTAATTGTTTGATTATGCATTTGATGGCTTGATTGGTTAGAGGCTTTTTGCCTAACAAGTGGTATTAGGCTATGGTAATCCCTAACAAGTGATATTAGAGTTGTCATAATCCCCAACAAGTGATATTAGAGTATGGTTCGAGGTATGGGAAAAGGCAAACCCATAAGAGTTTGGTTTAATAGAAGACTTCGAGTTCATGTTTTAAGGATTGAAGATCGATTTATGTGAAGTGTCAAAACACACAAAAAAAGATAATCGTGAGGCTTTCATTGTAGATAGAGCCAAGCATGTATAGCATGAAGATTAATGATTGATGGAATTTGAGTCAAGGTGGAGATTATTAAGAATAGTGACTAAAATCCCATAACAGATTTGTTTGAAATTGGCTAGATGTTACTTAATGAATAACAAGACTTGCAGAAGAAGAATTCTAAAAGAAAATATATTCTTGATAAGCAAGTTTCACTTACAAGAAAAAAATTCTAAAAGGAAAGAGATTCTTAATCGACGAGTTTGTAAGCTTATAAATAGGTGAAGTATCTATAAGATTAGGTATAAGAAAAAGATATAAGAGAGTTATAGTTTTTTATGGGATAGACATCCCATAAGATTATTGGAGATTTATGTCTTGGGTGTGTATGCTTGTTTGTTTATGAGTTGACTAGAGAAGATTAAGAGGGTCCATAAAGGTATGGTGCATGTGAATAGACTAGAAGAGATTAAAATGATCCACATAGGTATGGTGCATAGGTGCAGATGGGTATGTGTTTGTTTGGGTTAAGAATATTTCATAAGATTAGAAGAGATTAAGAGCGTCTATGGGTATTAATTGTTGAGTGACATTGATTTGATGTATGTTTGTAATTCTCTATAACTAATTGATTTTTTTTCTCATCTGTAAACATAGGTCAATTGGATCGAACCATGTTAAATTATTGTTTATTCTGTAATTGATCAATTTTTTTATTATGCTTCCATTGGCTTGATTGGATAAAGGCTTTTTGCTTAACAAGTGAATCAAAGTTGTCGTAATCTCCAACAAGTGATATCAGAGCATGGTTTGAGGCATAGGAAGAGACAAGCCCAAAAGAGCTCAATTCAAGAAAAGACTTTGAGTTCATGTTTTGAGGATTGAAGATCAGTTTACATAAAGCATGAAGATACACAAGAGATGATAATTATGAGAGTTCCATTGCATATGGAGCCAAGTGCGTCTAGCATGAAGACTAATGATTGATGAAATTTGAGTCAATGTGAAAATTGTTAAGAATAGTGACTAAAATCCCATAACAGATTTGTTTGAAATTGGTTAGATATTACTTAATAAATAAAAAGACTTGCAGAAGAGGAATTCAAAAAGAAAAGAGATTTTTGATAAGTAAGTTTGACTTACAGAAGAAGAATTCTGAAAGAAAAGAGATTCTTAATAGGCAAGTTTGTTTGCTTATAAATAGTTGAAGTCTTTATAAGGTTAGGTATGAGAAAGAGATGTAAGAGAGTTGTAAAGTTTTATGGGATAAACAACCCATAAGACTATTGGAGATTTATGTCTTATAGGTGTGTATGTTTATATGTTTGTGAGTAGACTACAAGAAACTGAGAGGGTCCACATAGATATGGTACATGTGAGTGGACTAGTAGAGATTGAAAAGGTCTATATAGGTATAGTGCACGGGTGTGCATGGGTGTACATGGGTATGTGTTTATTTAGATTAAGAATACTCCATAGGACTAGAGTAGATTGAAAGGGTCTGTGAGTATTAATTATTGAGTAAGATTTATTTGATGTATATTTGTAATTCTCTATAACTAGTTAATTTTTTTCTCATCAGTGGATGTAGGTCGATTGGGCTAAATCATGTTAAATTAATGTCTTTTGTATGATTAATTGATTGTTTGATTATGCTTTCATTGGCTTGATTGGATAGAGGCTTTTTGCCTAACAATTAAGACTTGGCAAGGGATCATAGCTTACAATTTTAGAACAAACCACAGTAGAACAATCATTTGGACTCAAGAAATTATGCATGTTAAGTTTTAAAATGAGAATATTCTATGAAAAATTTCAACTATCTGAGGCCAAGAATGGCCTTTAATGGACAAATCCAGCCTAATTATATTGCCATTCTGGTTACAAGGCTTGCTAGAAGTTATTGCTAAGAGAGAAAAGGACAAAAAAAAGGGAAATTAGATTTAGGTGTATTAGAATGGAAAATAATTAATGCTCCATGATTTCATTAATTATTTAATTTATTTATATTAAATGTAATGAGGTATATAATTATCAAGACAAAATTATTTTCCTTATTTTTCTCTATTCTCATCCCACACTTTCTTTTGTTAATCAAAAGAAGGTAACTAACATTAACAAGGGTCAAATCTAGTCCAACCAACACTACATTGGTCAGAGGGAGTCAAACTGGCCCTTGCCAACATCAATTCGACAAGAAAGAAGAGATCAAGTTTTTTGTTCTTCATTTGTTAGATTGGAGCTAACAAAGAGTAATTTTGCCCTAATTGACCACCGTCGCATCAATTGGGCCAAATTTGATCTTTGTTTATGTTAACTTGCCCTTGGCCAATTGATTGAGAGAGTGGGAGAAAAAAATAGGAAAAAGCAAAAAAAAAAAAAATGAGAATGGAATGGAATGGAATAGAAGAAAGAATAAATGAGCAAAAGGAAATGGAGAAGAAAAAAAACTTTTTAACTGTATTATCCAAAACAAATCCATCAAAATTTAGATTTATGTAAAAATGTGCCTATGAAATATTGTTTGAAATATTGTTAAGAATATTGGTGAATCGATAGTTTTTGGCGTGAAGAATATATTCGCTCACTCTATCAATAAAGATTTATGTAATGTATAAAGGTCAAATAATTATATGTTTCTACAATTATGTTTAATAAAACAATTTCAAACAATATTCAAACTGAATATATCAAAGAACAAAAAATCAAATTATCTTTCTCTTGTGTAAATGTAGTAGGAATCAAACAAATAGAGCAATATCAATTCTAGCAAATAAATCATCAAACCAGAAGTACAAGGACACAAGTAATATTCATGGAAAACCTCATCAAAATGAAGAATAAAAACCATAGATAGCAACCAATAATCTTCACTATCGAAATAATGAGAATTCAAAGTTCTCTCTAAGTAGAACAAGAAGTATACAACCATAATATATCAAGATTAAATAATCTTAGAAAAGAAACAATATTATAAGAGAAAATTGGAGAAGTCTCACCAAACTTAGGGATTAACAAACACCTTTAAAAATAGTAGGAAAAAAATTAGAAATTTGGTATCCATTGCTACACTGAGAGTAATGAGTCTTGAACATGCTGATAAAATTTTAACTCAATTGGACTGTAGATTGGCTTTGATTAGATTACTTGATCGAAACAGCATAAACCCTTTTCTCCTTTGCTTTTTCTTTCATGTTGCTGCCAACTTTTATTACTAGTCGACTTCTATAATGCCAAAAGGTAGCCACATGAAACAACTTTCAAATAAGAGCACAAAACCCTATAAAATAGCATAAATAGGTGAAAGGACAATAAAGTACTTAATGTATATAGGTTAAGAAATATGGACCACTTATACATGAAGGAAACCAAGCCCAACAAATCTCTCCCTTTTTTACCATATGAAGGGAATCATCATTTTGGCGATTAAACGATAAACTTCAAACTTCTTACTTGATAGTGTTTTTGTCAACATATCAGAGCTATTGTGATCAATGTGAATCTTCTTAAGTTCAAACAAATTGTCATTGAGAGAATTTTTTAACTAATGATACCTCATATCAATATGCTTTAATCTTAAATGAAAAGTAGAATTCTTACTAAAGTGAATTATTTTTTTATTGTAAAAAAATATCAATAGCGTTGCTGCCTAATACCAAGTTTTTGTATGCATTTTTTCATCAATAATAATTTTTTACATGCTTCAATGCTGCAACATACTTTGCCTCTATTATAAAGAGTGCAACACATTTTTATAGTCTCAATTGCCAAAATACAGCCTCACTTAAGAATGTATCAAATAATCTGAAGTGGACTTTTAAGAATCTACATCTCCATCATATTTGAATCAGTGTAGCCAACTAGCACTGGTTTCTTACTTTCAAAAGTGAGTCTTAAGTTGGAAGTGCCTCGTAAATATCTCATAATCCACTTAACTACATTCCAATGCTTTCTTTTTGGATTTGACAAAAAAGGACTAACAACACTAACTATATGGGCTATGTTTGGCCTAATACACACCATTGTATATATCAAACTTCCTATTGTCGAAGCATACAAAACTCTTCTCATGTCTTCCTTCTCCTTAACTATAGAAGGGTTTTGCTTAATACTTAGCTTAAAATGTATATCAAGAGGAAAGCTAACCACTTTTACTTAATCTATATTGAATCTTTCAAACACCTTTTCGATATAGTGCTTTTGCACATGTATAACTTCTTGCTTGCTCTGTCTCGATGAATTCGAATCCTAAGAATTTGCTATACTAGCCTTAAGTTTTTCATAGCAAAGGATCTATTCAATTGCTTCTTCAACTAGTCAATTCTAGAAGCATTTTGACTAATAATCAACATATCATCAATATAAAGTAGTAATATAATAAAATTATCATCATAGAATTTTTACGCAAACACATTTTGGTTAGAAGTAGTTTTTCGATAACCTTACTCACCTATAACTAACTTAAACTTCTTACGCTACTAACTCGGTACTTACTTCAATCTATAAAGAGTTTTGTTTAGTTTGCACATATAATCCTCTTTTCTTTTTACTACAAAACCCTCTAACAACTCCATTTAAATCTTCTTGTCCAAGTCACCATGGGGAAAAGTAGTTTTGACATCCATCTACTCAATCTCCAAATCAAGACTAGCTGCTAAACTTAAAATCACACAAATAGATGACATTTTAATAGTTGGAGAAAAAATTTCATCAAAATCGATGCCTTGCTTCTAACTAAATCCCTTAACAACAAATATAGCTTTGAAATGTGGCAATGAAGTGTGTTCTTCTTGCTTTATTCTATATACCTATCTATTCTTCAAGCTATTTTCACCTTAGGTAGCTTTACCAACTTAAAAATATTATTCTTATACAAAAACTTCATCTCATCCTACATGACATCTACCCACTCTTTCTTGTGTTCATCTTTCATGGCCTTTAGATATCATTCAGATTCTCCTTTGTCAGTTAGTTGCATATATTTATTAGCAGAATATCATGTGGAAGGCTATCGATCTCTAATAGACCTCTTAAGTGGAACATCTGGTAAAACCTCTATGGAACTTTTGATACCAGTGACTGTTTATAGGTATCATCACCCACCTCAACCTATGTAGGACTAATATCAACATCACCTATATTTCATTGATCATCCTGAACACCTTTAACCTCTATAGGCACACATGTCAAGGGAACTAGATTCAAGCTAAAAAAAACATCACCATAATGTAAAATTAATGTATTAGTCTTCTGAATATCATATATGGTATGGTCTTCTATAAGAACAACATCAATGTTTCTCACAAGTTTCTTCTGCATTAAATCATAAAAATTGTAACCAAACTTATTATGGATATAACCGAGGAACACACATTGTCTTGTCTTGATATCAAGCTTGAACTTTTCATCTTTAGGAATATACACAAAAGCTTTTCACCTAACGGTGAGTAAGTGATAATAAAACATGTCTTTGCTTGATCAAACTATATCTAGAATATAAAAATCTATAGGAACATATAGTGAAAAATTCAAAAGATGTACAATTGTACTAAAACCTCACCCCAAAAGGATTTTGATAACTATGTTTATGAAAGTAAATATCTCATTCTTTCCATTAGTGTCCCGTTTATCCTATCAACCAAACTATTCAACTGAAGAGTTTTAAGAAGTGACTTTTGATGTCTAACACCATATTGTTTGCACTAATCGTTAAAAGGTGTAGTGTACTCACCCCTATTATTAGTCTTTATGCATTTCAATTTCAACCTTGTTTGTTTGTTAATTAAAACATGAAATTGTTTAAAAACATCTAACACTTGTTTTTTTGTTTTCAAGGTATAAACCCATAGCTTTCTTGAATGAACATTTATAAAAGGCACAAAATAGATGGAACCACCATGTGTTTTTGTTCTCACAAGACTACAAATATCAAAATATACTAAATCAAGTATACATGACTTTCTTGATGGAGGGGATGTCTTGAATTTAACTCTGGTTTGTTTCCTTGCTAAGTAATGAGCACACTTATTCAAGGATACATTTTTCACTCTAGCAAGAACATTTTTTTTTACCAAAACTTTTAAACTTTTCTCGTTCATATGACTAAGTAGTTTGTGCCAATGCTAAATTGTATCACATTATCTACTACATTTATAATGGAATCAAATACCTTTGCTTGCATCAAATACAATGAGAAATGTTTTATACCCCTAGCTACAACCATAAAACCTTTAATGAGTTTTCACTGACCATCATAAAAGGTGTTGCAAAACCCTTTATCATCAAGCTTTCTTGTAGAGATCAAATTCATACGAATATCGAAAATATGGTTAACATTTTTCAAGATCAATGTAGTGCCATTACTTATCTCCAATAACACATTTCTCATACCAATGGCTTTAACTGGTCATCATTATTCATTCTAACACTCCTAAAATCACTGAGTGTGGAAGATGCATGGTAATCTTTTCGAGATGTAGCATGAATTGTGCACTGCTATCAATCACCCAATTAGTCTCATGGCATGCAAGATTGACAACATCATTATATAAAAATAAGGAAGTCATATATGACAATAGCAACTTTATCAACATCATTACCATCACTATTCTTCTTTTCTTTATCTTTGTCATTATTGTTTTCTCTTTTCAACTTTCGATAATATTTTTTTATATGCCCTTTCAAACCACAATAATGACATCAACATTGACAAATCTATTAGACTTACTCTTACTTCTATCTCTATTTTTTGGAGTTTTGCTTTTACTTTTCCCTTTATTTTTTATGACTAAGACCTTTAACTGCAAAGAAAAATCTTGTGACTTTTTTTTCATCTTTTCATTCAAAACACCAATCTTAGCAAATCCATAGTGATGACACCATTTGGGGCTAGGTTAGATAATATCATTCTAAATGTCTCCCATTAGTCAAACAATGTACCCAAAAGCCACAGACCCTATATCTCATCTTTAAACTTGAGATTCATGCCAACCAACTGATTAGTAATCTATTGATATGCATTCAAGTCATCTATCATACAAGTTCTATCTTGATATTTCTAACTCATCAACTACTTAATTAAAAGCAATTCATAATTCTAGTTTTTCTAGTATCCAATTCCTCAAGCTTGCTCCAAAGAGTACGTGCATGTATCTCTCCACTAACATGGTTCAAAATATTATCATTTATTTATTGTCTAATATAACTATATACTTGTTGATGAAATAAATTTGATTCTACATTTATTTTAATTTCAAGCTTTTCAATGACAAATATAGGTAAATAATAATTCCTCATATAAAGCAAGTCTTCCATCTTTCCTTTCCACACATGATAATTTATATCATTTAAATTAATTATTTTATTTGTATTAGCTTTCATTATTTAACACAGGCATAAATCAAATAGCCTACACTCTCATACCACTTTGATAGGATAAAATAACCTTAAACAATATTCAAACCAAATATGTCACATGGGAAAAAATCAAATTCTCTCTCTTGCGTGTATATAGTAGGAATCAAACAAATAGTGTAATACCAATTCTAGCAAATAAATCACCAAACCACATGCACAAACAATTTTACATGGAAAACTACCCCAAAGTAAAGAGTAAAAACCACAAGCAGTAACAAATAATCTCCAGTATTAAAATAATGAGAATAAAAGTTTCTCTCTATGTAAAACTAAAGGTATACAATAACAATATCTCAAGATTAAACAATTATGCAAAAGAAAATAAAAAAAGTTTCACCAATTTTAGGGATTAACAAACAACCATGAAATTAGTATGTAAAAAATTTGAAACCCCATTTCCACTGTCAAGATTGAATGACAATGAGTCATGAACACATTGATAAAATTTCAATTTAATCCGACTACAGATTGACTCGATTAGACTACATAATTGGAACTGTACAAACCCTTTTCTTTTTTTCTTTTTCTCTTACATTGCTATCAACTTTTATTTCTAGCTAACTTCTATATTACCAAAAGCCAGTCACATAAAACAGCTTTTAAATAAGAGCACAAGTGTTTAAAACCTTATAAAATAACATAAAGAGGTGATAAGATAATAAAGTCCTTTATGTGTATGGGCTATGAAATATAAATTACCTCAACATAAAGGAAACCAAGCCCAAAAATGTTCACTACTTGTAACTAGTAATATAATTCATTACTTATAAAAAAAAAGTATTGTTTGAATGGCAAAAAAGAAAAATCATAAATTAAGTTTCTAAGTTTAATTTCATTAACTACAAAATTAATCTAATTTTATATTGATCAAACAATATATATTATGTAAATCAAATTTAATTAAATATTGTTTATGTTCTAAGAAGATTAATTACTAATAATGCCTTGGTTGCTTATGAGTTGCTTCATAAGCTTAAAATGAGAAATGGGATATAGAAGGGCATGTAGCACTAAAACTAAATATGGCAAAGCCTATGAATAGTTATGATGATGAAGCTAGGCTATAATAATCATTACGTGTCTTTCATTTTGATTTATATTATTTTAATCTTTCACTTTGTTGTTTTTAATGGATACATCACTGATAAGTTCATTCCAGAACATAGACTCAGAAAAAGAAATCATTTATTTGCCTTACTTGTTCTTATTATACACAAAAAGCTTTTTAACTTTGCTAGTGACATATTAGAGAGATAACTTGATAAATGGCATATCTGCTAGTAGAACTGGCTCTATAATCACTCACTTGTTTTTTGTAGATGAAAACTTGCTATATATAAAACCAAAATTGAAATGAATGTGAAAGAGTAAGGCACATGCTATAAAGATATGAGGAAGATTCAAGTCAACAAATTAATTGTGCAAAGTCTACTATTTTTCTGTAGTAAAACTACAGAGGACTGTCAGGAAAGTGTTAAGCAAATTTTTTATATTCAAGCTATGTCAAACCCTAAGAAGTATTTGGGACTGTCGACTGTTATAGGTGTTAGATTATGATAGCTTTGATACCAGTTATTAAAAATCTCATCCATAACTTTGAACATGGCTTTAACACCAGTTGTTAAGGAAAAAAGCCCTAATCCAATTAACCATTCAAGCTAGCAAAAATGTAATCAAACAATCAATTAGCCATACAAAAAAAAAAACAATTTAATGTGATTCAGCCTAACCAGTTTAAGTCCACAGATGAAAAAAAAAGATTCACTAGTTGTAAAGAATTATAAACACATCAATAAATCAATCTCACTCACAATCAATACTTATGAAGCCTATTATTTTTCTCAACTCTAATAGAGTATTCTCAATCCAAATAAACAGATATCCATGTACACCTATACACCATACCTATGAGCACCTTCTCATTCTCCTCTAGTCTTATAAGATGTCTACCCATAAAACCTTAAAACTCTCTTACATTTTCTCTCATACCTAATCCTATAAAAATTCATACTATTTATAATCACACAAACCTAGCTATCAAAAATCCTTTTACTTTGAGAATTTTCTTTTGTAAGTCTTCTTATCCATTAAACAATATTTAACCAATCTTATCTGGAATAAATCTCTATCTGAATCTCTTATGGGATTTGAGTTAATTCCAACAATCTCTACCTTGACTTAAATTCCATCAATCATCAATTTTCACGCTAAATATACTCGGCTCCATTTGTAATAGAAGTCTCGTAACAATCTTTTCTATGTGTCTTCATACTTCACACAAACAAATTTATCAAAACATAAACTTGAATTCATCCTTTGAATCAAAGTCTTTTGAGCTTACCTTTTTTCTATGTCTTAAACCTACATTCTAATACCAGTTGTTAAATCATAACAACTTTGATACCAATTGTTAATAATCTCATCCACAAGCTTTAAAAATAGCCTAATACTAGTTATTATGCAAAAAAAAGCTTTAACCAATCTAAGCCAACAGAAGCAAAATTAAACAATTAATTAACCACACAAGAGACAATAATATAATATGGTTCAGCCCAATCGACTTACTCCACAAATGAGAAAAAGAGATCCATTCATTGTAAAAAATTACAAACACATCAACAAATCAATTTCACTCACAATTAATATCCATGGACCTTCTCATTCTCTTATAATCTCATGGAGTATTCTCAATCTAAACAAACATATACTCATGTGCACCTATGCATTATACTTATGTGGACTCTCTCAATTTCTTCTAGTCCACTCAAACATATATATCCATAAAGACCTTCTCAATCTCTTATAGTCTTATGGGGTGTCTACCCAATAAAATCTTATAACTTTCTTATATCTTTTTTTCATATCTAATCCTATAAAGACTTTCATTATTTACAAGTATATAAACTTGCCTATTAAGAATCATTTCCTCTTAGAATTCTTTTTTGGTAAGTCTTCTTATCCATTAAACAATATCTAGTCAATCCTATATAGAATAAATCTCTATCCAAATCTCTTATGAGATTTGAATCAATCCTAACAATAAAGAGACAAAAAAATGAAGCATTTAGAGACATTAAAAATCAGATTCAATCAAAGATTAAACAATAGAGTAAGTTGGTCGTATCCCAAAGGGGGCAACGAAATCTTCATTAAATCAATAGTCCATTTTATCTTATGCTATGAATTACTTAATTTGTCCCCAATGATCTTTGCAGTAAAATCAATAGCTTAACTAGCAACTACTAGTGCAACACTAAAGTTAAAGGTAAAATAATATATTGGGTACATACAATGGAATAGAATGTGCCTCATTAAATAAATGGGTGGCATGGGATTTAGAAATTTTGAGCACTTTAACAGAGCTTTTCTTGACAAACAATGCTAAAGACTAATCAAGAACATTGACACGCTAGTGTACAAGGTTTTTAGTGCTAAGTATTTTCCAAATTCCTCTTTTATGAACGTTGAGCTTGGCTTGAATCCTCTTATACATGAAGAAAAATTTGGTTGGCTAAGGATGTCTTGCTTTCAAGCACATGGAAGAATAGGGGACGAAAAGGGAATCAGAGTTTGACTTGATAAATGGCTACCCACAAATAACTTGAAATGCCTCTGCAGTAACTATAACCAAATGCAATAATGGCTTAACTCATAAAACCTTATATAAGTGCTAGATGGTTACTTTAGTTAATAGTCTTTTTATAAAGGAATATGTTGATTTGATCTACATTATCCCCTTAACAAATTTCTAACACAGATGAATTAGTTTGGTGTTTTAAAAAGAAAAACATATATACAATGAGAAGCACCTATCACTTGCTCTTTTCAAACTCACATGAAATGCATTTTACGAGTGCATAAATGGATGGTGAAATAAATGTGAAGTTGTGAAGGAAGTTATGGTGTGCAAAAGTTCCAAATAAAATCAAAATCTTTGGTTGGATATTGAACCACGAGGTACTGCCTATTTTTAACAACTTAAAGAAAAGAAAAATAGATGTCCAGTAGGTATGCTCAAGGTGTGGTCAGTATGAAAAAGCTATGTTTCATGTGATTAGGGATTGTGCTATTGCAAAAGAAATATGGAACCATGTTAATATAAAAAGAGCATGGAAAAGGGTGGAGTAAGAAGCTGATAAAGGTTAGTTATCTGCTGTCGAGAAATAGATAGACCAAAAGAGTTTTGAGACTAGAATGTTGTATGTTGGGCAATATGGCATAGCAAAAACCTATTCATCAAAAATAAGAGAAAGAAGGAACTCGAAGACTATTACATGTTAGAAAAAATAAATAAGAGAATAGAAATAATAAAAAAAAATTTAGCTTTGAAACATGAAAAACACTTTCTTAAAGGCAATTATGCCTTTAGGATACAATAATGTTTCAAAACTCTCTAAGCAAAAGTAGTAAAAATTATTACTTTAAAAGATCTATTTATAATGAATGAACAGACATAAACTTTTATTTAAATGATTATGATCTTTTGTACAATCATAACCTTTATGAATAATAAGTTATTTATATTCAAATAGTTATGACCATTTGTTATATGATAATTGTTTCTGTTCAAACATAATTATATAAAATATGAATACAATTAATACAAAAATTAACTTTACTCATTAATAATTAAATATTTCTATCCAATGTGATATGCACCACATTCTAAACTACCAACAATCTCTATTAGTTTGGAATGTTGATGCTTAATCTTTAGCCTTCCACACAAATAAATATTATGAATACAAGAAAACATATCTTGATTTAAACCTTCAATTAACGTATGTATCTTAGACTTCTAATGAAGTTGATGTGTCCGTAGATTAAACCTTAACTCCTAGTGTTAGAATTGATGATATAACACACATAATACTCATTTATTCTTCTATCAGAGGTTTATAATCGATTTAGCACTATTATGGTCATGTGTTTATCCTATTCATAAATATTTACAAAATAGACCCTAATTCTTTTTATTAAAGTGACACCACTTCTATGTTTATATAGGTAGAGTTTCTATTATGTCTCCATTACTTTAGACATTTAAAACTCCATTAAGGGTATAAAAACTCATCCTTCCCACATAATGGATCACACTAGTTTCCAAAATTTGAATGGATTTTACTAATGCTTAATAACACATGACAATAACTTTTTTTAACCCATTAAACTTTGTAATTAAAGGTTACTAATTCAAAGTTGGGTTCTCAATTATTAGTGTCTAATAATAAGGGTTTAAATCCATTCTACTTGTGGTACTACTAACCAAATATCTTGGAATTCAATTTTCTTTTATGGTAATTGCCCCCACTTGAGATTGAATCTCTAATATAATCATTTCAGGCTAATATATCCAAAATTTTCATTTTGCATATCATTTATATGCTCTAGACATTGTTGCCTCGTTCTTATTATTTTAAGAAATAGTCGGTTTTGGTTGTGGTCATAACTCTATACTCATAAATTGCAGCCATTCTATTTTCATACTTTTATACATCTTTAATACAATTATACTTTTAGTACAATTGGATAAACTCAATGAATAAACCAAACTATTTTAGTCCTTTTTATGATTTTTCTTTAATAAGTGTACTAAACTTATTAGCTTGTATAATTTGCTCATAAAATTATACTAAAATCTTACAACATTATATTGGTAATTTTTATTTCTTTTGATTCTTATCACCCCTACCATGAGCAAATATGCTTTCTTTTATAAAAGAATGTCTCATTCAATTATTAAGATATCATATATACTTAATCAAGTTGCCATTTCATTTATCTTTTCACTATTTGGTGGTTTTTTTTTTTTTTAAGTAGGAAGCCTCCAAATCCATTCTTAGTGAAAGATAACTAGCAAATATTCTATATCTTAATATTTTTTTTCATAAAAGTTCCAAAACTTTTATATTTTAACTCAATATAAGAGTTTATATCAATAAGTAGATTTTAAATATAATCATGTTTCTCTAGTCTCTTTTTAAGACTTTTTATGTCAATTCATAAATACATATATGAATCTATTTTATGATGGATACTATTAATAATTTTTTTTACCATGAACAAAACCATTTTCATCACCAAATTGGATTAAATAGCATTCATTTTGCTATTATAAAAGTTTTCACATTCATAAGATCATTAAATCACTCATGACTTTTAAAGTAAATATACTTTAAAATTTTCACTATATTTCAAAACTTTAATAAAACCATAGATGATAAATCATTTATACAATCCA
Organism: Durio zibethinus; assembly: GCF_002303985.1. The sequence goes on along the minus strand of NW_019167960.1, from coordinate 8,056,049 downwards.
TGAATTAGACCATATACATAACAAAAAATTATCACAATGTGATCAAGATTGTGGCATCAATTTTGAATTATGGCTATTTTAAGCCAACCATAATAATCCACATCATATCTATAAATCATGAAGATTTGGCTATTGAAGTTATCTCATTTATAGTTATAGCTTTTAGTGAAAACCAACTATCTTAAATATTATCATGAGTTTCCAATGCATATATTAATTTTCTAATGGCCAATTCCAAGTTCCATGACTATTAAAACTTCTAAATTGGATTTTAAAATTTTATGAGAACTTTATTTCTCCACCAATGTGCAGCCTAAGTATATATCTCTATTATTTACCACTTGTAATTGGTCATAACATTTTTTAATATATAATAAATTCAAACTTTACTCATATAACCAATATATCTACATTCAATAAGAGTTCATAGTATCTTTAACTCCAATTTAGAATACTTTCATAATCATTTTGTGATCAATATGTTCATATCTAGATCACCATAGCAACATAAGTCATGAAACATGAATTCAAATAATCATTTTCATAAAAGAGCATAAACAATAATTATAATATGAGTTTACTTATATTTCATGCAAAACTCGTGATGAATTTACATTAGTTAAATCATTAATTGGCTAACTCCAAGGCTTACGGCTTTCACAGGCCAATATTATTATCTAAACCCACACGTTAATATAGTGTATAACCAACCACATCCTAGCCATTATCATGAAACTATTGGAAATCACAAAAACTTGGGCACTTTTCATTTTAATAGCCTTTAAAAAGCCATTTTTTAGGTACAAGAAGCAAAATTATCTTCATTGTCTTTAACCAATAATGTATTTTTTGGATGATAGCATTCATCACCATAGTCCATATCTTTCTCATATGTATAAGAAAGAAATTACATCCCATTCATTTTATTTTGATAATATATGGCAAACCATACCAATCACTACATGAAAATAGAGATTTAATGGTTGTTTTTTAACGATATTTTTAAATAAACACCACAAAGTTTCGTGTTTTTATAAGGTTAACAATGTTTTTTTTTTTACAAAACGCCACTAAATTCTTATATAGCGGCATTTAGATTTATAAATGCCACTAAAAATATATTTTTTTGACATTTGTTGACCTAAATGCCGCTATATACTTTGACTTTTTATTGAAAGGGATTATTCAAGGTGTTTTTAGCAAAAAACACCTTAAATAACCCCGTTTAGTTTTTTGTAAAAGATTATTCAAGGTATTTTCTAGTCAAAAACATTTCAAATAATCCCAAAAAAAAAAATTGAAAAAGATTATTGAAGGCATTTTGGACCAGAAATGCCTTGAATAACCCTATTCAATTTTTTGTAAGAGATTATTTAAGGCGTTTTTAAGCAAAAATACCTTAAATAATCCCTAAAAAAATTGGAGGGGATTATTCAAGGCACTTTTGACAAAAAAAAACCTTGAATAATAATCCCAAAAAAAATTAAAGAAGATTATTGAAAGCATTTTTAGCTAAAAATACCTTGAATAATCCTTAAAAAAAATTGAAAGGGATTATCAAAAGCATTTTGGGCTAGAAACGCCTTGAATAACCCCATTCAATTTTTTGTAAGGGATTATTCAAAGAATTTTTTGGCCAAAAATGTCCTAAATAATTCTCTCAAAAAAATTGGAGGGGATTATTGAAGACATTTTTAGCTAAAAACATCTTGAATAATCACATTTACCTACTACTAAATTTTTTCTAAATTTCAAACCCGTAAGACCTTCTTTCTGTTTTTCCTTTCCCAATTCATTTCTTCCATTTCTACTAATTTTAGGTAGCTTTCTTCTCATTTTTTGCCTAATTTTTAGTTATTTTATGATCAATTTTCATCTTCTTTCCTTTCGTTTTTGTAAATTTTAAGTTAGTTTTTTTGCATTTTAGGTCAAATCCTTAAACTTCTTATCTGATTTGTTGCGTTTCTGCTACCGTTCAAGTTCCATTGGTAAGTTCCATTTCAACATTGGTAATTTTCAGTGTTTGACCATTCTTTTTTTTTTTACCAATTTTATTTCATTATTGCAATTCTAAGTTTGGTTTTGTTTGGTTGGTAAGAAAATTTCAAAATAGAATAGAAAGTGAAAGAAATAAGGTTTTCTTTGAAAAACTTAAAATTAAACATTGAATTTAATTACAAACATGAATGAAATTTTAGGTTTAGTTTTTTTTCAATAGAATATTTTGAAATTACTAAAAAATTGTTACTCGCTAACATGAATTTGTTGATTCATTCAAAATATCCTTAGGAAACCATTCTGAAATAGTCTATTATGTTTTTTTTATCTCATCTTGGCATTTGTTTTGTTTGTTTTTTTAGATTATGGTGTTTGATGAAACAACTTAACCTTGCTTGAAAGGGTTCGCTATGCATGAAAACCATCCATAACAAAAGATAGAGAACCAAAAAATGACATCTATAGTCATTTATGAATACTGCAAGGTAAAATATTTGCCACATATTTAATCTTCCTCTGTTACACTGAAGGTTTCTAGATATATGAATATTCAATTAAAATTTGTATAAATTTTTTGTTGATATTCTCTTTGTTCCTTTTTTTCATTGTTTAAAAAACATGATATTAATGCATGACACGTAATAAGTTTTTTTTTTTTTTTGCATTGTAATAGGTTATCTTGATATCGTCTTGTTATTATTTTTTATTTAATACTTAGTATAATTAAGTATGTTACAATTCATTTTCATCTAATTTAATTTTATAATTTTGGTATGATAATGTAGCAAGTACTAAATGGATAAAAGTTGGATGCAAAAGTCAAGATTAAGTCAGTCGATTCTTGAGCACGCTAGTGACCAAGGTGAAAATTTTTTTTTTATCAAATGGTAGTGTTCTAAATCTATGCAGTCATTAATTCTATACATTTTAGATTTTTGGTTAATGTATTAAAATAATTTGAATGTTATTGCATGTATTAAACTTTATGTACCATCCACATTGGAACAAATTATGTATTTATAATATTTAGTTTATGAATTTAAGTTCATTTTTATTTCTTTTAATATTTTTTATTAAATGATAATAATCAATATTCAAAGAAAATTAAAAAAATAAATTTATTAATTTAGTGACGTTTATGTTTAAAAATGTTGCTAAATGCCAAAATGTAGCGGTGCTCTCTATTATAAACACTACTAAATTTAGTGGCATTTTCTACTATAAATGCTACTAAATTTAGTAGCGTTTTATGATAAAAATGCCACTATTTTTCCCAATGCAAGTATCGTCGACACTCTTAGTGGTGTTTTTGGCAAACGTCACTAATCTTTTAATGGTGTTTATAAACGCCACTAAACGTGAAAAAAAACACCACTAAAAACCTAATCCCCTATAGTGAATGCTCTCCATGCCATCACAAAATGAAATTAAACACATGTATGTACCAGTGCCTTTGGAACGTTAAATTTGCATGTTCGTTTCTAATTTATAAACATGGTTAATTAGACATTAATGAGCATCCTTCAAAATGCTAGTAACTGACAAATGCTTCAATATTTCTAATGACATTTCCTTTCTTTTAATCAATTATCTAATTAGTCCAAATTGTTGGCCAAATTTTAGTTAGTGATACTCACACAAAATTTACAAAATATAAGGATGCCATAGATATACATACTTAATGTATGTTACATTACCACCAGCCACAATTCTTCCTACCTTTTGTAAGCCAATTTCATCAATCATAATTATACAGTAGGAACATTTATATTCCAAATTCTTGAGTTTATTTGTCTTACTTGTTTTGCCCATCAAACATAGATTGAGTTGTATCTTAAACTTTTTCTTTGTGATTCACACAACTCAATTTTATAAACCACTGTATTATCCAACCATGGGTATAAAATTATTGTTTTGTGTTAATCTTTGAGATTTTTCCTTTTTGTTTTTAATTTCCATTTTTTTTCCCAATGATATAAAATCATAAATTACAGACTTGGTTTATGTAGCAATAAAATTTTCTTTCCTTGGCTTGCAAAGAAAGATGAACAATGAGAAGCTTAAGTTGATGAAAAATTCATTCCCATGCCACAACTAATGCCATATTCAAGCCACGCCTCTCATCTTGATTAAATTTTAGTGATAAGTCATAATTATGTCCTTTGCTTTTATCAATAGCCTTTAATCAAAATTTCTCATAAACTTGTGAAAATAAAACTTTAAGATTGTTAGAACTTGGGGTTTAGAAAAATCATGAAAATTTGAGAAAATTCTTCAAAGCGTGTAACAATGCTACTTTTTTTAATATTTTACTTGCCCCCACCACTTGATTAATTGCTATGTAAAAGAGTTACTGGCAATAAATCTAGAAGATACAATGAAGTCTAATGATTGATAAAATATAACAAGGCTATAAAAGATTCATAACCAAAGCTAGCAAGTACTCCATCTCTATTTTATGCTCATAACCATTCAATGCTATGATTAAGAAAATCCACATATAAAATACTATAAAATTATGAATCATAAGGTAAATAATTTAATTCAGAATCAAAGGATTAAAAGAATAGTCAATAAAGAAAGCAAAATTCAATGAGACTCAAGGTCTTTTATGAATTATCAATCATCAATTCTTTTAGTAGACTATAAAAACTAGAAAGATAATAACAAGAAACTTATTTTGTATTTTATTTCACCAAGAAACTATTTGGATAATTGAAACTTCCCATACTTGTTTCAAAAGTCAGTTTTGTCAACTTTACTAATTTCTTTTCCTTGTATCTTCTTTATGCAAAATATGAATTTCATAATTGTCTTTAAATTGTTAAAAAAAATAAATAAGAGAATAGAAATAATAGAAAATAATTGACTTTAAAGGGTGAAAAACGCTTTTTTAAAAACAATTATGACCTTATGTAACAACAAAGCCTCAAAACTCTTCAAGTAGAAGTATTGAAAATAGTTGTATTCAAAAATCTATTTATAATGAATAAATAGACATAAATTTCTATTCAAATGATTGACCTTTTATATAATCATGATCTTTATGAATAATAATCTATTTATATTCAAATATTTATAACCATTTGTCATATTATAATTGTTTCTATTCAAGCATAATTATTTAAATTATGAATAAAATTAATATAAAAATTAATTTTATCCATCAATAATTAAATCTTTCTATTCAAAGTAGGATGCACCATATTTTAATCTACCAATATTAAACACTCTACTCTTGCTTATATAGAGGAATTCAGGAAAGCCAATGATGTAATTCTGGTGAATAAGCCCGAACTAGCAAATAAATGGCGGCCACCACCCCATGGATTTGCTAAGGTAAACTTCGATGGAGCTTTGAATGTAACTGAGAACATTGGCTGCATTGGGATGGTAATAAGGGACGATGAGAGTAAGCACCTAAGGGCAATATCGACAATGGTGGAACAAGAGAGGGATCCTACAGTGAGTGAAACTCTTGCAGCAGTGAAGGGCGTGGAAGTTGCTAAAGCAATGGAACTCAATTCGATTAATCTTCAAGATGACGGTAGCTTTTGGGATTATCGACTATCTGAATTCAACGGCAAACAGTCTCTCAGTTGTTGGGAATCTATTGGAGTATGCTCGGCTGTTAAGTACAACGTTGCAAGCTTTTAAAGCTGTCATGTGAGACTATGTGTAAACAAAGCAACGAATTTTTTCTCAAAACATGCATTAACAATAAGATCATCCATGTACTAGCTTCATGAATGTCTTTCTAGTCTTACCAGTATTATTCACAATGACTGTAATGTGGCATAATATCAATGAAATTATTCTACTTAAAAAAAAAAAAACAATCTTCTTGATCAAATCATTTTCAATGTAGTTAGGGTTACACAAATTGTTCTTATAAAATGTTTTGGTTAACAAAAAGCAAAACAAAATTTTAAAAAAAAAAATCTCAACATTTTTGGACAACTTATTTCTCAATCTTTTTTTCAAAAAAATAAGTAAAGTATCTTTAACTAGTAAATCAACTTGTTGCCTAAAAAATTAGAAGTCTTTAACCAAACAAAAAATTAAGGATAAATTACAAATTTAGTCATTTAACTAGTTGATTTTTTATTTTTTATTTTGATCACCAAAATTTGATTGTTATAATTTGATCACTAATGTTTATGAAATTGTTTTTTTGTCATATAACTATTAAAGACTAAAGACATTCTTATGTGGCATTACCATATCATCTAACATGTGACGTAACATTATAATTGTGGAAAAAAATTTTGAAAATTAAAAAAAAAGATAAATTAAGCTTTTAATTGCTTAAATTTTTTTAAAATTTCTATTTTAGTCATTTAAATTTGTAAAATTTTATAATTTGATTATTAATGTTTATGAAATTATTAATATTTTGGTCTCTATTGTAGATGTCTCATTGTCGATATGATTTTATAATGATTTAATTACCGACATTTGTGAAATTTAATATACTACTATTATTTTATTATTTTTGTTATATATTTTTCTTGTAATATTTTATTGCATGGATTTAAGGCATGTGGACTTTGATTACAATTAGAACCTTAACTTTATGAAATATTTCATATTTTGTTTAAATTTTCTTGGATGATTGATGCATTTTTATAAAAAACATTTATTTAAATTTATTTAGATGAATTGGATGGTAAATAGTTAAAATATTGTTATTTGAATAATTTTGACAATTGGATTTATTCATCTATTTTTCAAATTAAAAAAATATAATTATAATAAAATAAAAATTTATAATCTAAATTCTATGCAATAAAAATATTAAATACTTGTTTCTATGTTATATAAAGTTTGATGGATTGTTAAGTATTATGTCAAGATATTTTAATATAGATTACAAAAATAATAAATTAATTATTATATTTGTAAATATTGATGACCAAATCATTATAAAATCACATTGACAATTGAGATATTAACAATAAATATCAAAATATTAATAAATTTTATAAACATTAATGATTAAATTATATAATTTTTAAAATTGGATGACAAAAATAAAAATTCTTCAAAAAATAAGTGATTAAAAGTTAATTTATCTTTTTATAAAATTTTAAAATTAATTTTTTAAAATTTATAATGTTCCGTCGACATGTTGTTATTTTAACATTTCATAATTGGATGATTAAAATAAAAAAATCTACAATTAAGTGATTAAAGGACTAATTTACACTTATATTTAAAATAAGCAGATTATTTGCTTTATCGCTGACACGGATAATTTTACTAATTTACGTGTCTATCCTTGTAGCGAGTATAGTTGTTTTATTTAAACTCGCGTGTGGTAATTGCTTGATCCCATAAAATCTAAAAAGTGATCTCGTCTTATCGTACATCCTCGTCAGCTTTCGATCCCATCTAAAACTGACAAGCCAATAAGCCTCTCTTTCCTACTTTCTCTCTCTCTTTTTTTCTCTTTTTGTTTCCCTTAATTATTTTACCGTACATCCTCGTCAGCTTTCTATCCCATCTAAAACTGACAAGCCAATAAGCCTCTCTTTCCTACTTTCTCTCTCTCCTTTTTTTCTTTTTTTTGTTTCCCTTAATTATTGTTACCTATAGCCTGTCTGCTGTCTCTAGCGTTCATCGAACTTGAATCATCTCTCTCTTTTCAATGACTTTCTGTCTGAAAAATTCGAGAAACATTATCAGCAAACTTAAACCAAAGGTTGGTTTGTTGAGTTTAATGAAGCAGAGCAGTGATTGTTGTTACAGCTCTTGTCTGAACCACAGCAATCATTGCAATTTCCTTCCAGTGACTGCTACTTCTCCATTTGTTAAACAACTCAAAAACCCAGATTCAAATTCCCATAAAAAAGGCCGCTTTTTCGTATTTGAACGTTTTGAATCGACCACAGCTGAAAAACAGATTGCTTCTGTCCCAAATGGTGAAGACAATCAGGTTTGTGATTGTTTAATGTTTTCCATGAACAAGGGATGTTTCAGAATCTGTTAAATTATGTTTTTCTCTTACATGTTTCAATGCATATTCACTTTACAATACTTGTGTAGTACTGAATCAAACCGTTTAGGCCTCATTATTTAGTTTTAACTTCTCACTAGATTCTTGGTGAACATATGAGCTTGCTAGATATGAGTTTGTCGGTTATGCATCTTCTAGATGCATGGTTAAGAAATTTCCTTTATGTGTTCTATACAATTATGAAGTTAAAAAAAAAAAAATTCACGCCTGGCTTTACATCACTGTCACCTGAGAAAGTTGTCAACATCATAATTTTTTACTAATGTGTTTTGCTTGGGTTTTTTTGTCAACATAAAATGCTATTATACTCATTGGTTGGAGATTACAAAATTCAGTTGTGCTGTTTAAGTTTCATGGAATGTAGTTGGAATGACTGAAAAGTTATAGCACTTGCTCTGTAGTTGGAATGACTGAAGGGCAAAAGATACCAATTGTGGACACTATTTTCCAGATAATAGAGTAGGACTCTGTTTCTGTACTTCTCATTCAACTTCTTGATAACTTCGAATATTTTTAAAGACCAAAAATCTTGGTTTCAGGGGTACTCGAATAGGATAGAGGCATTCTTCTTCTGATGATGATGATGATGATGATTTCTTATCAGTTTAATTCAAATGACAAGTACATTTCAACAAGGCATCAGTTTTATAATTTCTTGCAAACGCTTGGGCATTGTTTTATTTTCATGTAGACACCTATATTTATGCTCACCAAAGCTCTCTTTTTATGGAAGGTCTTGAATTTTCCTGGAGGAAAGGTTATATTTTCCCCTGAGATGAGATTTCTATCTGAATCTCCCAGTTTGCATGCCCACTGCTACCGAGTGCTTGATGATAATGGTCAGCTAATTAGGCACAGCAACTTTATACAGGTAGATTCACCTGTCCTCATTGTACTTCCTAAAATTGTCATTTCCTGTTTAAGAATCTTATCGATTACATATTAAATTAGGTCAGTGAGGATATTGCTGTTAAAATGTATAGCAACATGGTTACTCTTCAAACTTTGGATACCATATTCTATGAAGCTCAAAGGCAAGGAAGAATTTCCTTCTATGTGACCACAATTGGAGAAGAAGCCATCAACATCGCATCGGCAGCAGCACTCACTCTAGACGACTTTGTTTTTCCTCAGGTTAGAAGAACATACATGGACATATATACATCCCTCATCCCTTACAATTCCAGCTTCACATTTTGCATCTGTGGATAGAGTGTAACTAACCATTTACAAATCTATTTCAATCCCACATCTGTTTTTTGTAATCCTATTCTCAAAGAATGCACTTTCTCATGTATTACTAACAGATAAGGACTGCTTATTGTATTTAATTGTAACTGTTGAGAAGTTAAATGAATGTACACATCGGGGTTAAAAATTAAATGATGCAATCATAAAGTTAATGACGTGGTTTGCAGTACAGGGAGCCTGGAGTTTTATTATGGCGTGGTTTCACTCTGCAAGAATTTGCAAACCAGTGTTTTGGAAACAAAGCTGATTATGGGAAAGGCAGACAAATGCCTATTCATTATGGATCTAACAAGCATAAATACTTTACTGTATCATCAACAATTGCGTAAGAGATTTAACTTGTGTTTGTGGGAGTTTGTCGTATAGAACTTTATTAAAATCTTTAGATCTAAATCAGGAAATCAGGGGTATAAACATTTCACTTTGTTTTTCAGTACACAAATTCCCCACGCTGTTGGTGCTGCATATTCTTTGAAGATGGACAAAAAAGATGCATGTGCTGTCACTTACTTTGGTGATGGTGGCACAAGTGAGGTAAATACAAATACTGAAATCTAGCTTTGATGGATAAAAATATTTGGTTTCATGGCATTTGGAAGGATTCTGTAATCTATAAAATTGCCTATATATGCTTATTGTAACAAAACAAAATAGTTCATTGCCTAGCTGCCCAGTCTCATTTAATTTTAGCTTTTGGTGCTTTGATTCTAACAAAACGAAATAATGGTAGGGAGATTTTCATGCTGCTTTGAATTTTGCGGCAGTTACAGAGGCTCCAGTCATTTTTATCTGTCGGAATAATGGATGGGCAATTAGTACACCTACTTCAGACCAGTTTCGAAGTAATCTTCCCTCTTGAATCAGTCAATTTATATATATGTATATGTATACATTTATATGTATATATGTATCCTATCACGTATTTTGTTTTGCACATGGTGCAGGTGATGGAATTGCTGTTAGAGGGCAGGCTTATGGAGTCCGAAGCATTCGTGTAGATGGTAATGATGTACTTGCCATTTATAGTGCAGTTCATGCTGCACGCAAAATGGCAGTAAATGAACACAGGCCAATTTTAATTGAAGTAAGACTTCTTTTATTAAGTCTTTTTCATCATTAGCTTTACAGTGACCATGAGAGGCATATGCATAATGCTGAAACATAAATGGGTTATACTCATTCCTTGATGTTTTGTTCTGTCATTTCACTTTAGGCTGTTACATATCGAGTTGGACACCACTCTACATCAGATGATTCCACCAAGTACCGACCTGCTGATGAGATCGAATGGTGGAGAATGGCTAGAGACCCTGTAACAAGATTTAGAAAGTGGATTGAAAGTAATGGTTGGTGGAGTAGTGAGGCTGAGTCACAGCTCAGAAGCAGCATTCGGAATCAGGTAAAAGACTTAGACTAGCAGTATTTGAATCTCTAGAATCAATCTTATTAGTAACCAAATATAAACAGTTGGAGTTTAGATTGTGTTTTTTTTTTTTCCCCTATTCTTCCCTTCAATTAACAACTTTCATCAATTTTAAGGCTTGTGAGTTTACTGATAGATAGACTTGGAACATAACTGCTCAGAATAGTCAACTTTTTTTAAGAAATGAAGGAGGATTTCAATTTGCATCAGTAGAATTATCACTAGCAGGTAGCAATATTTTTTATAAGCTGTAGCTGAGACAACTGTTGTAGTCACATCTCAAGTTTAAAATGCTTTCCCCCAATATAACAATCAAAGAAGGGGAAAAACTTCTTGTTGATATCTATGATGAAACCAGTTAAGCCTCCAAGATCTAAAATCAGTGAAAATCTTGTCATTCAAAATAATTGAAAAAAAAAAATCATTAACAATTTCTGGTATACCTGAGAAAAAATTGTTCTAAAATCAGGGAAAAGTGGAAACAGTCAGAACCATGTTTTGTTAGATATGAAAATTCTGTTTTTCAAGGTGCAATGTATGTGATATACTCAGATGAGTGATCAGAATAACTGCGAATGTTGTTTGAAGTGATGGCTTGATTGTTCCTTTGTTCGGTGGTTTTTCACTCCTCATAGTACCCCCTAAGCTCATAGTTAAATGATTGTATACTGGAACCTAAATTCTGAAGTTTATTACTAACAGTCTTTAACACGCTTGGTGACAGCTATTGCAAGCAATTCAGTTAGCAGAGAAAGTTGAGAAACCTCCAGTTAAGGACTTATTCACAGATGTATACGATGATCTTCCACCCAACCTCCGCGAGCAGGAAAAATTGCTGAGAGAAACCATCAACAGACACCCGAAAGATTACCCCGCTGATGTCCCGCTTTAGGTGAACCATATCTACTTGCAATCAAATTTTTTTTCTTCTCTGAAGTTTGAACTTGTGATAGTAATATGAAGCCGCCATAGTAATCATAAATTATTAGAATAACATCTCCACCATAGTTATGGAAAGGCAGTGGAATATGGTTCAGTGATGTTAATTTCATTTCGGTTTTGATTGTACTGGCTAATTCGCTTCAGTTATGTAAAAATATAGTACACTGAAAGGTGGTTTTTTATACCGGATTTGGTATCACGTAATATTGATTGGTTTCAGCTTGTTTTATCTTTACATAAATATGAAATATATTTTATAATTTGCTTTTTGTTGTTTAACTATTTTTAATTTAATAAAAATAAAATGAGTTTATATTTGATGCATCATCTGCGTATGAATTTTATATACTGTTAGTGAATCAAATGATGCGATCTCATTGATAAAGTGAATCAAATTATGTAACTTTATTAATGAGGTTCTTTTAAAAAGTATTAAATTTTGGTATATTTTATTTTAAGAGTTGATATTACTCATTAATGAGATAATATCATCTAATTCATTGATAATATATAAAATTTATACATCGATTATGCATTAAATATAAACTCAAGTAAAATTAATGGATGAAATAATCCTTGAAAGTTTGGTTTCTTTATTTTTTACTGCTAATTGTTTATTTCATTTTATTTTTTCTAATCAAAATTTATAAGTATTTTAATTTTTTTAAAAAAAGTAATTATACTTTTTTTAAAGTTTAACAATCTTGAAGCTAAAGATTATTTTTTTTTTTGGTTTTATCTTAATATATTTTTACATGAAAAATATTTATTTAAATATCATATAATCAAATTACTATATAAAAATATCATGATAAACTATTAATATTATTTTTTATACTTTTAAACTTATTTATTTAGTTTTTAAAGATGTATATTTATTTTGTAGATTATTAATAATACTATTATGTAAAAATCCATATATATTTATAAATATATTTATATTATATTAAAATTTAAAATATTTTATCAAAATAATTAATATCAACATATATCATTTAAAAGAAAAAATTAAAATGTTTTGTACGATATTAACAACTTTGATATAGTTGCAAGTAAGCATTCTTTGATAAAAATGCCTTAGAGGGTATATGGTTTTACATATCTATACTATACAGTGTATGATTGAGGCCGGTGTCACGAATGAAACTAATTCAATTGATAGATTTACAATTAATCAAATAAATTTATAAAATAATTTATTAAATGAAGGGTAAATGTGTAAATTCTTCTTTTTTTTTTTTCAAATAACCGTTGAGTAAAAAAAATTACTCTTATCACTTTACTACTAATTTTCTTAACTATCTTTGTTTTTTTCTTTTTTCTTTTTTCTTTTTTTAGAGAACCACCTAATTTCATATATTAAAAAATTTCGCTTTTTGCTTCAATTTTTTTATCACCCAGGTCGTGAGTGCCAAATCATGGAGAATGCATTGTTTTACTACTTCAGTTTTACTATGCATTGTGTAAATGTTACTTTGTTTTAAAACTATATCCTTCCTTGGCTTCAAAAGAAATCACAATATTCAATAAATGTTTAATCCTATTTTATGACTTCTTGGGTATTATTCTCTCTTGCTATGATCATTTTCGATTAAATAAATATCATACATCTTACAGGTTCACAACCCATGCCTAATACTGAGTCACCTATAACGTTGCAAGACATCATAATCACGGAAAATTTACCCTTAAATTTATGAATTATTATCCTATAATTAAAATTTAAGAAAATTAATTCAACATATATAGTTTTTTAAAATTTTTAATTTACCCTTTATCCTTCTATTTTTCTTAATAGAACATAACGTTAGACATAAATTTTCGAATCCATTACTTCTAAAAACCGAATCAGATATCTTGTTATTTAATGCTCCGATCGGCTAATTTAGTTAAAAAGAAACATGGCAGCATCTACATCTACTGGCGGTATAGAGATTTTACAGTCAGAAAAGGCCTTGGATGAGTTCTTCCATTTCTTCTATTTTGCTTACACCTGGCTTGCATCTGGTAAATAAATATTATCTCAATTGGAATGGAAGTATAGTTTTGGGCTGGAATGACTATTATTTGAGAGTGCTTGCAAAACAGAACAATCTGTTTGGTCTGATGACCTAATCCAATCCGCCAAATATAATAAGCGTTAACCCAATCAGCCTAATGACATATTTTATAATTTTTAAAAATTTTTAATTTACCTTTAAATCTTTTATTTTTATACTTATTTATTTTAAGAAAATATTATATGTATAATTTCATTTGAATCTGCAACCTTCAGATATTAACTCTAACAACATATTAATTGCTCCAAAGATCACTTTGAAAATATTTTATAGAGTATAAAGAATTTATAAATATCATGATCTTTAACTCAAACCTTAAATGACAGAAAACCAATAATTTTTGCTTTTACATAAGATAAATTTTCCCATATTTTCTATTAAAAATTAAATAAATAGTCAGCATGTACGATTTCTGTGTTTTTTCTCAGCCACATTATGACAAGATTGGGGGAAAGCTCATTGACTGTTTAATGTCTATACAGCCAAACGGACAATACAAACAAGGCCATCACTTGAAATGCAAATGCAAGACTTCATGGTTGCTCACCCTCATTATAGCTTTGGTGGGTCACAACAAAGGGAACCCCAAATTTTGTATGCATGGCTTCGAGTCCTGGCTTAATACTTTGAGAGAAACAATCATCATGTTACAAAAAGTTTATAGGTATGTGCACTTCCTTAATATTGTCGTTCTCTTCTGCCTTTCTATCAATCTTTTTGAGTTTTTTACCATTTCTCTACTTTGAAATCATGCACTGCTTTTACCCTTACGTAGTCAGAAAAACAAATCGCCTAGAAATCTTTTAGGGGTAGCTTTATCTTTCACATCTTCTAGTTGCTTTTCACTTGGATCCTTCTATATCTGAAAATTGAAGTGAGCAATCAATTTGGTGATGTGTTTCATTCATAAGACCTCGCATTTGTTCTTGTCTCACCAAATTAAGTACAATTAGGTGAACTTTAGAACTGAAGTATAGGTGGCTCCACCTTTAAAGATTATTAGGGGCAACATGAAATTATAAAAGTAAAGAAAAGATATTGATAGTGCTTAATTACTCAAAAGGAATTCTGCAACATGAAATATATGTAAAATTTCCTTGATTGATCCGATTCTTTTACATGCTAATTGTACATGTAACTACATGCATTTGGGAGAAAATAGAAACCACTGAAGGAAAGCATAATGAACGACAAAGATTATGAAAAGCTTAAATGAGGAAAGGATGAAACCCTTCCTGTAAAAAGAATCACAAGGATAAAGCTTTCTCCTCCAGGGATTCTCTAACTGCCTTAAACAGTGATGGCATCAACTTCTGATTGGTAACAATGATGCCTGTGTCCAGATCAAGATACCTTCCCCTGGAAAAATCCAATGGGTTCCCTGCAGCATCTGTGACCACACCCCCAGCTTCTGCAAAAGATTAATTGCAAAGAGACATGCCAAATAGCAGTAAGTGGATGAGTAGATAGGTGGGTATGGGAAGGGGGAAGGGCCCAACAAAATAAGTGCAGAATAAAACAATGCCAGCCAAATAAGTAATAATTACATTCCCACCCTACACCTTAACTTGAGAGAAAGTAGCAGACGGAGTGAAATTGGTCCATACCACTCACAACAATAGATCCAGCAGCATGATCCCATATTTTCTCCCGATACCCTTTCCGTGGAAGACGTATATATATTGCTCCATCTCCTCTGGACAGAGCCCCATACTTTACCTGGCTATCCATTCTAACTGGTGGTGCTTTGACTCCAAGTTTCTATTTACATCTCAATGTTTTCAATACATTATCCATAAATAAAACTGAAAATGTGAGTGTCGATATATATATATATATATATATGTATGTATTTATGCAAGTATGTATGCACACACAGAGAGAGAGAGAGAGAGAGAGAGAGAGAGAGTACTTGGGCAATTAAACTAGATAAATCATGCATGGAGTGTGCTGCTTCATATGACTCAAAGAACGATGCTTCTTCAGGATTTTCAACAGCACTTACTTGCACCTGAATCCCATAAAAATGTATGAGCTGCAAATACATACTCAGATTAATAGCAATAGACTATAAGAAATCATTATAACCTTCACCGTTGAAGAACCATCAAGTGGCTGCATATAAGTTCCTCCACCAACTTCAGCAAAGAAAAGACAGCCAACTTCATTATTTGGAGAATGCCGATCAGCACCACTGATGCAAGTTAGTGGAAGGTTTGGACAAGCCAGCACACCTAAAACAACTTTTCCTCTGTCTAGCAAAGCCAAGGCTACTGCATATTGATCTCCTCTCAGAAACCTACAATGTAAAATATCAAAAAGCATAGACTAATTCATCAAAGTTGGTCTAAAAGCACATACAATTAGAATAAAATATCATTTTTGTAACTGGAAAATGGTAGAGATCATTATTTAGAAAATCTGAGATGAAAATTAGCCAAAAAAATAAAAAAAGATCCACTATTCTTTCACAGCAAATTGTAAAGAAATCCAAACACAACATATATAACAAAGTTAAAAGGAAGATAAATAAGCTGAGAAAGTTAGTAGAGGACCAGTCATTTAATTCTAAAGCACTAAATTCATAGGTCTGGCCATGCAAAAGCAAGAGAGATTATGGTTTTTCTTGCATCTAGTATTGTTAAGGTATCCCCTTTTTCTCTCTTTCCTATCAATCCTTCTACACTAAATAACACAAGATAAAGAACAAATCTAAACATCCCCAGCCTTTAGTCATTGCTGAGTTAAGGAGTGTAGACTAACTCATGTTGGATAAGGCATATCATAAACCGTAATGTAGTTGGTGAACATGAATCATTATTATATCAGACACCAACTTCTTTATGACTAAAGCAAAATTACTCATGTCAAATATTAAGCTCCAGAGCTCACCCTTTAGTGCCATCTATAGGATCCAAAACCCAGTGTCGACCTTCAGAACCACCTTCAGATTTGCCACTATCAATGGCCTTGAGAACATCTTCTGTCGATAAAGTAACACTGTATGATCCATCACTAGTTAGAGAATCGTTCACAAGTTTTGTAATGCGCTCTACTATTTCCTGGGCACCATCCTTGCGAAGATCTTTAGAATCCTAAAGAGAGCCCAAAACATTATTTAGAAGGAAACAAAGGAAGAATTTTACAATTTAAAGGAAAAGAGAGCAAGTATTATGCATGTTCCTGAAACTATTCTCCACAAAAGCAGAGATTTACCTCTTCGGCAATTAATGAGAATCCAGCAGGAAATTCCTGCTGCAGCAAAAAACTAACCAGTGCTTGTGAGCCTGATGAAAATTTTAAAATGTAAAAATGTCAAGGAAATGTGTTAGCAACCAGTTAAGGTTTCTTTTCTGCCAACCCTAAAAGCTAAAAGATGCTGAGATCAAGAATAGCATAAATACTTAAACCAGAAACTTTTAGGGATAAATAATGTAAAAAACAAAAAGCAAATTTCATAAAATTGAAGCGTGACTACCAGTTTTGCATATGATAAGTGCATCATCTAACAAGTAGATATATTGGAAGATGTAAATAATAAATACGAGTTATGATTACATTTCCCCCTGAACATTGATATGTATGGATAAAGCAGATGACCTTATACAGAGGTAAAATAAAAGGCAATTATGAAGCAGGCAAATGTATTACAGGGCAATGTAATCACACTTGAGATATGCTCATCAAACAAAGCACTACATATAGCACAACTATAATATTCTTTCACTTCAGATGGACTAAGGCATTTTGATTTCAACAGAACAAAAACGATTCATCCGATAGAAAATTTTGCTTAATGCAGCTAGGAAAACATCATACAACTCTGTAAATTCCCTAGTAAAAGAAATTAAGAAAAGACTAAAATTTAAAAAAAAAAAAAAAAGCTCTTGAATTTTATCACTTTATTTAGATAAGCCCCTATACTTTTATTGCACCTAAATAAGTCCTTAACTTTTATTTGCACCTAAATAAGCCCTTAAACTTTAATTTTTATCAAAATAAGCACTTAACCTTTAATTTGTAACTAAATAAACATTTAACATAAATCAATCTATCGCTTGAAATAAGAGCTTATTTGAGTACAAATAAGATGATAAAGGCTTATTTGGATATAAATTAAATAATAAGGGTTTATTAGGGTACTATAAGAGTACAAGGGCTTATATAAGAAAAGTGGAATACTTCAAGAGCTTTTTTAGTATTTTAGACTTAAGAAAAGCATGTATCAACTACAAAAACTGAAGCTTAGTTCAGTTGGTTCATGTAGCTACATGTAACATCCAAAAGGTTTGAGGTTAGAATCACAGCACCTACAACCCCTTCCCCTATTCCCAGGATGCCCCAAGCTGCAGCCTCCTTTGTAACCAAAAAAAAAACTAAATTCCAATTATCATGCTAATAAATAGAAAGAAGCATGTAAATCACCCCGATAAAAATGGAAACCCATTTCAAATCGACAATACATATTTTCTTAAAAGAAAAACTTGTAATAGCAGGTGAATAACCTAAGAGGAAGGCGCAAGAAAGTTTCAGAAACAAACCATAATCAGCTACTGTTACAGGACTTCTATTATTTTTGGATTGAACATCTGATTGCAGCAAAACTTTTTGCACTTTCTGAAGATAAAAACAAAGACCCAAAAACCCAAATTAAGCTTCTATATATACACAGCTTTACATGATCAAATATTTCAGAAGCATCAGCCACATATATTTCTTTTGACATAGAGTCTGGTAATTCTCAAAAGAATCCTAAACTTTCAACTGAAAAAAGTGAGATACAATTCAGTGACTTCAATTCCCCTAATATTAGAGAGGTTGATAATTCTAAAGAATCGGCACAGAGATTTATGTTTTGAAGTAAAGAAAAATTACACAAACATACTGTGCAAGGAGAAGTAATTAAACAAAATGAAAACAAACAAACAAAAACACATATTTCAATTAAAAAATCTGAAGATTTGAGAAAATTACTATAAACCCAAAACAGCAAATGCAGAGAAAAATAGGTTTTTATGAAAAAGAGAAACCTGACAGAGACGAGCAGCGAGAGAGGCAGCTTTCTTGGCAGCGGCCAGCTCTTTATCATAAGACATTGCCACAACCAGTGTAGAAGAAGAAGGCAAGTAAATGAGATGACAAAGAAGAGGCAACTAATTCAAAGACATGTATTTAATTTCAATTCAATAATTTAGAAGTACGAGTTTTTTTCTGTTTCTTTCAAAACTCGAGAGCACAATAAGTCAATCACTCGGTCGATTGAATGTTAAATCTTTTCCTTAGAATTTCATGTGCCTTTTAAATAATGATTAATGGAGTACAGCATAAAGATATTTTAGTGAATGTGAACCACCTGAAATTGCTTGGCCGTTGACGTGCTTCCTACCTAACCCTTCGTTTAATTAAGTTTAATCATTTTCTAATCATATATTAGTATTATTTTTCTCTTGTCATTTTCAACTTTAACCCACCAAGTATTGCAAAAAATTGATAAATGTTTGTTGTCAGTTCTATAAATCTCGTCATATTTCAAATGGTCCAGATAAAAGTAGCAATTTTTTGTTTTTCAGTTGATGGGAGTGAAATAAGATAAGAGAAAGAAAATAACAAGATTTGTCACATTTTATTTTTCATTAAATCTAATCCATTTAAATTTGAAAGTAAAATATTCATTTAATTTAAATTAATAATTTTATTTATAAATATTTTACCTTTAATTTTTTTTTATTTTACATCCGCCAGGAGAGAAAAATTTTTTTTCCTCTCTTTCCTTTTTTTTTTTTTTAATTCTTTTCCATTTTGTTTATTTTTATCAATTATGTTTGGTAAAAAGAAAAGAAAATGAAAAGAAGGGAAAAAGATGACGAAAGAAAAAACGAAAGTATGAGAAGAAAAGTTACTTTCTTCTATAAATTGTAATTTTATTATCTAAGAAACAACAAATCACTGCTACCCTATAACAGCTTGCATGTTTTGACATCACCTCATTGATTTTACATCCTCCTGGCAAGGAGAAAATTTTTTCTTCTCTTTCCCTTTTTTTATTCTCTCATTTCGTTTATTTTTACCAATTATGTTTGGTAAAAAGCAAAGAAAATTGAAAAGAAGTGAAAAATATGATGAAAGAAAAAAAATGAAAAAAAGAAAAGTTATTTTCGTTTTTTGGATAAATTGTAATTTTATTATGTAAAAAGCAGCAAGTCATTGCTACCATATAATAGTTTCTACACTTTAGTATCGCCTCATTGATTTACAATAAAAAAGCTCCTTTCTTAGATCCCATCTCTCACATAATTCTTTATTAACATAATCAAAATTAACATGCATTAATCTTAACACTCGAAGCTTATTGTCTTTTTGATCTACCTCAAACCCTAATCGCCATTGCTTTCCTCTAACCTGAATTGTTTCTTATTCCGTTATTTAATATATGTAAGCTTCCTTTGCTAGTCTTAATATGATAGAGAGTAATGTCTTCCCTGGAAACCTGGTAATTGCCCATTGAAGTTTAGTCCTCTAATCTGCAACCTTTTTTTTGTAACTAACAACGTTGCAAAACCTGCTTCCATTCTACCTTAGATAGCTACACATGAAGAAAATATGATCCCTACTTTCATCTTTATTTGCATGATACACAATACGCATCTGTTGTAATCCCTTATGTACTCAACTTATCCTTAATAAGAAGCCTATTAAGAATGGCCATCCATGCAATAACTGCATGCTTAGGAATGTGTAACTTGCACCAAATGAGCCTATGCCAGACCATCTCCTATTTAGGCCTTAGTTCCTCCCATACAGTTGCAGTTCGTAGCCTGAGCTTATTGGTATTAAACCCTGAAAGCAATATTTCTCATCTATAGCACTTTTCTCATACTCCAACTACTACTTTCAGTGATTAGCATATGCCATATATTTCTTCCTTTTTGCACATAGCTATGTATACATGCAATCCATACTGATCTTGTTTGAGCATATAGAGACCATAAATTCCTGATTATACAAGCATGGCTCAATGTTAAAATATCCTTCAATCCCAGCCTTCCTTCTGACTTGGGACTACAAATGATTTGCCATATGATTTTAGCATAGCCCCCTTTGTTGTGCTCGATTGACCCTTCTAAAAGTAGCTGGAACAGAGTTGTATTACTTTCTTTATAACCTTCTGAGGTATAATAAAGTGCTTACACTAGTAGCTATGAATGTTGTATAAAACAAATTATATCAATGGCAGTCTGCCTGCATAAGATAGGTTCTTAGCTACCCAGCTGTTAATTCTGGCTATGATTTTCTCAATTAATAGGATGCAATCCTTATATGTCAACCTTCTTTTAACCAATGGAACACTAGGGAATTTAAAAGGAAATGTGCCAAGCTTGAATCCTATTTCTTGCAATATTGCTTATAACTCCCCACTTTGGAAACCTGTACAATATAGCTTACTTTTTTCACAATTGAGTTGAAGACCAAAGAATGAGTAGAATAGCCTCAATATATCTTGAATCCCAATGATAGAATCTAGGCTTCCTTTTGTGAAAATAAGTAGATCATCAACAAAACACAAGTGTGTCAATTTTACCTTTTGCATTTAGGATGATAAGAGAAAATACCATATAATGCAGCAGTATCCAAAAAGCCTTGATAGCACATTCATGGCAATTACAAATAGGTATGGTGACATAAGGTTTCCTTACCTCACCCTTTTTACTCCTTTAAAGTACTCCACCAAGCCTTTATTTATGGATAATGAAAACATTTGAATCCAGCCTACAAATCTTCTTAAATTGCCAATGGCTAATAATACAGTGATTATGAATTCCCAATTTATAAAATCAAATGCTTTTTCCAAGTAAATTTTTATTGCACAACTTGAAGATAGAGTTGATCTATTAATACCCTTAAACCAACTCTTATGCCATAAGCATATTATTAGTAATGTTTCTCCCTTTGATAAATGCACTTTGACTGTTACTGATAACAATCGGCAAATAATGTTGCAACTTTTTTGCTAATATTATAGTCACGCATTTGTAAATGATTGAACAACATGATATTAAATGTGTCATAACATCTAAATCCGGAGATCTATCGTTAGACATTGACTTGAAAGAGTCGTCACCAATCTTTTTTATCTAAGTGCGATTGACCACTTAAGGAATCTATCCTTCTGAGAAATACCTAAGTTTAAGGGTCCCTAAAAGAATAAGTTTGGATCTACTAACCAGAATAAGGTTCGGGAGTTCGGTTACGTGTGAGAAAGGTTATAGCACCCTCACAATGCCCATCAAAAGATGGTACCAGCTTAATTTTGTGTTATCCAATAAGTCTTAAAAATTTACCAAGTAATTAATTATTAGAAATTATTTTCAATTGACTCTAATACTTTTAGCAAAAAATTGAAAAAATCCTCTCAACTCAAGAGTATGCAAGAAAACTACTGTTTCATTTACAGAGGCTCCATCATCGAATTATTTAACATTAAAGAAAATTCAAGAAAATAAAAAGAAAAAAAAGTGATTGCTTTGTGTAGGAAAAATTGATACTTTCAATTTTTTTTCAAAAATATTTTTTTTTAAAACTTTAATTTTGAAAAAAATTGATACTTTCAACTTTTTCTCAAAAATCTTTTTTTAAAAACTTATTTTTAAGAAAAATTGATACTTTCAACTTTTTTTCGAAAATATTCAAGGAAGTTAGATCTCGGACCCCAACAACATTCTTCGCAAGAGAGCAAATGAGCCAATTGTATCCATATGAAGCCTTGTCCTTGCCCACGTGTCCACCACAGCACGCATCACCGTCCTTTGCAATGGCTCAAACGCTCACGACTTTGACTATAATAGCTTCCACGTCCGATTCCTTTAAATTTTTAGTATGTTGCTGGAAGTTGCATGAAAATCATCCACTTGGCTCTTTCCCACACCGTTCGACCTTTTCTTAAGGCTGGGTCATTTGGTTCTGACTCTTCCTTATTCTTCGAGTTCAAAGAATTAAAATACCTGTGAGGAACAACTACTTCAATTGGCAAATCACCAGAACCCCTTGTTTCCAGTTTCTGGAAGAATTTCAGATTCAACTCTTTGTTTGTTAATGCAGGAGCTTTCTTCTTTAAAGTTACAACTGCTTTGTCAGGAATGCTTCCACCTTTCCCTTTGATTCACTTCTTCCATGACTAGAAGAAGTATCCTGGGAAACAATAGGGGTCACAGTATTACATGCAGCCAAGATGAGGAAAAACTCATGTGCAGCAATTCTTTCATCTCCAGCCAAGTCTTTATGCAGCAAATCCATAATTTTAGAATCAACAGAAATTTCAAACTTAAGCTTCCATCTGCTTATAAGAACAGCAGCAGCTCTGATGTTATTGTCTTGTTATGAGTCATCTGTAAAATTAGAGCCTTCATAATCTTTCCCACAGACACTTTCTTTTCGAATTCTATTTTGTTTTTAGTAAATGTCCCTGTTTTGTCTAAAAAGACATATTGTACTTGACCCAAGTCCTTATTTATATTCAATGAGCGGCACGAAACCTTGAGCTAGAGGAGCTGCAATACATGTGCTTATCTTTAATCATGAAATAAGACTGTCCCAAGCAAACCACCTCCATTGTAATATAAAGAGAGATTGGTATCATTATCTGAAAGACAATAATAGAACTTAAAAAGGAGAAAAAGGTTTCCATAGGGATCATATAATATCTGTATGTTTTACCATTCTCCTTTCCTTTTGTTATGTATCTTTTTCTGTAATAAGGCAAGGTATCAAGCTCTTCCTCGTGACGATTAAGCCAAAGGCCCATCCCAAGGGCAACAATAGAACACACAACAAGAAGGAAAATGGACAACCAGAGTGTTTCTCTGTTCATGTAACTTTCCAATTGGCTTCGCTTTGAAGGAGAAACTGCACTGTTTAGCATTACTTTTGTTTCCTGCCCAGCATAAACCACCACGCCTATTATCCAATTCGTGTTCTTCAACTGACAACCACGTAAAACAATGTTTGATTGGTTGAGGAGGAATTTTTGTCCATTAAACTCCATATTGGCTGTGAACTCATAAATATTCCTATTAGGCTACTCACATCCGATCAGCCCCGATATATTACAACCTTCAAATACCAAAGAAGTTGTGTTCTGCCTAGCATATCTTGTCTTCAGGTTCGATTCACCATCCAAATTCATGGTCTGGATGTAGGCAAGTCCACTAGGGTCACTTATCCCTAACAAAACCATGTCGTAAGGAATTGTCTCATCAGCGTGGATCTTGATGACCTCTCCTGCTCTTATCTTTTTCCATTTCTTCATTTGGAATTCCCCAACTGGAGAACTAGTGCCTATCGATTATTCTCATTTCGGTCTAACCTGCGTCTTCGCCAATCCTCATAATCATATTTAATTACCGTGACGCAAAGCACAAACAAGAGTGGGAAAAGGGACACAGTTCTCTCAGAAAACAGCTAGAGGTGGAAGTTGATTAAGAGCAGCAATAGCCAGGAAATACAAATAAGCCACTCGATGAAACTGAATGAAAATATTCTTGGGTAAAAACATGATAAGTGTATACTTGCTTATCCGAATCTCATTCCCACTGAACTCTTACTTGTCATTTGTTCTCCTCGGATCATTAATGCACATAACAGATTATCATCAAAATCCATGCTTTTGTTGTGAAACCTCCAGGACTTACTCAACTTATCTTGCACCGCAGATAAACCCCTGGAAATATCAAAGCTTGTACAAGTGTTACTGTTATTATGCAGCTCAAAAAATAAATGAAGAGAAGACAAAGAGGCCAGCAATAAGGCCTACACAAATCGTCAATACAATAAAAGACAGCAGATTCAAAACAGGCCCCACAGAAAATCAAAAGTGTCACGAAATCAATAAAAAAAATGAAAGAGCTCTATCGACGAATTGAATGGGAACGTTAACAGATCTCTGATAAAATAACTCAACTCAGCTCCCACAGATCTCCTCTATTCAATAAAATGCCAAAACTAGAAACACGACCTGAGAGAAAAAGCGATTATTAGATATGTATTTATTATTTTTGAAACAACTTGCCCATTTTTGAAGGCACCAAATACGGGGAAATCCCAATCATCAGACATTTCAGATCTCCAAGAAGGTCCCTTTCCCCTCAAACCTGGAGCAATTCCATCAGATTGGATAAATCTTGGTCTTTAAGCACTTCTCGGGTCATGGATGGGGAGGTCACCAGGATAACAATCCTGCTCCCAAGTTGGAGTTTCACAACTGGCCCGTATGTATAAGCTAGTAAAGCAAGGTAAGAGTGAAGGTAAAGGTCAATGAAGGGAAGGTTTCCCACCAAGAGAAAGCCTTCAGGGCTTGGTGGCGATGGGGTTTCCCCTTTTGTTTTGCTTCTATTTTTTCTTTCCCCCTTTTCCATTGCTTTGTTGCTGTTTATAAGACCAGATCAAAAGAATTTTTGATCAAATCAAAGTCCTCATTCGACTGGGTTATCCAAAAACTTAAGACTCATCCTACTTCATATTAAAACCTATAGGAACTCTACAACCTCCAATTTAGGACCAAAGATATAAATTTTTATTTTTTATCACTAAATCTTGTTAAACTAATGATAAATCTAATAAAATAGATAAATCAACTAAAAAAATCAAAGAAAAATAAAAATAAAAGTCAATTGGGCCTGCTAGTTGGATCCTAAACCGGGTCCAATGGGCTTGGGTCCAAACTAAATAGGGTGTCTACAGCTGTCCCTCTTTGCACATTTTTGTGAAGCAGGAATTGTGCAAAGATGTAGACACCCATTCAAGACTCAACTTGACATTTTTTTTGTTTTTGTTTTTTCTTCTTTTTCTTCTTTTTTGTGTTTTTTTTTGTTTTTGTTTTTTTATGTTTGTTAAAATTTTGATCAAAGCTCCTTTAAGCAGAGGCTTAATGATTTTGGAAAAATAAATAAAACTCCTCTAATCAGAGGCTTAACAACTTTTGAAAAATAAATAGCTCCTCTAATAAGAGGCTTAATGACTTTAGAAAAATAAATTGCTCCTCTAAACAGAGGCTCAATGACTTTAGAAAAATAAATGGCAACGACTTTGAAAAATAAATGGCTCCTCTAATCAGAGGCTCAACGACTTGAAAAAATAAACAAATTCTCTAAACAGAAACACCATGACTTCAAAAATAAATGCTCATCTAAATAGAGGCACCACAAATTGAAAAGTAAATTGCTCCTATAAACAAAGGCACCGTAACTTTTGGAAAGTAAATTACTCTTCTAAATAGAGGCGCCACAACTTTGAAAGTAAATTGCTCCTCTAAATAGATGCAACCACGACTTTGAAAATAAATTACTCCTTAACAATCATGTTCAAAGGAGTTATAGATCATGACTGAAGGAATTTTGTAATGGGAACTTAAGAATTCACAATTTGAGTTCAACATTCAGAGGTTCAGATTTGCAAGAATCTTTCAACTTCGTAAGAATTTACTGAAATTTGATTCTCAAAATTTCAATTTCATTCAAATTTGTAATATCTCGAAATTTGCATTTGTAACTTGCAAGACTCGTATCCAACATTTAAAAATCCTTATTTGAATTTTGGAGATTCACATCCAAAAGTTCAAGGCTTTTCAAAGGTTCTTATTTGGCAAACCTGAAATTCATATAAAAAAATATAGAGCTTTTCGCTTGAATTTTGGAGATTCACATCCAAAATTTCAAAGGCTCACATGCAATAAAACTTAGAGTTTCCCATCTAAGTTCAATGGTTCTCATTTAAAACATTAGAAATTCATATCCAAAAAGTTAAAGCTTTATATTTTGGAGATTCACATCCAAAAGTTTAAAACTTTTCATTCTAATTCGAAGATTCACATTCGATGAACTTTAGGGTTTCACTCCTCAAAAATTCTTATTTTGAAACTCAAAGATTCTCATTTGAGTTCTAAAAAATTATCATCAAAATATTCACAATTTATTTTTCAAGTGACTCAAAAATTTGCATGAATGAATGTTATGACCAAAGATGCAAATGCCTTAATGATGCAAATGCCGCAACCTATATTCTCATAGTGCCATGCATGTCCAAACAAAGTTTAATTCATCAAATTATGTGCATGTACTATTCAAGCGACGATGCCACCATGATGCATGTAATGCAAATGTCAATAATGTCATGAAATCCTAAATAATTATGGAATATGGTCCTCAATACCCTACCATTTCACATTCTCCCTTTATTTAGCTTTTCAAGATTTTGGAACAAGCTTCATCAACTAATCATCATTGTTTCCATTACTTGATCACCATCCGGAGGTTTCTTAGCACCAACAAATTTTACCTATTATCCCACATGCCAGGCTTATCATCACTAACCATTTCAAAATAAATTTCATGTTTTATCACTTGGTCATCATTCATAAGCTTCTCAATACTAACCATTTCAAAACAAATTTCATAATCTGTCACTTGGTCACCATTCATAAGCTTTTCAGCACCAGTTTCGTCTATTGCCCCATATCATTTTCATCACTTAATCATAACTCATAGGTTGTATTAACCAATACATCTTCATATTCATCACTTGATTATACCACTTTTCAATATTTGCCTCATCTTCATTTTATTATCCAATCCATCATCATATTCTCTATTTGGTCACATCATATGTCCTTTCAAATCATCTCTTTTAAGTTTCTACCATTTTTTCATTTTGTTTGCCACCCTCATCTTAGATTTCTCTTTAAAGGAATGTAAGATTTTTTTATGCACATTGTCATTCATTCATAATCATTTCAATTCTTGACAAATATAATGCAATCATACATTTTCTTGATTTATTCCAGGGATGTAACAATAAGAGAACACAAAGTGAATTATGGTAAAGATAATCAATGAAGATCTATTTTGGTACAAAACAAATAGGAAAGGAAATAAATTGGATACATGTCATTGGGATGAATGGCATGTCGAAATGATGAATATTCAGACAATTCTCAATATTAATCTAGGATTCTTTTTCAAAAACTCATTCCATTTACTGTTGAAGTCATTTTGAGCTTGGCGAACTTTGCTTCAGTCTTTGAAAAATCTTCGGATGTCTTTGATCTTTCATCCATGTGAACCATTAGACCTAGATCTTTTTCTACCCAATTCACCTTTTCAGGTTTTTAATTTGAATCTTTTTTTTTTCATTTTCTCATTTTTTCTTTTTTTTTCTTTTTTTTCTCTATTTTTTTCATTTTTTCATTTTTTCATCATATTCTTTTCTTTTTTCTCATTTTTCATCAATTGTTGATATCTTTCCACACATCAAACTTTAGAGCAATGTAGCATGATTCCATTGTTTCATCATGAGCATGCCCTTCGCTCAATATATGATCATTCAAGTTGAGCATTCACACTTGATCTAAATAGACTTTTCAAGGTTGTAATGTAGGTCAAGGTGAGGGGTCATAAAAGAAATGGATATAATAGACTCAAAATATGTATTAAAAAGGTTCAAGACCAAAGGATCATTTGATGCAACTTGACATTTTGCCCTCACATCATTACACTACTTTTTTTTTCTCACACAAAAGATTCTCATTATTTTACCCCAAATCATGTGTGGCATTTATTTTATCTTTTGCTTTTTTTTCCTTTTCCATCTTTGAGACCTTTTATGTATTTTTTTAAAAAAATTACCCCCCAGTATAAATGGTGGTCCTTGGTTAGGGTTCTTTAGAAAAAAAATCATAATAGGCTCAAAAAGGTAGCAATGAATAGTTTTTCAAATGGTAAAAGAAAGATGGCCATTTTTCATCTCAATTGTGAATACTTTTCTTGAACTTCATCTATTAAACAAAGCTTATGAACCTATATAAAAGATTGCACATCTTCAAGACGTATCTATTTCACCTTTGGTAACAACTTACTTCTTTTTTGCTCAAATCATCTCTCATATTAATGTGGATGAGTTCTCAAAATTAAATCCTAGAATTATTGTTATCATTGTCTAAATATTCATCATTTGAAATTTGAGAATGGGAATGTAAAGTTATGAAAGGTAACAAGGCATGGAATAATGGTCGAGTGAAAGAGAAAATGTAATGAAATGCATTAACTTACCTTTATTAAGATGATAACAAGTGAAATCATATTGCAAAAAAGAAATCCTAACATTACTTTAAAAGAACTCTTAGAATGACAAGTAGCATTCAATCAGTTTTAACATCTTTCTTTAAAATCATGCCCCTGTGCAATCAGGTGAAGGATTTTTACCTCGCCCCCTTGATTCATTACAACTCTTCAGGCCTTTTTGAATTAACATATTCTTGATTCTCATTCAGAGCATTTACATTATGATTAGGCAATGGATTACCACTAATATTAGGTGTTATTGCTCTTCTTTTATCAAAACTTACCATTCCATCATTGATTAACCGTTGCACCTTATGCTTTAGAGTAGTGTAATTTTCAATGAAATGGCCAGCAATTCCATAGTGGTAGTCACAGTGAACTATAAGATCATACCACTTAGGATAAGATGGCTTGAGCAGCTTCACACAACTTGGGGGTAATTAGGTGGCTATTATAGAGCTCTCGGTATAACTTCGTATAAGTCATGAGGATTGGATCAAATATGAGCTTTTCTCGAATAGTCCGTTGCTCTCGTGAACCACTTGCCAGGCTAATAGGATGAATTAGGTCTTACAGGAGTTTGACTGTTAAGGCTATATATGGGAGCTTGGGGAATAAAAATGGGCTGGTATATGGATGAATTAGAAGGTTGTGGGACTAGTTGGTATGGATAAGATAAAGCATTATTCACAGTAGGATAATGAGAGTAAGCTGAGGGTGGATAGGGTTAATATCCCTTGAACTATCTGTCAATGCCTACAGCTTGAGCTTCAGTCTCTTTTTTCTTGGGTGCTTTCTTGGTTTCTCCTCCTTTCAGCTTGCCATTTTTAGTGGCATTCTTAATGATTTTGGCTGAAATCACCATGTCAGCGAAATTCTTTGGGGCATTCCCTATCATCTTTTCGTAATAGGAAGATTTCAAAGTGCTGACAAACAATACGGTGGTCTTCTTTTCAGTCAAAGAAGGTTGCACTTGAGTAGCCATGTTTTTCTACCTCTGGGCATATTCTTTGAATGATTTAGTTACTTTTTTCTTCATATTCTGTAAATAAAGACGATCAAGGGCCAAGTCTATTATATATCGGTATTGGCTAATGAAAGCATGAGCCATATCGCTTCAAGAACAAATACGATCCTGTCTAACTGGACATACCATTTAGCAGCAGAGCCTGTTAGGCTGTCTTGAAAGACATGCATCAAGAACTTTTCATTATTGGCATGGATAGCCATTTTTTGATAGTACATAGTAATGTGAGTTTTCAGACACCTTGTACCATCATATTTCTCAAACTCTGGCACTTTAAACTTTGGAGGGATAACCACATCTGGGACTAAACAAAGTCCATCAGCATCGGTAGAACCATAAAAACCCATTCCTTCCACTACTCGTAGCCTTTCATCTAACAAGTTTATCTTTTGTTCAGCTTTTAAGGCTTCTACAAGCTCTTTCTCTTTGGGCCTTCAATTTTTTTTTATTCTTTTAGATCATCCAAATTAGGGACTGATATTGGTTCTACTGTTTTTTAGTAAAGATAGAATTTATATAACTTTGGTACTGTCCTTGATTTGAATCTCATGGCATTTTGAGATATGTGTACCCTACAAGATAGGTGAACTGCTGTGATGGTGGACCTTATGCAGGTTGGACTTGATGTGGCTTGAAACTAGAAGGGTACAGTGAGTCATCCTCCTCTTATAAGGGATGATCTTGTTGGCTAGCATTCTTCTCTATTGTCATCCCCTTGTTTAACTTGTTCAAAGCCTCTAAAATCTTATTCAACTCCCCTTCTAACTTCTCCTGAGCTTTTTCTATTCTCTCGAGACGATTGAAATTTTTTTGTTCCATTAGTTTGGCTTGAGCTCTTGTATTGTATTGGTGAGTGAGGTTGCTTGGTGGAGCTATCCTTGAACCTTTAGCACCACAATTACGATTAGAAATGCTATGCTATGCTTTATGTATGATACGTTGATGCACGAATGAAATGTACATTTTTATGGATGAAATCTAACATGAAATGGATGCAAATGATTGTGTTAAAACATGATCATGAAAATAATGCAGATGCATAAAATCAGACAAACAACATAGTTAGTTTCATAGATGAAATGAAAGTGATGCCAATGCAAAATGTTACATATGAAAATGATGCACAAAGTCAGACAATCAAAATGATTAGATAAACACCCTTTTTGTGCCTTAGTTTCATAGTATATCTATCATTGGGTAGAAAGGGCTCTACTTAGGTTTAGGCACTTCTAAGGTTCACTATATGTGGTTCAAGGTTAAAGTCTAAAGGTTTCCAAATTGCTCCTTACATCATTGTCCATCACAGACTAGTAAGGCACCCTAATCCTCACCCATTACAGGCTACAAGCGAAAAAGGTTTAATTTGAATGGGAGTATTTCACTAGCCACTGCGAAGGCATTAAACTTCACGAAAGCAATAGGTACTTTACTCCCTTTTAGAGGGACGGAGCTTAGGTATAGAGCTCATGTTATGCACATGCATATGAATGACATAATTAATAAAGTAAATAAACATGAATGAATAAAAAATCTATACAAAAAGGTTCAATTTTATTAGGCTTTTGGATAACATAAATTTATTTGCCGGCCTGACTCTCTAAGATCCCAGCGGAGTCACCAAGCTATCATAACGTCTAGATTCGGGGATCTATCACTAGACATTGACTTGAAGGAGTCGCCACCAATCTTTTTTATCTAGGTGCGATTAGCCACCTAAAGAATCTATCCTTCTAGGGAACACCTAAGTTTAAGGGTCCTGAAAAGAATAGGTTCGAGTCTACTAACTAGAACAGGGTTCGAGAGTTCAGTTACATGTGAGGAAGGTTATAACACCCTCACAACGCCCATCAAAAGATGGTGCCAGCTTAATTTTGTATTATCCAATAAGCCTTAAAAATTTATCAAGTAATTAATTATTAGAAATTATTCTCAATTGACTCTAATACTTTTAGCAAAAAATTGAGAAAATCCCCTCACCTTAAGAGTATGCAAGAAAACTATTGTTTCACTTGCAGAGGCTCCATCGTCAGATTATTTAACATTAAAGAAAATTCAGAAAATAAAAAAAAAGTGATTACTTTTGTGCAGGAAAAATTGATACTTTCAACTTTTTCTTAAAAATATTTTTTTAGAAAGCTTATTTTCAAGGAAAATTGATATTTTCAACTTCTTCCTAAAAATATATTTTTTTGAAACTTTAATTTTGAGAAAAATTTATACTTTCAACTTTTTCTCAAAAATCTCTTTTTGAAAACTTATTTTCAAGAAAAATTGATACTTTTAACTTTTCCTTGAAAATATTTAAGGAAGCCAGATCCCAACAATGTAGAGACCTCAACAACATTATTGGCAAGAGAGCAAATGAGCCAACTGTATCCATATGGAGCATTGTCCTTGCCCACGTGTCCACCACAACACGCGTCACCATCCTTTGCAATGGCTCCAGCGCTCACGACTTTGGCTATAATAGCTTTCACGCCCGATTCCTTTAAATTTTTAGAATGTTGCTGGAAGTTGCATGAAAATCATCCACTTGGCTCTTTCCCACACCGTTCGACCTTTTCTTAAGGCTGGGTGATTTGGTTCTGACTCTTCCTTATTTTTCGAGTTCAAAGAATTAAGATACCTACGAAGAACAACTACTTCAACTGGCAAATCACCAGAACCCCTTGTTTCTAGTTTTCGGAAGAATTTTAGATTCAACTATTTGTTTGTTAATGCAGGAGCTTTCTTTTTTAAAATTACAACTGCTTTGTCAGGAATGCTTCCACCATTCCCTTTGATTCATTTCTTCCATGACTAGAAGAAGTATCCTGGGAAACAATAGGGATCACAGTATTACATGCAGCCAGGATGAGGAAAAACTCATGTGCAGCAATTCTTTCATCTCCAGCCAAATCTTTATGCAACAAATCCATAAGTTTAGAATCAACAAAAATTTCAGACTTAAGCTTTCATCTGCTTTTAAGAACAGCAGCAGCTCTGATGTTATTGTCCTGTTGTGAGTGATCTGTAAGATTGGAGCTTCATAATCTTTCCTACAGACACTTGCTTTTCGAAATTCCATTTTGTTTTCAGTAAGTGTCCTTGTTTTGTCTGAAAAGACATATCGTACTTGACCCAAGTCCTTATTTATATTCAATGAGCGGCATTGAAACCTTGAGCCAGAGGAGCTGTAATACATGTGCTTATCTTCAATCATGAAATAAGACTGTCCCAAGCAAACCAACTCCATTGTAATATAAAGAGAGATTGGTATCGTTATCTGAAATACAATAATAGAACTTAAAAAGGACTTGGGTTTAGGGTTTTTATCTTTTTCCATTTCTTCATTTGGAATTCCCCTAACTGGAGAACTAGTGCCTCTCAATTGTTCTCATTCGGTCTGACCTACGTCTTTGCCAATCCTTCATAGCCATCTTTAATTACCGTGACACAAAGCACAAACAAGAGTGCGAAAAGGGACATAGTTCTCCCAGAGACTGCTAGAGGTGGAAGTTGATTAAGAGTAGCAATAGCCAGGAAATACAAATAGGCCACTCGATGAAACTGAATGAAAAGATTCTTGGGCAAAAACGTGATAAGTGTATACTTGCTTGTTTGAATCTCATTCCCACTGAACTCGTACTTGTCATTTGTTCTCCTCGGATCATTAATGCACATAACAGATTATCATCAAAATCCATGCTTTTGTTGCGAAACCTCCAAGACTTACTTAACTTATCTTGCACCACAGATGAACCCCTGTAAATATCAAAGCTTGTACAAGTGTTACTGTTATCATGCAGCTTAAAAAATAAATGAAAAGAAGATAAAGAGGCCAGCAACAAGGCCTACGCAAATCGTCAATACAATCAGAGACAGCAGATTCAAAATAGGCCCCACAGAAAATCAAAAGTGTCACGAAATCAATAAAAAAAATGAAAGAGCTCTATCGATGAATTGAATAGGAACGTTGACAGATCTCTGATAAAACAACTCCACTCAGCTCCCACAAATCTCTTCTATTCAATAAAATGCCAAAACTAGAAACACGACCTGAAAGAAGAAGCGATTATTAGATATGTATTTATTATTTTTGAAGCAACTTGTCCATTTCTGAAAGCACCAAATACGGGGAAATCCCAAACATCAGACATTTCAGATCTTCAAGAAGGTCCCCTTCCCCTCAAACCTAGAGCATTTCCATCAGATTGGACAAATCTTGGTCTTTAAGCACTTCTCGGGTCATGGATGGGGAGGTCACCAGGATAACAATCCTGCTCCCAAGTTGGAGTTTCACAACTGGCCCATAGGTATAAGCTAGTACAGCAAAGTAAAAGTGAAGGTAAAGGTCAATGAAGGGAAGGTTTCCCACCAAGAGGAAGCCTCCACGGCTTGGTGGCGATAAGGCTTTCCCTTTTGTTTTGCTTCTGTTTTTTCCTCCCCCATTTTCTATTGCTTTGTTGCTGTTTATAGGACCAGATCAAAAGAATTTTTGATCAAATCAAAGTCCTTATTCGACTGGGTTATCCAAAAACTTAAGACTCATCCTACCTCATATTAAAACCTATAAGAACTCTACAACCTCCAATTTAGGACCAAAGATATAAATTTTTATTTTTTATCACTAAATCTTGTTAAACTAATGATAAATCTAATAAAATAGATAAATCAACTAAAAAAATCAAAGAAAAATAAAAATAAAAGTCAATTGGGCCTGCTAGTTGGATCTTAAATCGGGTCCAATAGGCTTGGGTCTGAATTAAATAGAGTGTCTACAAGATGTTGTCAGATATACTTGCTAGAGCCTAGCTCTTTGGTACCAAAATAATGATTATGAATTTGAAAGCAAGAAACAGTTCCCCTTTTTTAAAATACCACAAAATGGCTTCTATTACATCATCATTTACTATACTGCAGGCTATTTTGAAGAATAAGCATTGAATCTATCTGGCCCTGGTACTTTATCACCATTCTAAAATAACATAGCATTCTAGACTTTCTCTTTAGTAATATCCTTTGATAGCAAGTTATGGTGCTTTTCAGTCAAGGTGACTTGAATAAGCTTGAAGAATACTTGAGAACAACCTGCTACCTTTATATCTACTATGCCTAATAATTGCTAGAAATATCTCACTGCCTCCTCATAAATCTGTGCATATGTTTCTAGTCTTTGACTCTCTCTATCAACTAGTATCTTAATGGTGCTTTTCTTTTTGCTTGATTGCCATTATTTTGTGAAAATAGGTAGTGTTCTAAACTCCTTCTTATATCCATTTAACCTTGGATTTTTGCCTCATCAGACTCTCTTTAGCCTGTAAAGTTCCTAGAACTCCAAGAAAAACTTATTCTCTTGTTCCATATCTATATTAGGGGATTTGGTCAATATAGCAGTTTGAGCCGTAGCGAAATCCTCCATTTTTGCTTTTACTCTTTCCTTCACATCATCATATTGCAAAAAGTTAAACCTTTTTAAAACTAGTTTCAATCTTTTGAGCTTTTTACGCAACTTGATGATAGGTGTACCTTTTGTTGGAAGCTTCCGTGATTCTTCAACTAGCTTCAGAAACTCTAAGTGTGAAGAATTTAAATGGTTTTGGAGGGGATTGCCTAGGCACATTCATCTTGAGAAAGGTAGGATAGTGATCCAAGACTTTAGGAGCAAAAAATTCCATTATGGTGTCTTCTATCTGGGCACACCAAGAATCATTTATAAGGATCTTATCTAGTTTCTTGAAGATAATGTGATTACCCCAAGTGAAGAGAGGACCTGTGAAAGGGTGATCCAACACATCTAGATCATGCATATAGTTTTAAAACTTTTTAGTTCCAATACTTGAAGCTTTGGCGCTATTGTAGTCAAGAACTTTCAAAGGGATGAGCTACTATGTTGAAGCCACCAACCAAGGCCCATTGACAGGTTAATAAGATGCCTTGAAGAGACCGAAAATGCATCCATAATTTTTTCCTTTCAACCTTATTGTTTCCATAGATAACAATAAGACAAAACTTTTTATTGGCATAAAAAATTCTACATATAATACTTTGATCAATGGCTTCTACTAGGTCAATATTCAACTCAATTCCATAAAGTATCCAAATCCTCCCATTGTACACTAAAAAGTAATTATAGAGAAGGACCAACTAAAGAAATGGTTGTCTAACATTTTTCCATGTTCTGCTGCTTAATTTCTGTTTCTAGCAAAGAAGTAATGATTAATTTCAATCTTCTAGTTCTACTAACTACTTTTTGTCTTAGAGGTAAGTTTAACCTTTTGACATTGCAAATGAACATGTTCATACTAAAAGGTTAGAGAAAGACTAACCTTCAAAGGCAGAGTTATCCACCTTTACTAGCGTGTTCTTT
This sequence comes from Durio zibethinus, assembly GCF_002303985.1. The sequence continues at coordinate 8,019,873 of NW_019167960.1, read as the reverse complement.
CCTTTGTCTAGTGCCTTTTTTTTTTTTCAATTGTTTCACCAAGTTTGCTACACCTAATAATGCTGCTCGAACCCTCCTTGGAGACTAGTAAATTGGCTTCTCCACCATTCTCTCAGTAGCATCCATTTTATATAAACTTAATTCTCCCATTTACTTATCACATATATCAACAATATCAAGTATGGCAAATCTATTCATAGAACAGGACTTTACCTGTTCTCTTACTTTAATAGGTTGACTAGTTTTCAAAGGACTAGTCCTTTTCACTACATCTTAGCATTCTGGATTGATTCTATTTTGGCCTTTTAGATAGAATTACCAATTTACTTCTTTGGCTACCAGACTCTAGTTGTAGTAGCTACAAGTTTGTCTAAGCATTCCATATTAGTATGCCCAAAGACATTACAGTATTGGCACCTTGGAGGCAGCCATGGTGCCTTTATTGAAATAGATGTAATAGAGCCATCCCACAACATGAATCAATAATCAAGGGATATCCACTGTAACCACCATCTCTATATAAATTTTTGCATAAACGAGCCTTTCCTAACTTGCTGTAATTCTGTCCATACACAAAGGAATGCCTAAAGCACTAGCAATGTAACTCAACCATTCTTGACCTTACATAACTGAATCTTAACAAGCAACCTATTCATTTGAAAGTCTAAGGTTTTCTTGCCCGGCTCCTATCTTCATATAATTATGGACTTATTTTGGATATGTCATGGACCTATCTCCAAAGCCTTACTCTATCCTGCTTAGAAGAAAATTGAATGATGAACAGATTTTTAGCTGCAGGTTTGATGTTGACTAGTCTATCATTCCCTCATAACATGCTAGCTATCGTCTGAAATTGGCTAAAATTTGGAACCTTGCCAATGAATCGAGCCACCAAAGAATTCTTCATTCGTTACTTTCCTTCATTATGTTTGATATGAAAGATGACAAAATGAGAAAAAGAAAAAAAGGAAAAAAATTAAAGGAAAAATTATAAATAAATTATTATTTTAAGTTGAATAAGTATATTCCTTCCACATTTAGAAGGATTAAATTTCAAAAGAAAAAAAAAGTACAAATCTAGTGACTTTTTTTCCATTCTCTTATTTCTTTGTAATAAAGAATGGAAAAAAATAAGTAATTTTTCCTTCCACTCCATTTATTTCTTTTTTTCTTTTGCTCTTTCCCTCTTACAGTAATAAAATTATATCTAGTTTTATATAGAATGCACCAGCACATTATTCAAGTGTTAAAGAAGAAGTTGATGGGTAACCTTGGTAACATGATATTATGTAGTACCTTAAATGTCAACAATATCCTGAGCATGCAATAGGAAATGACAAGAGAATCATTCGAAGAATGGCTGTGAGATTTTTTCTTGATGGAGAAGTGCTAAAATGTGTAAATGTTACAAAAGCAAAAAGAATACTTGAAGAGATACATGATAAAATCTATAAAACTCATGCAAATGGTCATATGATGACCAAACAAATAATGAGGGCAGGATATTACTGGCTATTAATGAAAAGTGCTTGTTTTAATTATGCAAGAAAGTGCCATAAATGTCAAATCTATGTAGATAAGATTACTGTTCCTCTAACCAACTTGTATGTTCTGGCACCTCCATGGTAATTCTCAATATAAGGCATAGATGTGATTAGACCCATTACTCTAAAGGATTCAAATGGGCATGATTTATTTTTATGATGATAGATTATTTTATGAAGTGGGTGAAAGTAGCATCATATACTAATGTCATAAGAGCAGTGGTGTGCAAATTCTTGAAAAAGAAATAGCATGTCAATATGAACTTCTAGAAATGATAATTTCTAATAATACTTAGAACTTGAATAGCAAGATGATGAAGGAAGTCAATACTCAATTCAATATCAAGCATCACAATTCTATACTCTATTGATAAAAAATGAATGGAGTAGTAGAGGCTACTAACAAGAACATCAAAAGGATTTTGAAAAAGATGATTGATACCTATAAAGATTGGTATGATAAGTTACCTTTCGCCTTGTATACTTAGAAGACCTCAATACGAATATCCACTAAAGCTACTCCATTTTCACTAGTTTAGGTATGGAAGCTATGTTTGCCAATTGATGTAAAGATTCCTTTTTTTAAAGTTCTTATGGAGGTTGAATTAAAAGAAGCAAAACGGGTGAAGAATCATTATGAACAACTGAACCTCATTGAAAAGAAAAGAATGACAGCACTGTGCCATGGTCAGTTGTAATATGTGGTAAAAAAAGTTTTTTCTAGTGGCGCATTAATTTTAACAAAAATGGATGATGATGAATTACCAAATCCAATCAACTCAGATGCTGTGAAAAAATATTTTACTTGAAAAAAATAAAAGAAAAAAAACTCAAAGTCAAACCCAGAGGGGCAATTTGAGTAAAAAATGGGGCATCTAAATTGAAAACCTAAAAAGATGGCCTAAATGTAAGGATGGAGTGGCATTATAAAGATCTCACCACATAGGGGCAAAGTTAGTTTGATAAAGCCTATTATGGTTAAGATCATTGATAGAATAAGCTTTGAGAAAAGAATTTTAGATTAGGTTGCCCAAGATTGTTGAAACATTCATTATTTGGATAATTGATAACTATTCAATTATTGATTGATTATTATCCATTTGTGCATGAAATTTATCCCTTTCAATAAATACCTCTTTTGATCCTTCACATTACCTTATTTTTTCTTTCCATTTTGATTGAAGAAATACATGTTTGCATTGTGTTTGTTGTGATTTTATAATAATGATAGATAAATAAATAAAGATTCATAAAAGATCTCTACGTTGCTTTAAAAAAAGATTGAGAATAGTTAAGGTAATAAGGAATGATAAGAAAAGGGCTAAAAGAATGTCAATCCCCAAGAATTTAGAATAAAATTCTTAAGATCTCATTAAAGAAAGAAATTTTTAGATTTGGATGACAAAGTGGATAAGATTATAGCTCATGTTGAAAACTATTAATGTTGAAGAGTTAAAGAAAATGAAAAGATAAGGAAAGAGCATTGAGAACTTTTTGATTTACCATAGTTGAAAAAGATAAATGAATTGTATTGCATGCATTACATTGCATTCATTACATTACATTCATTGCATTTATTATAGTTTACAAGTATTATATTAAAAACATTGCATTCATCATCATTCATTGCATTCATTGTGCATGTTTGGAAAAGAGGGAAATTAAAGTTTGAATTTTGAAATTGAAAATTTGAAAAATCTTTTCATTTATTGCATGCATTCATATATTTGCTTGAAAAGTAGGAAGGAGAAAATATATTATGAGATAATTTTGAGAAAAGACATTGGAAATTATGATTTTGAGAAAGGACATTGGAAATTGGTCAATAATGATCTAGTTGAAATGAAAAGAATCACTTAAAGGTAAGAAATTTTTTAAAGTTTCAATGCCTCTGTTAAGGACTAGCTTTTTCAAATATGAAAATGATCTATAAGACCTCAGGTCATGATCTTGAAAACCTTCAAGTATCTTCATCTTATTTTTCAAAAGTTTCAAAGCCTCTAGTAAGGGAGGCATTTTATTTTTCAAAAAGTTTCAAAGCCTCTATTGAGGGGAAGTTTTTTTAATTTCTCTTGACCTGAAAAAAATAGATATTTTTTTTAATTTTTGTACACTTCCTGTTTCATAGAAAATATGCAAAGAAGGGCAACTACAGACATTTTATTTTGTCTGAGAAATTTTTTGGCATTAAAATAGGTTTCAAATCTTGAAAATAGGATGAAAATTGCAATGGTGTCCTAATTGTGAAATTAAATTTTAGGCCTAATATCAAAAAAGCCAAAAATTTTATTTTATTTATTACTATTTTTGTTTATTAGGTCAAAGGTAAAAAAGTCAAAAGTCAAAAATAAAAAAATCAGAAATAAAAAATGTGGGATTTTTGCAAAAGGAAAGTTTTTAAGTTTGTTCTTGAATCTAGTTGAAAATTGGTTATAGAAATACTTGTGCATCAAGTTTGTTTAATAAAAGGAAAAATCACAAAAAATTTAAATCTGAGAAATCTTGTGAAATCTTGGATTTTTCAAGTAGAAATGGGATTTCATCCTATAAAAAGACCCTGAGATTCAACTGCAAAAGACACGCAAGACAAGCAAGCAATAGGCAATCATAATACATAGTAGTTAAAATCAAAAATTATTTTTGAGTTTCAGTTCTGATTTTTAGGAATTCAATTTTACTAGTAATTTTGAAATTGTTTTGGGTTTTTGTTTTTAATTTTTTGGAATTTTTGAGAAATTTCGGTGTTTTTAGGAACTTGGAATTGTTTTTTTTTTTTTTCTATATTGTTTTGAATTTCTAGGCTTTGGGTGAATTTGTTTGAATTTTTTAAATTTATCTAGAAAATTTTAGGTTTCTGTTTGAATTTTTGGTGAAGATTTAAGTTTTCCAACAAAGTTCATAGCAACCAAAAGGATTTATAGCTGTCAGATTCTAGGATTTTTTGGGTTTCTAGGAAGAGGTTGAATTTTCCAGCACTGTTTAAGTTTTTCAGTGCCAGATTTTGGTTTTTTGGTCGGTAACTAGGTGTTCTTTGAATTTTATAGGACCATTCTAGAGATGAGGAAAAAAGGTTAGAAAGAGAGATAAGGAAGGGGAAAACTGAAATAAAAAGTTGGAATTTGCCTTTAATATAAGGATTAAATGACGTCGTTTGGAGAGAAGGGAATCTGCGGCTTAACTTGGAAACCCACATGTTGATTCGTACCAAAACTCGACCCGATAATAGGTTTTCATTTTTCATTATCATTTTATTTATTTATATTTGTATTTTTTTGTTTATTTTCTTTTTTTATTTATTTCTTACTTATTATTTTAAGTGTTCATTGAATTAAAAGTGATGAGGAAAAAAAACTTGGGTAAGATATTTATAATTTGCATGTTTTGTTTATGATTTTATTTGCATGATTATTAATTTATTTTTTCATAATTATTAATCTATTTGCATGATTTATTATTTATTTGCATGATTATTTTTGCTTGATTTATTATCATGTTTTTGTATGATTGTTGCATGATTTTTTTTTTATGATCTTTGCATGATTTGGGTATGATTTATTATATTTACATGATTTATTTTACATGTTTTAATTATGATATTATTGCATTTATAGAATTTTTTGTATGACAATATGCTGTAAATAAATAAAAGAAATTCGATTTTAATTTGATGAGATATTAAATAAATCCAATGATGGAGCCTCTTCAAGTAAACGATGAATTTATCTTAAATACTCTTGAGGTGAAAAAATTTTCTTTTTTAGGGAAAACATAGATTTTTTCTCGATATTTAAATATCAAAATTAATAAAAAATTATTTTTTATTAAGGTTTAAACAAGATGACATGTGATTAACTTGGTATCAATTTTGTATGTAATGGGATGCTAAAACCTTCTTTACACGTAACTGATTCCTAAACTTAGTTATATTAATGTTGACCATAACTTTTTTTTAAAAAGTCTTAATTGATATTTAGGATAACCTTAAAAAGGATAAATTCATTTAGGTGACTAATTATATCTAAATAAAAAAATTGATAGTAACTCCATAATTTTTTGTATGAAATGGAATGCATCCCATAAAAACAACTATAGCACCCCCAATTATGCTTTTTAGTTATAGGTTCAAGTCATATCACTTTCAACAACCTCACAATGACTCCCTTCAACTAAGACTCCTAAAACACCATCAACAAGTGGCAAATTTCAACGCAATTGAAATATAATAAACAAAATTGCAAGTAGAAATGGGATTCCATCCTATAAAAAGACCTTAAGATTCAATTGCAAAAGACACGCAAGACAAGCAAGCAATAGGCAATCACAATGCACAGTAGTTAAAAGCAAAAATTATTTTTTATTTTCAATTTTGATTTTTGGGAATTCAATCTTTCTAGTAATTTTAAAATTGTTTTGGGTTTTCGTTTTTAATTTTTTGGGATTTTTGGGAAATTTCAGTGTTTTTAGGAACATGGAATTGTTCTATTTCTTTTTCTAGATTGTTTTGAATTTTTAGGCTTTGGGTGAATTTGTTTGAATTTTTTAAATTTATCTAAAAAATTTTGGGTTTTTGTTTGAATTTTTTGGCCAATATTTAAGTTTTCCAACAAAGTCACGGCAGCTAAAAGGATTTATAGTAGTTGGATTCAAGGATTTTTTGGGTTTCTACAAAGACGTTGAATTTTCTAGCACTATTTAAAATTTTCAATACCGGATTTTGGTTTTTTGGGTCGATAATTAGGTTTTCTTTGAATTTCATAAAGCCATTCTAGAGAGAAGGAACAAAGGCTAGAAAGAGAGAGAAAGAAGGGAAAAATGAAATAAAAAGTTGGAATAGGATTTCATACAATGATTAAATGACATTGTTTGGAGAGAAGGGGACCTGTGCCTTGACTCAATAACTCACATGTTGATTCACGCCAAAACTCAACTCGATAGCAAGTTTTCATTTTTTATTATTATATTATTTTTCATTTTGATTTTATTTATTTTGATTTGTATATTTTCTGTTTATTTTCTTTTTTATTTATTATTTTAAGTGTTGATTGAATTAAAAAGTGATCAGGAAAAAAACTTTGGTAAGATATTTATAATTTGCATGTTTTGTTTATAATTTCATTTGCATGATTTTTTTTTATTTTTTGCATGATTATTAATTTATTTTTTCATAATTATTAATCATTTGCATGATTTATTATTTATTTGCATGATTATTTTTGCTAGATTTATTATCATGTTTTGTTCGATTGTTGCATGATTTTTTTTTAATGATCGTTGCATGTTTTGGGT